>OY856410.1:1159542034-1159862034 GCA_963693085.1 Alisma plantago-aquatica | reverse complement strand
TGTATATGTGTATATGTATATGTATATATGTATATGTATATGTATATGTATATATATATATATATATGTATGTATATGTATATGTATATGTGTATATGTATATGTATATATGTATATGTATATATATGTATATGTATATATATATATATATATATATATATATATATATATATATATATATATATATATATATATATATGGGTAACTTAATTTAGCTACCGTGCTGAGAAAATTCATGGATCCTTGCGGATTATCTCATTTCTGTGGACCGTGTCAAGAGGTGTGATATGCCTCCGTCAGCGTATCTGCGGGAAATACAGGGGCCAAAGGAAGACCGTCCTATCCATACTACCTCGACGGAGGGTATTAGATTATCGATATAGACCTGACAGTCGCATTTACAATCCGCAGCTCTCGGTTTTAGTCGGCCATTGAAAAAATTGTTTCTTGAGCGGAACGTCGCCCCCACGATGTTCATCTTCTCCTGTACTGCGGCACTATTCGAAGCAACATTTGACGATCAACAGGCAGTACTGAACAATGAGGACCATTGCCTTGAGGACTCTAGAGACAGACATGCATGACTAGGACGGGAGATCGGAGTCCGTAGCAGGTACAACTTCCGGTGGGTCTGGGTAGGTGAGAGCTTCGGTCTCTGATATGGCAAGAGATTATTTAAGTTGGGTGATCATTATCGCATGAAATTGCTTAGCCTAGTGATCCTCCATCACAGAAGGATGCATATGGACAATGGTGAATCCCACCCACAGCCCTCCGGCCTTCTGGTGGTTCATCGTTAAACTGTTAAATTCTGGACAATGACGAATCAAAAGAAATTTCATTCTGAAGGCTTAGACTGGAGCTCGAACTTCCATCATACCACTTGGTTATCACATTTTGTCTAGAGGGAAAGGGACATGTGACACGATTAGGGGAGACGAGGAGTCTGTATGGCCGCTACTGAATGCGAGGGAGAGAAAAAAATCCCAATAGCGGCTATCACTACTACAAAATAGACAATTTATTGGGGAAAAGACTCTAACACAAATGAGATGTGTCAGTGTCAGAACCCTTGCACATTATAGGACCCTTACACAAAGGGTCTTATCTAAAAAGCCCTCGCCCAACTCATTGTGTTGGAGCCATAACCCTTGCACAAAAGTTGTATTGAAATAAAATATTGATCAAAACATGTTAGGCTCATACCTCTATCCGAATAACTTGTGTATACATACGGTAAAAAAATTTCTGGAACAAGCATTTCAATAAGCTAATTAAATAATGTTCCAAATCCGAAGTTCTGAATAAGTCCAGATTCCAATCTTCATTCATTTTGAGAAAAAGACATACATTGGGGAGGACGTGGCCTTTGCCCCTAGTTGATTTACAATGTTGGCTGGGTCAAAAATAAAGCTAAAAAAATACAGGTGTCTAATAAATTTTGGATGCTATTGAATGGTAAATAGCAGTCAACTTGACTGGCCTTTTTGGAAGACAGTCCGACACAGCTCCGGGTTACTCGTATTCAGCTGCCAACAAGAACATGGCTGTACTTTGGGAAGAGAAAACTCTGTATGATTATCTCCTTAATCCAAAGAAGTATATCACTGGTACAAAGATGGTATTTCCTGGTTTGAAGAAGCCACAGGAGCGGCCAGATCTCACTGCCTATTTGAAGCAATCAACGTCTTAATGAGTTCATCCTTGTCATAGTAGGTCTGAAAGGATTTAGTTTTCATGTGCTTATTTCAATTGTCTGCATTCTCTCTGCATTGAGGCATTCATGGCTTTGTTGTTCACTGAGTATAAATAGGAGGTTCCACATGTTGCTTTTGTTGCTGGTACACAAATCATTGATTTCCTCTACACAAGAAATAAGATTAGAGTTTACTCTAACAATAAGAATATGCTCACATGAAGTGGTTAGTCAGGAAATGAAAGTGAATGATGCATATGCTACCATTTCAATAGAGGCGAAGAGTTGCCTCCGGAATATATAAGAATTTGTATACGCACCACCATAAGCCAGCATGCATCATCATGAAAAATATTTGAGATACAGTAAGGTATGTGCAATTATGGATGAGAGATACTCACTTTAATGGTACATCATCATGTACCCTTGACTTTTTATATTTTTCTAACATCATCTATGCGACCCCTTTTACAACCCTACAACAAGAGGCAATTGGTTCAGTAATTTGACATCATCTATGCACCCTCTAGACCACTTGCAAAACACATAATGCAAATATACTAGTTACTAAAGTGAATTTAAAACTATGAACTCCCTGTTTAGTATCTAGTAAGTAATTACTTGTAGTTTTTCACATAGGAGTAAATATCAAGTGACAAAAAAAGACACCACTCCAATGAAGCCCACTATGTAGAGATTATACTTCATTTCTCCATAGTTCCATATAGGAAACAGTCATGGCTACAAACTGCTCACATATCCTTCTCTTAGTCCATTTGCCTTAATCAAAATCATTAGAGGAGAAGACACACAAAATTCCCAAATATGATCTCAAATGGTATCCTTATTTTCACTCCCTTTTCTCATAGTTTAATTTCAAATCACCCACACCCACTCTCTTATTCAAGGAACCCCCCATTCATCCTAATTTGTAGGAAACCAAAAGTAGGTTGGTGTACTTAAAGAAAAGCTTGTCACATGAATAATGGACAAAAGTACGTCAAGTCCTTTCAAACTAACTGAATGTAAATAAAGTCCATGGATAATGTAATATAAACGAATGCATAAAATTATATAAAATTTACTAACCTCAACTTTTGAAAAAGATTGAGCTAATTGTTACATGTATTACTCTGTCTTCATTATCTCTAGATTCTTCCTCTTACTCATTCCTACATTTAATACATGTTAGACATTCCATATCAATACAAGTGGTATATGATTAGAACAAAAAACAAAGAAAATCATTACTATGATAATTTCACATACCTCACACTGTAATAGTGGATTCTGTAATATAGTAATCAAGAATTCTGCAATTAAAAGTGCATAACAGACAACAATGTGTTTCTTCAAATGATGTGTTTTTAAATTACATCTTAGCACCTCTTTAATCAAAATACACATGTATAGTTGTTGTGACTTACATGTACAAAATGTCACATTTTACAAATTTAACTAATACATGTATCATTCAGATTTCTACAAAATGTGAAATACAACATGCATATTTCAATAAACCAACTTAGAGGCATGTATTTTTGACCCAAAAAAAAGACCACATCATTATTTCTAGATACTAATCAATATGAAAGTTTTGCATGTTAGAACCCATCCCAATGTTGTTTGAGTGTTCCGCCTGAGAATTTGGCCCATCATCCTCGCTATTTGATCCTCGGGCATGAGAAGAAATCGACCGCTCCTGTAGTTTATGCAAAAATCTTCTTATAAAATAGAAGATAAGAAGAAATCATTATTTAAGCAATACAATAAGGATTCAATATAACGGATGTAATATTTGATTGTTTTATATTTATTTGGTTTTTACAAAAAGGATTCAATATAATGGATGGAATATTTGATTGTTTTATATTTATTTGGTTTTTAGAAATACTTACAAGATAATGTTTGTGTAAATGGAAGTGGGAAAGTCTACTTCAGCCCAATATATAATGCATAAAAGATAAGAGACAGTTTCACTGGTTTAGGATGCCAACCTTCCCCATCATAGTTGCTATCCTACGTTTTGCATCAGCTAATGCTTGAGCATGAAATGAAGCTTCCTTTTCAATCTCTTGATAGGTTTGTTGTGCTAATTCCATCATAGGGGCCTCTTTGAGTAGTTTTCTTGTCACCCCATGACCATAACCCCTTTGATAGCCACCATGAGGATTTCCATATACATGATCCATTACCGGGAGAAATTCAAGGGGATTATGACTATCTTGTACATTTCTTCTTTCTGCTTCAGCTTCAATCTCCTCCTACAATAAGTACATTTGAGTATCACTTAGTGAGAAGTAAATGGATCATGACATAGATTATATAAGTATGGATATAACTCACCATCATTGTCTTAGTATCTTCATTCGGAAATTCTCCTTTCTTATTTTTATGAGAGATGATGTATGTATGATATTCAGATGCATTAAGGCCAGCCATCATCTATTAAAATAAAAATCAGCATAAAGATGAAGTATTTAGAAGTATTATCTTCAAATAAAATGCTTACCAGCTCAAATTGTTTTCTTCGCATCGACTTGGTCCCTAATGTGAAAGTTGGTCTTATGTTGGCACGATTAGTTGCATTTTGTTCTGCAACTAACTGCACATGAAAGCATAGATGTAATATACAGAAATCACACTTGGTAAAGAAAGATTTAAGTTTATCAAAAAATTTTGTTACCTGTGTTTCCTCCTTACTCCAGTATATGAGCAAATGTCTCCATTATTCTTGGCTAATCCTTGATTCAGGTGAAAGTTGAAGCTCCTCTGGAGACAAAATACGTAGCCACCTCTTCAGATTACTTCGGTATGTGATGACACTAGTTTGTACCCTTGCTTCACACCATTTCATAACACAATAAATGTTTGGAGTCAATTTAGTTTCACAACTCTTAAATTTGAAGAGTTTCTGTTAGAAAAATGATTAGTTAGATGGACATATAGAAATGATATATATGTTAGAAGTGTAGCAATTCTAATAAAGGCACAAATAATACCTGAACCTCTACCCAAACACTAAGAAAACTTTTATCTTGCAAATCCGACCAGTGAAGGTGTAGTGGGAAACTATCAGTTTCTCTAGCCTTCAATCCTAGAAATCGTGTTAGAGTACCTCCTTCATTACCCACGGGCACATTTTGAAGTGTCCAACAATCATGATGTGTTTTACCCAATGGAGGCTTAATAGATTTATAGCTTGTCCATCCACGACCTTTTCTTTCTTTAATTATTTTGGCAGTTGAGGATTTTTCTCGGAATTAAAAAAACTACCATCTCCAATGTTTCTTAGAAAATCCATTGCTTTACTTTGAATATCTAGAGGGTTATATGCGAGATAGTTTAGGGAAGTTACTTCTTTGGTCCCTACAATATTTTAATTAGATAACTAAAAATAAAGTATTTGACAAAAGATGAATATGGTTCTCAAGTAAACTACCTGTAACATGGTGTTCAACATCCCTACTGAAACCTTTTCCAACTTGAGGATCTAATGCAATACTCTTATGACCTAAGATGCCATCATAAGTTAGAGATTACTTTACTATTGTTTGAGAAAATTAATACCAAATTTAAAATTTCTACATAACTAACACCCACCGGTTCCAATGTTTCCAAAAAGATCCATTTCTTTATTTTGGGTCTCTAGGGGATTAGGAACCTTATAAGAATGGGTAGGTACTTCTTTGTCTCCTACAATATTTGAATTTTATGAGTATATATGAAGTATGTGTAAGCACACAAGATTCTTACCCTTGGAATTTACCTGAAACATGATGTTCAACATCTTCAATCGAGCCTTTGCCAAATTCACCATTTTCTTTATGCATTGGAGGATTTTTCTTGAAACTTCTGACTTTCCCTTTAGCGGCACCTGTGTTTAGAAAACTAGTGCATTTTATAAAGTTGCATACTATAGAGATAAATAAGATAATCATTACAACACACCACTCACATGCTATGGAGTACAATGATTGGTCATTTAAATAAGGGAATTCACTTGTAAATGCAGTTGAATGAAGCATGCTATTGACTTGATAGTCTGTAAGTCACATTTATATTAGCTTTACTCTTTCAAGACACAATAATTATATTGTAGAAGCAATACATTTAAAATAAAAAGCACCCACCGCCTTCAATGTTTCCCAAAATCGTTGTTGCTTTACTCTGAATCTCTAAGGGATTAGGTACCTTATAAGTGGTGGGAGATATTTCTTTGGGCTCTAAGGGATTAGGTACCTTATAACTGGTGGGGGATATTTCTTTGGTCCCTGCAACATTTTGAATTGAATTTCTGAAGAAAAAAAATATTTTTCAAAAAAAATATCTTACCAAAATAAACTACCTTTAGTAGGATGTTGGATATCTCTAGTAGAGTCTTTGCCAACTTGGAAACCTAATGCAACCCTTGTATGACCTAACAAACATAATTTTTAGATGATTTTATTATTGTTCACTTGTAGTAATGTAAGAGGACAGCATGTTGTTACCTTTTGCTTTAGACAAAGATCGATCATTTAGATATGGTGATCCGCTTCTAGATGAAGTTAAGTAATGAGGCAGGTTATTGATTTGACGGTCTGTAACTCACATGTATATTAGCTTTACTCTTTCATAACACAAAAATACATATTGTAGAAGAAATGCATTTGGAATAAAAAATACATAATTTTGAGTAATAGCGGTTGTATGTATTTAACTTGAAAAATGATTGGTCATTCAAATATGGTGATTCACTTCTAGATGCAATTGAGTAATAGCGGTTGTATGTATTTAACTTGAAAAAAATAAAGTACATATATTTACCATTTTCTTTGGACACTTTTTGTTGAAATTTGGCCTTTTCTTTTGCTTTGCCTGTAACATAAGTGAAACATGAGTGAATGTTATACACAAAGTCATATCCAATAAAATCAACATATAATAATTAGTATATTCTTACGTGCTATGGAGAGCAACAATTGGTCATGTGACCCACGCGAACCACTTTCAGAGGGTGTCAAGTCATGTGAGATGTGAGTGACTTGATGATCTTGAATGAAACCTATATTAATTTGTGGTTGTATGCCTTTAATTTAAAAATATAAAAGATATATAATTACCATTAGATTTAGACACTTTTTGCTGAAATTTGGCCTTTTCTTTTGCTTTGCCTGTAACATAAGTGAAACATGAGTGAATGTTATACACAAAGTCATATCCAATAAAATCAACATATAATAATTAGTATATTCTTACGTGCTATGGAGAGCAACAATTGGTCATGTGACCCACGCGAACCACTTTCAGAGGGTGTCAAGTCATGTGAGATGTGAGTGACTTGATGATCTTGAATGAAACCTATATTAATTTGTGGTTGTATGCCTTTAATTGAAAAATATAAAAGATATATAATTACCATTAGATTTAGACACTTTTTGCTGAAATTTGGCCTTTTCTTTTGCTTTGCCTGTAACATAAGTGAAACATGAGTGAATGTTATACACAAAGTCATATCCAATAAAATGAACATATAATAATTAGTATATTCTTACGTGCTATGGAGAGCAACAATTGGTCATGTGACCCACGCGAACCACTTTCAGAGGGTGTCAAGTCATGTGAGATGTGAGTGACTTGATGATCTTGAATGAAACCTATATTAATTTGTGGTTGTATGCCTTTAATTGAAAAATATAAAATATATATAATTACCATTAGATTTAGACACTTTTTGCTTAAATTTGGCCTTTTCTTTTGCTTTACCTGTAACATAGGTGAATGTTATACACAAGGTCATATCCAATAAAATCAACATATAATAATTAGTATATACTTACGTGCTATGGAGAGCAACAATTGGTCATGTGATCCAAGTGAACCACTTTCAGAAGGTGTTAAGTCATGTGAGAGGTGAGTGACTTGGTGATCTTGAATGACACTAGAATTAATTTGACTTTCACAATGTACAACTTCACTCAAGTACTTCAACTTTTTCTTTGGAGGCATAGCTTTCAAACAAGCTTGTTAAATACATGTGAGAGTTAAAGAAATATTGCAACTATGTTTAGAACAACATGAATATTTAGTATAGAATTTTTTGAACAATGGTGGTACCTTGGGATGCTTATTTGTGTCTTGGGGCCATAGTTAATAAAGTATGGTCAATGTGTATAGGAATGTCTATGTCTGAGCGAATCCACGTGTTGTCATTCTCATCTTCTAACCCACCACCTCCCTGATTGATTTCCTCAATTGTTTCTTCTATATCATCATTTTCACTATGTGAAGTCTCTGTTGGTAAATCAAAGGTGTCTCTAGGTCTCCAATGGCAAACTATGCTCCAATTAGTTTCTTCTATATCACGTGAGTAGAATACTTAAATGAATGGATCATCATCATAACTTGTTCTACATGTATTAACTAAAGTGAAGCCCAATTCATCTAAATATGAACCTATCGTATCATCCATATCATACCATCTACACTTGAAAAGACAAATGGGAGAGATAGTTTCATATTGGAGCTCCAATATGTCAACTAATACTCCATAAAATATATTGTCATCATCTCCTTTTGTTGAAATGCCACAATTTTGGGTGACATGAGTGTCATCTATTGTTTCAACTTCAAATTTGTAACCATTCACATAATAACCCTTGTAGACCCGTAATCCTAATGTAGGGCCTCTAGCAAGACATCGCACAACATCTGGAATGACCATATCTTGAGATAGGGAACATACCTGATAAAGATACATAGCACAATGTTATATGTGATAGGTTTTAATTCTTCAAAATACTATCATACTTACATAATTTGAGAACCATTGAACAAAATGATTGTGTTGTTCACGTTGTATTTGATGTTCGTTCCAAAATGGATTTTGAAGCATGATCTCATTCCGATGCAACCTAATACAAAGAATTGTAGGTATTATGATGAAAATGACAGTTTAGTTTGGAAGTTGTATAAGAAACACTTACGATATGTATGGTTCAATTTCAGCAGTGTTGAATAGAATAAATCGGCGTGCTTGATTCATCTCATCATATGAGAGTGTGACAAATAAACCACCACCAATAGGTCCATCATTGTATCGAATATTTTTTTCTAAGTTGGACTCCACATCTTTGAGATAGTGCTGGCAAAAGATAGTCGCTTCCTGTAAAAGATATCCCTCTGCAATAGATCCTTCTGGTCTACTTCGATTGCGCACATATCGTTTCAAAGAGTATAGATATCTCTCGACTGGGTACATCCATCTGTATTCTATAGCACCTGCAATTTTGGCCTCATATGCTAGGTGGATAGTTAAATGAACCATGATGTCAAAAAAGGCTGGGGGGAAAATCCTTTCAAGCTTGCAAAGAAGAATCGGCATCGAGCTTTCTAATTTCTCCATTGTTTTATAATCAATTTTCTTTGCACATAATGACTTAAAAAATCGACAGAATTCTATTAACACTTTTGCAATAGGTTTTGAAATGGTTCTTCTTAAACATAAAGGCAAAAGATATTGCATCAGGATGTGATGATCATGACTTTTCAGCCCAACAATCTTTTTGGCCTCTACTTGCACTTTGTTTGATATGTTTGAAGAGAACCCATCGGGCAACTTCAAATCTTTTAACACCAACAAAAAATCTTCTTTTTCTTTACTTGTCATGCTATATGATGTGTGAGGCAATGAGAATTGATCATTGTGTGTTCTTTTCTTTGGCCATAATGGTTTCCTTATATTCAACTTTTGCATGTCCAAACATGCGTTAACATTCTCTTTACTCCGCCCATCTTTGTGCAACAACAAACTAAGAATATTTTCACTGACATTCTTCTCAATGTGCATAACATCCAAGTTATGATGAATCAATAAAGTAGACCAATAAGGAAGCTCAAAGAAAATGCTCCTTTTTTTTCATCCTTCAGGCAACTGAGAACTTGTTCGTTTTCCTACCCCACTAGTATCACCAACAGAATTAGCAATATTATAATTTTCCCACAACTTTAGAATACATGAACCACTAAGTTGATTAGGTGCACTACCATGTTCTTCCATTCCATTAAAATTTTTCTTATCTAAA
Organism: Alisma plantago-aquatica; assembly: GCA_963693085.1. Taxonomy (NCBI): domain Eukaryota; kingdom Viridiplantae; phylum Streptophyta; class Magnoliopsida; order Alismatales; family Alismataceae; genus Alisma; species Alisma plantago-aquatica. Next base: position 1,159,852,272 of record OY856410.1, on the reverse strand, counting down.
CGCCATGGATGATTTGCATCTAAAAAGCGACGATGTCTCATATAGACACACTTACGACTATGTGGAAGATAAATTGAACCATGGTCAATACCACAATGTGGGCATGCCTTGTATCCTTTAGTGCTCCAACCAGACAACATACCATATGCAGGAAAATCATTAATTGTCCACATAAGTGCTACCCGCATATTGAACATTTCATCTTTATTTGCATCATAAGTCAGTACACCGTCTATCCATAATGTTTTTAGCTCATCAATTAGTGGTTGCAAATATGTATCAATTTTATTTCCAGGAGATTTTGGACCTTCTATTAGAAGAGATAACATAAATAATGATGGTTTCATCACCAACCATGGAGGAAAGTTGTAGCATATTAAAATAACAGGCCAAGTACTCCAACTACTACTCATCAAAGAATTGAAAGGACTGAAACCATCACTTGCAAGAGCAAGTCTTATATTGCGAGGATCAGAACTAAATGTTGGATGTTTTTCATCAAAATCTTTCCATGCTAATGAATCTCTCGGGTGACTCATCTCTCCATCACCGCTCCTAGGGACAGTGTCATGTCCAATCAAAAGTGGGGCTAATTTCTTAGACATGAAGAACCTCTTTAATCTTGAGGTTAAAGGAAAGTACCGAAGTACTTTAACAGGTACCCGTAGCAATCTCCACACCCTATTCTTTTTTCTTGATCTTTTCCATCTAGAAGATCCACAAATAGGACATGCTTCAAGTTTTTCATACTCACCACGAAATAACACACAATCATTTCGACATGCATGAATTTTTTGATAGTCCAAGCCTAATGTTGACATTATCCTTTGACATGCATACCAATTCTTTGGTAGAGTATTACCCTCAGGAAGAAATTCAGCCAACATCATAAAAAGGGTTGACAATGCATTGTTGGTCAAGTTGAATTTGCATTTATATTCAAATACTCGAATGATGCAAGATAATTTGGTATACTTCAAGCAACTAGGATATAGAGGTTGACTAGCATCTTCTATGATTTTTTGAAATTGTTTTATATTATCATCATGACTTTTATTAGTCGTGCCCATAGTAGGATCAGAAGCTACACATTCAGGGTGTCCCATTGTATCATTAATGATGCCATCTATATCATCGATACAATTAACTGGTCTACCATGTTGGGCACTTAATGGAGTCTTGGGTACCTCACCATGTCTTGACCAAGTTGTATAGTCCTCTAAAAATCCATTCATTATGATATGAGTTCTTATAGTGTACATGTCTGCATAACACTTATTCTCACACTTACGACATGGACATCTAACCTCTTTCGTAGAGTTGTTCTGAAATGCAAATTTTAGAAAAACATCAACTCCCTGTTGAAAAAATGTGCTCCGACATCTATCAAAGCTAGTCTTTCCATGAGAAATCCAACTCTTATCACCAATCAAATCCTTCATAGTTTAATACCTAATAAAATAAAAAATTGTCATGTAAAGTATAACTAGATTGTAATACAAATTGTAGTTGAGGGGCCAAGGCCAAAATGTGTTCTCAAGTCATTGGTCTATTTACAAATGTATTTTTTGTAGTCATATTTTGCAGTGCACTTTGTCCTCCTATTATGTATCCAAGAAGACTGGAAATATCTATCTTTTCACATTTTAAAATCCAACCCATGACATACAAAGTGATGCAATAATAATGAATTTGTAGTTTACTTTCTATCTAACTACACTAAGTCTCCAATTGCTTCCATGTAACTTCAATTTCTGGGGAACTAATTTTCATGCAACTGAAGTTTAAAATTAAATTTAGATAATTGATTTAGTATCATATAATTGGTATGTTGTAACTTTAACACAATTTATAAAAAGATTTGTTCTATGTTCCTATCTTCGTGTTGGTAGAGAAAATTCTAACAATGTCATATTTCTTTCACATGATTAAACATTCGATTGAAATAAATATATAAAACATTCTTGTGCCAAAATCAGATTAATATTGAAAGTACTAGCATTCACCATACAATTGAGAAAGAAAATGTATGAGATATGACATGCAAATTCAATCCATTCGAAGCTTAACTTGTAAAGCAACAAAAATTAGGTATACTACATGTAATAACGTATGCAAGCGGACAGTAAAAAAGCAAGTTATCCAAAAGTGTATCACAAGGGAAACTAAAGTGATATTTATTTTTAAATCAATCTAAAACCAAACATTCAATATTATGATTTGAATTTTTGCTAATAGAAGAATTTAGACTAACTTTATGCTATCATTATACCGACGGATTGATACTTACTTTTTCTAAGATCTAATTTTCCATTGCAAGACTATACAAATGCATAGATGGATTCCTAGTAGCGATCAATAAACCGTGGCTTGATCTAGTTCTAAGAAGCCTACTGTAACTCATCATATTAATTAGCGCTATGAAACATAAACTTTTGTTATGCCACTCTACCTTTAGGATCCCTTTATTATGAGATGCATCTTATGAGAAATGCATAACAATGTAATGTACAATAAGCATTTTTCTCTTCATAATTTTTTAAGGGTGGTTTTTGCATGATACTTGTTGTATGCTCATTCCCCATTTGGTAGATAATTACATAATGCTTATTCGTGTCCTACAGAAGAAGCATAGGATGCCTCCTCTGCTACAATTTTAACATAGGTAAAATATATACCTCTTAACTTTCTTTTTCTTGGTGTAATAAGTGGCTGACCTCTTAACTTCGGTGGTTGACCTCTTAACAAAAAAACAAAGATCACAACAAAAAGTTGAACATATGAGTGTATCATTTTGGTGAATAAATGTTCACGGACAATGGTAAAACATATGCAAATGGTCTCCAGTCGCTTCTAATGCCTTATATGTTCCCTTCGCATAAGTTTGCTAGATAGAGCAACACTCGTGGGAGAGAACTTATGGAAATGAGAATTGATTTTCACTTCTATTTTCACCCGAACTTATAAATCAAAGCTTATATGTACTCATGGAACATGAAAGAATTCTAATAAACTTTTTTCTGGAAATATAAACAACCAATTATAAAAAAAATTGTTCCTGAACTTCAGTTCCTAAACATCGTCGTCCAATTAAGGAAGATCAATTAGATCCCTAATTTTTCAGTATCAAGTATTGTTTATTTTATTGACAACAGTTACAAAATATTTAAAATTTGCTTTGTACGATAGAATTTTAAATAAGGTAGAATTTTAAATAAAGAAGCATCAAAATTACCTTTTTTCCTTACAGAAACTGCTTCGTTCTTGTCAAACTAGGCCTCTAATCCTGGTCCTGGCTGTCCGTGATGATTTAGACTATGGACATATCTAACTGCAGTTTGTCCGGAACTATCCTTGCCGTCAATGAAAGTTGAGACAGAATGTCAAGGCCTAAATCGGGTCCTTGAACGCCCTCATTTTGCTGTCACATATCAGAATTTACATTACCGAAATACAAGTTTTGCAACTAAATCAGAGGAGTTGGGGAGGAAAATAGAGGTCAACCGGACCTTCATGGAGCAAAGAAGAGAGAGGAGAATAGGAAGATCGACTAAGAAATTAAAGGGGGCGGAGGTAAAGAGCATAACCGGCACCATACGAGGAGAACGCAGACGCTCGCAACGGAGGAAGGGAGCAGATGTCGGCTTCGGATGACGGGAGCAGATTGAGGCCGACACAGTCCAGGGGAGCAGAGGTCGGCAGTCCAAGAGGGCGGCGAAGGACGGCAGGCGAGAATGCACACGCGAGGGGGAGAGAATGGGAGACGCGTGCGGAAGTTGGAAGAATGGAAAGTTCTGGATCGGCTGTGTATTTTTTTACCCTTTTAGTCTGCCTTATTGGCAATAAATCTCAGCCGTGCAAAATTCTGAAATTGATCTGAACCTTCCTCTATTAAGAGGAGCAATTGGCGGGAGCCCGCCTAATATATTCAGTAAGGGTCAATATTCTAACAAATTATATTAAGGCATTTAACCCTTACTGATTTATCGTATCCAACCCTAACAAAAAGTTAGTTTTCTTCTAGTGTATGGCGTTGGTGTAGATGGTATTGTCAGAGGACAAGGAGCAGAGAAAACTGACAAAGGAGAGCTAGAGAATGGGGTATGTTGAGGTGTCGTCATTGAAGGATGAGTTTCTGGAGAAGTTCAAGGTGGAGAAGAAGTCAAGTCGGACGAGTCACAAAATGAGGACTTGATGGCACGGTGACCAAAGTTGTCTGACCCAGCGGTAGTACCACAATGTGGATGGACATTAGTTGCTAGAACAGAGAATCTGGATAGCACCCTACACAAATTTCCTTTCTCACTATCAAAAACTACATAGAGCATAGAAGACATATCAGTGAGTAAAATTTTAGGCTGGTGTAATAGTAATGATACATATAAATAGGATCCTATTCACTTAATCACGTGTCGTCGATATTGTACATAAGATGCTCCCAATAGCTTTTCCATTACCTTAATCACATAATTCTGACTCCGTCCTGTTTGATGAAATGCCCCAATGTGTGTCCAACGTGATGTAGAAGAATATTTGCAGTTTTCTCTTGTTTATGTAGTAATATGCCCATATTGGTATTGTTGGATAAGATATTGAAGTATATATTTATTATTTGTAAAATTTTGACCAAGTAATGGATTCATTGACCAAGAAGGAAGAACTCAAAGACCTCGAAATAGTAGGCAATAAATCTACCTCAGTCATCACATCATTGGAGATGACAACAATATCCTCAAGTCATGACACCATGTGTCAATAAAATTTCTAGAGAAGGATGTCCATAATAGCATGTGAATTTATAGTTGCACAAGATTGTAATTATTTGACACCAAAAGTAACTAAACCACATTAAAAAGTAACTATTTTGAACATTCTATAACTATTGTGATACAAAAGTACCAATTGAAGTATCAAAACTATAAAAGACAAAGACATACAAACTAATATAGGAAAGGCAAAAGAATGTGTGAAATGAAGACGAAAAATATTTTTATGAAGACGAAAAATATTTTTATGTAGAAAGTAACTATGTCGTATAGATAGTAACGATTTGCTATAAAAAGTAACTATTTGGTATGTAAAGTAACTATGTGGTAGATAAAGTAACTATTTGGTACTAAAAGTATGTAACTAAACCAAGTTATACTAAAAGTAACTATGTGGTAGATAAAGTAACTATTTGGTACTAAAAGTATGTAACTAAACCAAGTTATACTATAAGTAACTATGTGGTAGATAAAGTAACTATTTGGTACTAAAAGTAATAAAAATACAAATTATAATAAAAAGGTATGTTCATGGTTACATATAATGTTATATACATGGATTGTAATTTTCTGAGTATATTCATTGAATCCCTCACTTTTTGCCATACTACAACAAATCATGATTCTCCTCAATATTTTAGGTATGACATGTATAATGTCTCTTCCTGGGGGTATGCTCCATCTAAGTTGTGATTACCAAGCACTAGTTCTCTTGAAACCTAGCTTAGTAAATAAAATGAGTTACCTTTTCTGACAACTATCCCAAAATCAAATTTCACTCATCTTATCCAAACCTAGAACTAACCCAGATTTAGATTTTAATTAATTGAGAACCGACCCGGTTCATATTGGGTTGGCAGAGCGGGTCATAGGACTTGAGCATGTTGTCCTCGTCCGATACTACCACTTTGCTCCACTATGTAAATCTTGCCTAGGACATGCACGACTACATCTCCTACTTCTTTGAGACATAAAATAACCATTTTATGCAAAAAGTAACTATGTGATATATAAAGTAACTATATGGTATGCAAAGTAACTATAAGACCCAAAACGCAACAATGGGTCATGAAAAGTAACGAATATGTTACCAAAAGTAATAGTTATGTGAAACATGATGAATGAGTTTCTCAAAAAAAATCAAGTAGTTGATCATGTGTCAAATTGATACACAATGGTAGTCGACTAGGATTTAGGAATCTAAGACAATGATACACCTTGACTTCAACCAACTCCTCAAGGAAGTTTGTCTTGAACTTGACATAGTTACCCCATCATTAGCCCCATTGGTCAATCCCATGATAGTCTCACCATAAGCCATGTGAAAGTCATTTTTTGATCCTATGTTGCCAAGCACCAAAAGAATGTATAGTGTGTGCTATTGGTGTTGTTGACAAAGGTCACTTAAAACACATCATAGGTGTCCTAAAAGCAATGGAATATGAACAACATCACATGTTGGGCCCGTCATTGGCGAAAACTTATTGGAGTTCTACTATTAGGTTGTTGATATTGAGAATTGGCAATAGGAACAAGATACTTTTAGTAATCAATTTGTTACTTTTACTAATCGATTAGGAATATTCTTAGAATATTTTTTATAATGTTAAAAGTAACTATCATACATTAAAGGTAACATCATGACATAAAAAGTAACTATATGATACGTAAAGTAACACTAGAACACAAAAAGTAACTATATAGTACGTAAAGTAATTATCCAACAATAAAAGTACCATCATGAAACAAAAAGTAACTATCTGACATTGAAAGTAACATTGAGACACAAAAAGTAACTATATGGTAAGAAAGGTAACTATCAGGCACTAAAAGTAACACCGAGACACAAAAAGTAACTAATTGACACTGAAAGTAACATCAAGACACGAAAGTAACTATAAGGTAAGAAAAGTAACTATCCAGCTCCAAAAATAATACCAAAATACAAAAGTAAAAAAAGGTAGCGCCAATGATTTGGTGTAGTATAAGATCTTAAGGGAACTAAAATATGTTAAGAGCATGTAGCTCAATGCTTAAATTTATTCTAAAGTAATTCCCATTTTAATATGTAAATTCACAACTTAGATGGTGTATGGTTGCATAGGATGTAACTATGTGGCATTCAAAGTAATTACTATATTATGAAGAAACTATTTTTTTAAAACAATAACTATTATTCTCCAAATTAATGATTGAATTGTGAAAATATAAGAGATAATGAGCTACATATTTTTTTCTCTTGTATGTTAAATATAATTTATGTACATGGATGTCTTGACCAAGTCTTTTCCATATATCTTGGCATTCCTATTCTCGAGCATGTGAGTAGAATGAGAGTGGGAGAGCTCTGACACTGAGTTACTCAAGAAACTATTGATGCACTACTTCCAAATGGTCCATATGGAGAATGGAGATTCTTCTTGGTTGAAAAACATAACCATCACACATTGCGGTCCATGGAAATTTTGGGAGGCCAAGCATAGTAATTTGACATGTAGTCGAATGTCTTGTGTGGGTCCAACTGATCATGCACATGACATATTTTAAAAAACCTATCTTGGGGACTATATTGACTGGCATATCAACATGATGGTTTGGTCCCTACATTTACATAATAGTAACACCCAAATTCTAGAATGGCATGTACTCCTACTGCATTTATGAGAGCTAGATTCAAGCCCTATCACCGCATATGGGCTAAAGAATGTAGTGTACTTCCTTATTTTAACACAACACATTATAAACTTCCAATTGAAGTTATTTTAGGATCTTACTTAGTATAAAAAAAGTTTGCAACATTATTGATTAGGATGTTGATGTGGGAATATCTTGACTTCACTCGTGAATGAAGAATCGTACAAGGAGATCACTTTAGTATGCAACTTTTGAGTGACAACATCTTATGGACATCATACAATCTAGAGGACAAAGCTAATGAAATAGTATAAGTGATAACTTCCACAATGAGAGAAGTTCAGATTTTACAAAGTTAAGAGATGACTTACACAATGGGTGACGTTGAGTGAAGTTTAAATTTAACAAAGTTGAGGTGTAAAAATAGAATAACACTATTTGACACAGACATTAAGACTCAGACCTCAAAAGCAACCATGTTGTATGAAAATTAGCTATTTTACCAAGAAAGTAACACTCAGACACAAAAAGTAACTATGTTGTATGGAAAGTAAATATTTGACCCAGAACGTAACACTATGTCATCAAAATTAATAGTTTGGTTTGAAAAGCAACTAATCGACTCAAGAAGTAACATTGAGTCAACTAAAGTAACTATATGATATAAAAAATAACTTTTTGACTCACATGGTAATACAAAGTCATCAAAAGTAGCGTACCGGTATGTAAAAAAAAATATAGAGACAAGGTATTAAGTAATGATTAATTACAATGGTATGTACTTAACGCCCGCGCGGGTATCCACAATTATCTACCTGTGCTTAGGAAACACAGCGGCACTTTTGTAAATAAAAGTCAAAATAACTAGTTATATATATATATATATATATATATATATAGAGAGAGAGAGAGAGAGAGAGAGAGTCAGGCTAGAATACACTCGAGTGTACGGATCGCACGAATACACTAAAGTGTGTTTGTATATCAAGACTATTTTTTAAAAAATGTAAACCATTGATCTTCACCGTCATACTATAATTAGGCTACATACAAATTTTGAGCCTATTTAGATGAGTGTAAGTCACTCATCTAAGGGAAACAAAATCGACGCGCGAAACTAATTTGAAATACATAATTTTTGTGGTCTTCATAACATGAGCTATACATATCCAAATGTGCTCAAATTTTGCGTATGAGTTGTTCGCAAGATGTTTAAGAAGATCAATGGATTCGATTTTCAAAAAACATGAGTGTATTCCGCTCCGGATACACTCGAGTGTATTCTAGCCTGATTATATATATATATATATATATATATATATATATATATATATATATATATATATATATATACATTTATATACATACATTTATATACATACATATACATATACATATACATATACATATACATATATACATATATTTATATACATATATATACATATATATATATATGTATATATACACGGGTACGTAGCAGATGCTACCCTTGAGGAGAAGCACGGTGGCATTATTTGTAATTACGGTAACTAAACATCTTATGTTTCTTTGCAGATGGTGCCGACCCGATGTCGCTTTCTCTCGTGTTGGGGTTGGCGCGGAGGTTGAGGAGTGCGGAGATCTCGGTCAGGACCAGGATGGCGCCGGAGGGTGCGTCGGGGACGAACCTGTGGGGGGACCACATGGAACCCAGCTAGGGGAGGAGGCGGAAGGTGCCAGCCACGGGGTTGCAGGCGACGAGGGACTTGGCGCGGTCGGGTCCACCGGGGGCATCGACCCCTAGGTAGAGGAGAGACGGGGAAGTAGTTACCGGAGACGGGTGGATGAAAGGGAGGAACGGGAGCGAGAGGCAGAGCCAGCGGCCGAGGGCTGGGTCGAGAGCTAAGAGTGCTAATAACTGGGGCAGGGAGTTACGCCGGTGGCAGAGGGCTAGGAGCGGGAGCGGCGGGAGGTGGGAGAGGAAGGACTGGGATGTGAGGGCGGTTTGGAAGGAACTTAACACCGCACGGCAGGCTAGGATCTCCGGGAGAGGGAGGTGAGAGAAGATCTGGTGGAGGGAGTCCAACAGAAGCCCTTCAATCAGTGATGTCTGTTGCTGGTGGTGCTGCTCCTGACAGTCCGCCACATCAGCGTCCATGTCCATGGCCGGCCGCCTCTGCCTCCGTGGATGGTGATCGGAATGTGTCGTCGGGGTTGTTGCCGGTTTGGCTTCCATCCCAGTAGTAGTGCCCGCATGCCAAACCGCAGTTCCCTTCTCCTCCTCCTTTCCTCTGCTACAGGTCTTCTCTTGGTCAAGGGATGGTTAGATGTAATATTGTGTACATGTAACACAATTACGATATGCGGTTATGATATTTCGTGAGCGTCGCCTGGAACTTTCTTCCACTGCATGGAGTATATTTTTTGGTCGTCAGTTGCTACGTGGAGTACATTTCCTGGCCGTCTTCTGTTTTCCTCTTTCTTGATAAGCTCAATATAAATTTTACATGTATCAAAAAAAGACAGACAACTAATAAACCCAAAGAGAACATCCCATCTCATCTATATTTCAGTCACATTACACGTTCACTGGAAAGTAATTATGTAGCATATAAAGTAATTATGTAGCATATTTGATTCAAAAAGTAACTATTTGACTTAAAAAGTAATAATTTGACCCAAAAAGTAACTATATGGTATAAAAACTAAATATTAGACATCGAAAGTAACACCAAGAAATACAAAGTAATTATACGATACGGAAAATATGTACCTAATATTAAAAGTAACATCATGACACAAAGAGTAGCTATCTGATATCGAAAGTAATACTAGGACACAAAAAAGTAACTATATGGTATAAAAAGAGCAATCTGACAGTAAAAAAGTAACATCATGACAAAAAAATAATTATCTGACTTTGAAAGTAACCCGAAGACAAAAAGTAAGTATATAACCAGAAAAGTAACTGTAAGTACACTAAGAGTAATTGTAAGAACACTAAGAGTAACTGTGACAGTAGAGAAAAGTAACCATGTGATTCAAAAAAGTAACCCTTATACTTTATAAAAGTAACTCTAACAGAGGAAGGTAAAATATGTATCACAAAAATAATGTGTATGGAATACAGAGTAACAAGGACATCTTATAAGTAATTGTACGAACACGAAAATAAGTGTTCTATTCCAAAAAAAAAGTATCTATATCAGAACTCACCGACAGATAAAAGAGATGAACTCGGAATCCATAAAGTAATTATAACAACACTTAGACTAATTGTAAGAGCACTACGAGTAACTGTGACAATATAAAAGTAACTTTGTTCATTCAAAAAGTAACTATTATACTTTGTAAAGTAACTCTTCTGGAGGAAGGTAAGTCAAATAGACGAAACCAGTGTATGTGAATCACATAGTAACAAACTGACATTTTGTAAGTAATTGTACAAATATGAAAGTAACTGTTCTAATCAAAAAATGTACGTATTTCAGAAGAAAGAGTATTCATTGGACACAAAGAGAGACAAATATTCATTTGTGTTCTCTTCTTGATGTACAACTCATCTTGAACAATATTGATTTTGCCCTTATATTTTGGTTGAATGTACAACTGATTAAAATGGATTATTTATTAGTGTGCTACAAAAAGACTGAATGTACAGCTAATCTTGAATGCTTCGAATACATTTATGGTTTGAATGATTATGTTCTTGAATGCTTTAAATACCTTTATGCTTTGAATGTTGTAAGAGTAACTCTGAAACCACTACGAGTAACTGATACAACCATGCGAGTAACTAAACTGAAAGTAATAGAATGCTTGAGTAACTGAAAAGTAATGCTTGAGTAACTGAAATTAATTCTTGAGTAACTGAGAGTAATACTTGAGTAACTGAGAGTAATGGTTGAGTAACTGAAAAAAACCCTACAAGTAACTGTCACAACCCTGGAGTAACTGAAAAAACAATGCGAGTAACTGAGAAAGGACTATGAGTAACTGAAAAAACATTGTGAGTAACTGTGACAATACTGCGAGTAACTGTGACAATAATGTGAGTAACTGAAAAAACCTTGCGAGTAACTGTAATAGCAGTTAGAGTAACTGTGAAAACACTGCGAGTAATTGTCACAACCCTGCGAATAACTGAACAAACAATGCGAGTAATTATAAAATATATAAAGTAACTATATGATATAAAAAGTAACTATCTAGCACTGAAAGTAACTCCAAGATGTAAAAAGTAACAAACTAATTATATTAGGTTGAATAGTTACTCAAAAGGGAACGATAAAAAAAGTCAGAAGCTTCATAGAATGATCGAAAAATGTGTCATTCAATTGTCAGAGCTGCATATGTGTTGTATGTCCAAAATTTTATATGCAACAAAGTACCTATCCGACACTCCAAGTAACATCATAACACAAAAGTAATTGTATGGTATGAAAGTTGCCATTTGGTATAGAAAGTAATACTAGGACACAAATAGTAACTATATGGTACAAAAAATAACTATCCGACATAGAAAGTAACTCACCGATGAATAACTGATATGTTGTAAGAGTAACTCTGAAAGTAATTGATATGCTGTAAGAGTAACTCACCGATGACATAGAAAGTAACTCACCGACGAGTAACTATATGATGTAAGAGTAACTCTGAAACCACTACGAGTAACTGATACAACCATGCGAGTAACTAAACTGAAAGTAACAGAATGCATGAGTAACTGAAAAGTAATGCTTGAGTAACTGAAATTAATTCTTGAGTAACTGAGAGTAATTCTTGAGTAACTGAGAGTAATGGTTGAGTAACTGAAAAAAAACCCTACGAGCAACTGTCACAACCCTGGAGTAACTGAAAAAACACTGTGAGTAACTGAAAAAGGACTACGAGTAACTGAAAAAACATTGTGAGTAACTGTGACAAGACTGCGAGTAACTGTGACAATAATGTGAGTAACTGAAAAAACCCTACGAGTAACTATAATAGTAGTTAGAGTAAACTGTGAAAACAATGTGAGTAACTGTCACAACCCTACGAGTAACTAAACAAACAATGCGAGTAACTGAAAAAAGCTTGCGAGTAACTGAAACAGGCCTGCGAGTAACTGAACACTGTAAGTAATCGTTGAGTAACTGAACAAACACTACGAGTAACTGAACAAACAATGTGAGTAACTGAAAAAAGCCTACGAGTAACTAAAAAACCTTGTGAGTAACTAAAAAACCATGCGAGTAACTGAAAAAAGCCTGCGAGTAACTATGAAACACTACAAGTAACTATGACAACAATGTGAGTAACTGAACGAGCACTATGAGTAACTCAAATAGCAGTTAGAGTAATTGTGAAAACAATACGAGTAACTGAAAAAGCACTACGAGTAACTATGACAACCCTGCGAGTAATTGAACGAGCACTACGAGTAACTCTAACAACAATAAGAGTAACCGTGATAGCCTAGAAAAGAAACACTATGATTCAAACTTAGTTACTCTTATACTTTTTAAGAGTAAATGTGACAACACTAAGAGTATCCATTACACACAAAGACAAACACATATTCTTCAAAAAGAATAACAACTGATCAGAACATATTCTTTGTAACATATTCAAAGTATACATACAGCTGTTGGAGCACAAGGTAACACAAAGATAGATTACAAACACAAGTGAAGTACATAGAAGGTTACAAAATCACTTTCACAAAACTACACAAAAAGAACAACCCATTACAGATTTGAACATGCCTCACTGATGCACTAATCAACTACAAACTCCACTAAAAAAGATAGAACCACATATACATCAATAGCAGTAGCAACAACACCAGAACACAAGCAGTAGAAATAGTAGCATATGGCTAAAGTAAACTGGATAGGCTTTATTTTATTCTACTAGTTTATAGATTCAAATCTACTAGCAGATGGCTACATCTACCTGGGACGAGTTTCTAACAATTGGCAGTTAATGGACTCTTAGATTTTTTAATGAGAAGAAAAAAAGGATATAGCTTTCTATGAGGGTGACAAGTGGCAACTGTTGGGTTAGTTGGTTCACTATCAGTTTCTTTTTCCTTGCGGGGTGTGTTATTCCAAATTTCCAATTACAGTACAGTAAAACTCATACTTATATGAACATCTTCAAAGTTGCAAATTACAGTCTTCACTTCGTTATATGGCCTCAAACAGAGTTTATATGGCATTGAAAAACCTAATACTACATATCAAATTTCACATATTTCTCAACCTCCAAAATCACCTGCAAACTTATAAAAATCATACTTTTGATGTTTTCCTACAAACCCAAGTCATGGTTTCCATACAACATAGTTACTTTTTATGTGTGAGTGTTACTTTCTTTCTCAAATAGTTACTTTTTTTACAACAAAGTTACTTTTGGTGTTGGATAGTTACTTTTCATACGATATAGATACTTTTGTGTCATGATGTTTCTTTCAGTGTCAGATAGCTACTTTTTATGTCTTAATATTACTTTTATTATCAGATAGTTACATTTATCCGTATGTAGTTACTTTTTGTGTCCAGTTGTTACTTTCAGTGTTATATAGTTATTTTTTTGTGTCATCATGTTATTTTTAATACCGTCACTACTACAGAACCTACCTTTAGTGTCGGTTATTTAAAGCCTTTAGTGTCGGTTTCTGAGCGACACCTATGTGGGCGACACTAAAAGCTCACCCATTAGGCGTCAGTTCCAAAACCGACGCTCAAACTCTTCGCGCGCCACTGAAAACACGCCATCATGGCACTATAGGCATCGGTTATTAGATACGAAACTGACGCCCAAACCCTTCGCGCCACAGAAAGGGCGCCATCTTGGGCACTATCAGTGTCGGTTTTTTACAAATAACCGACGACATATATCTTCGCGCCACAGGAGGGCGCCAACTTGGGCACTATAGATGTTGGTTATTAGCTAATAACCGACGCCACATAACTCCCAACATGGCCGTGCTGGACAGCACGGCCGTGGTGTTAAGGAAATAGACGTCGGTTTTATACAAATAACCGACGCCTATTGTATTTTTTTTCTGTCAGCCTGCAAACCTGCTGTGGCTGGTCGCAGGATGAGAAACATGTTCAGTTCAGTTATGAACTGCAGGTTTTACAACATCCATTGATATCAGCCGACAACATGCCACAAACCTACAAAATTAACAACAAAAATATTCACACATGCATTTAGCAATGCAACCTGTAGTTCCATTTTATTTTCACACATTTAGAAACATTCATGTAGCTAGCAATCTGTAGTTCCATTCATTCACATTCACACATGTAGAAACATTAATATAGCAACCAACACTTTCATTCATTTTCACTCAGACACATGTAGAAACATCCAGACATGTAGAAACATTCACACATATATTATAATTCAGAAATTCATTTACAAAATATCATTGTTTAGTCATTATTCGCTATCAGGATCCCAATTATATTTTAAAGCCCCCACTATTTGTATGGTTGTTGCCCATTCTTCTCTTACTTCATTTAATTCTCCCATCGTATAGGGAGCATGTACATCTGGTAAGTCCGTTCCTGTAGTGGGGTCAGCTTTAAACACTTGTAAAGAGAATGATGTATATATATAATTAATGAGCTATAAATAAGATTGATATATTTCATATTATCTAATGAGACTATATAATACCTGAGCAATACAATCGATGTCCATATAACATGACAGACTAACACATATATAGTACATAACAACAGCAGCGTCGAATTTACATACAACACTAGCTTAGTACATATATAGTGGGACTTATAAGGTGACGATCCCACCTGGTAAAACAGGTTACCGACAACTACATGTTACGACTGGGAGGTCGTGATTCAGCAACAGTATGCATTAGCAGGAGGACAAACAGATCACCATATGTTTGTCCTCATATGGTGATCTGTTTGTCCTCCTGCTAATGCATACGTTGCCGAATCATGACCTCCCAGTCGTAACATGTAGTCGGTAACCTATTTTAGCAGGTGGTATCGTCACCTTAGTCCCACTATATATGTACTAAGTTAGTATTGTATGTAAATTCGGCGCTGCTGTTGTTATGCACTATATATGTGTTAGTCTGTCATGTTGTTATATGAATCTGAACCACTTGTGTGTACTGCACTTTATGTATTGTATCTGTATCCTGCTTCACTTCATTGGGGCTTCTTCCTTCATATCCTGCATATCCTGCATATCCTGCATAGCTATGTCATGTTCGTCCTGCATAACCTTCTTCCTATATTTATTTTTCAAAGAGAATACAAACAAAAATTATTAGTGTAGAGTTAGTGAAATACTGATCAATGTCTAGAATTGGAATAGATCAAGAACCTACTCTCAGCATCGCGTATGTAATCTCGGGTGAGATTGGTCCTATAGTTCTTTAGCACCCTCCCACAATGTTTAGCATTTGTATTAACTAGAAGATAATGAAACATCAAATCAGAAAATGATATTGATATTAAAAAAGTAAACATTTAGCTTCAATAAAAAAATATAAACATGCATGCCTCTAAAATTGTGATCTTTTATCAATTAACAATCCTTCATTGTGATCTCCGCGCACATATAAGTCATCATTAGCTTCAATATTTTCTGGAGTTGTCAACCCAACTGAGAATGGACTGGAGTCATCATATTTATCATATTACTCTTCTTCATCTATAGGATCTTCAATGAACTGTCTTTTACCATGAAGAACAACCGACCATTTATCATTTGCAGGATCATCGATATAAAATACTTGTTTCGCCTGAGATGCCAATATGAATGGTTCAGCCTTCTCGCCAATCTTTTCAAAGTTCACTAAAGTGAAACCCAATTTATCCACTATAACTCCTTTGGAGTTATCAACCCAATTACATTTGAAGAGCGGAATTATGAAATCTATGTAGTCAAATTCCCATATCTCTTCAATGACACTGTAATATGACATTTTAGCTTCACGTGGACTCTTATCCTTTGCACTTACAAAAAACATAGTCGATGCTTGAAGGGTGACCCCACTATTTTAGACGACACTCTTATCATCTTGGCGCTTTGTGTAATATGTGAATCCATTAATGTCATACCCTTCATAAGACATAACAGTCAACTTTGTTTTAAAGGCGAGGCATTTGATAGTTTCAGTAATATCATCTGGTGTTTGAGATAGTTGATGTAAGACTTTATCTTCAAACCACTTAATAAAAGTCTTGTTATGCTCTCTAGCAAGCCACATTGTATTGGCTCGAGGATATTGTCTTTTGATGAAATTGGTATGTTCCTCGATATAAACGTTCACTTCGTCCATGTTGTGTAAAATATACAAATGACCTTGTTCCAACTGCTCACGGCTGATTACTTTCACACGTGATCCCAAAATTCCTTTGCCAAATAGCTCGTCAATATTCTTGTCATTATCAGGAGTGTCATTACCACTGAGAAAGTCATTGCAGAAATCCATAACCTCTCTCGCCACATATCCTTCAATAATACTCCCTTCAGGCCGATAACGGTTTCGAACATCACCTTTAAAAACGCTCATGTATCGTTCAAAGGGATACATCTAATGCAAGAAAACCGGGCCCAAGATTTTCACTTCCCTAGTCAAGTGGACAACAAGATGTACCATGATATCAAAGAACGAAGGAGGGAAATACATCTCAAGATGACATAGGGTAACAACCACTTCTCTTTGCAAATTATCGAGAGTCTCAGGGTCAATAACTTTGCTGCAGAGACTGTTGAAAAAGAAATAAAGTCTGGTGATTGCAAACCTTACATGCTTCGACAATATAGATCGAATTGCCACGGGCAATATTTGTTGCATTAGAGTGTGACAATCATGAGATTTAAGTCCTATCAACTTCAGATCTTTCATTGATACCAATCTACGGATGTTGGATGAGTAACCATGTGGCACCTTAACATTTATCAAGCATTCACAAAAAGCTTTCTTCTCTTTTCTAGACAACGTGTAACATGCGGGAGGTAAGTATGTTCTTTTACTACCCATTTCACGTATTTCTGTTAATTCTAACCTTATTCCCATTTCACGTAGGTCCAGTCTGGATTTTATCCCATCTTTAGTCTTACCTGATATATTTAACAGAGTACCAATGATGCTATCACAGACATTTTTCTCAACGTGCATTACATCGATACAATGTCTGACTGTCAAAGAACTCCAATAAGGAAGATCCCAAAATATTGACTTCTTCTTGAATGAAGAATTGTCACTCCGTGTAGTACATTGTGATCTCTTACCAAATTCATTGACAAAGTCTTTTATTCTTTCATAAACAACCTCCCCTGGTATAGGTTTAGGTGCACTGCGTTCCTCATTCAATCCATTGAATGCTTTGCGCTTCCTACGATACGGATGGAATTTTGGAAGAAACCTTCGATGACCGAGATATACATTCTTATCGCCATGTTTTAGTCTTGTTGAATCAGTGTTCTCTTCACATATAGGACACGCTTTTGCTCCTTTGACACTATATCCAGACAAATTCCCATATGCTGGAAAGTCATTAATAGTGCAAAACAACATAGCATGCAAACGAAATGTCTCTCTTCGTGAAGCATCATAGGTCATCACACCTTCACCCCAGAGTTTCTTTAAGTCATCAATCAGAGGTTCAAGATAAACATCGATGTCATTTCCAGGTTGTTTAGGGCCCGATATCAACAACGACAGCATTACGTACTTATTTTTCATACACAGCCAGGGAGGAAGATTGTATATAACAAGCATGACTGGCCAAGTGCTATGTTGGCTGCTCAATGTCCCGTATGGATTCATCCCGTCTGTACAAAGCCCAAGTCTTAGATTCCTGACTTCTTCACCAAATTCAGGGTACAATACATCAATCTTCTTCCACTGTGGGGAATCAGACGCATGTCGTAGGATCCCATCATTATTTTTCTTAACATCTGCATGCCACCTCAAATTCTTCGCATCTATCGGATTGGCAAACAAGCGTTGAAACTGTGATATTATAGGTAGATACCACATCACCTTGGTAGGAGAACCAATTTTGGACTCCCTCGAAGTCGTCAATTTATACCGTGACGCACCACATTTTGGACAATCTTTCAAATCTGCATAGTCCTTTTGAAATAATACACAATCATTAGGGCATGCGTGTATCTTCTTGGCATCTATTCCCATTGGGCACAACAATTTCTTTACCTGGTATGTTGAGATTGGCAGCTCGTTTTCTTCAGGAAGCATTTCTTTCAACAAAGACAGCAATGACGTGAAGCTTTTGTCGCTCCATCTATTTTTAGCTTTCAACTTATACAATCTCAACACAGCATTAAGCTTCGTAAACTTAGTACAACCTGTGTATAACGGCATCTCAACATCATGCACAATGTTTCTAAAAATGGGAGGTGGATCGGTGTTCTCTACCCCACAACTATCCAGCATCGCATCAACGATGTCTACTGGAACTGGTTCATTCACATCTACGTCATCGTAGGCAATTTCTTCTTCCACACAAGCACTGCTATCGACATACACTGGTTTCGGGTTTGAAATCTCTCCATGCCAGTGCCATTCTGTATAGCCTTGTATAATCCCATTGCACATGACATGAGTTTTGATTTCGTCACCAGTGTTGACTTTCAAGTTGTTACCGCAATGTCTACATGGACAGTAGAACCTATCTCCAGGTTGTTTCCTATGTTCCTCGGCAAATTTAATGAACTGGTGAAGACTAGAAATAAACTCTGGGGTGCAGCGATTGCGAATGGACATCCATGATCTATCCATTATATGATCAAAGAGAAAACAAGTATATATTAGGACAAGATTAGGGTCTAGGGTTAACAAATACATGTGATGTCATTATTATATATAATAAATGTGTACCACCTATCCATTCTTGAACACCTAATCTCACTAGTAAGTGTATAATGTGTATTGGGTTTTCAAGAAAATTTCGGCAGCATTTCCCTGCTGTTCTCCAAGTACATATGTACTTAGAGAACAAACGGGGAAATGCTGCCAAAATTTTCTTGAAAACCCAATACACATTATACACTTACATCCTAAGCGAGATTAGGTGTTCAAGAACAGTCCCAAACCGGGGACTATCCAAGATTTACTCCTAATGAGTAAATCTTGGACGGGTTTCTAGGCCAACAAATAATGTATTGTCATTCTTATACCTAAAATCCTAGTTCTTCAAGTTAGGGTGATTATTGATGTCTTTAAAAGCATGATTGGCAATTTAGGGAAAAGTTCATCATTTACATTCCAAGCATGTCACATGTGTGCATTACAGTTCATCATTAAGCAAGATATAAGCAAGTATGTCATATTAAAATAGACTAAACAATATGAGAAAATAGTAGTGTAATCATTCAAATGGGAACATTCATGGGAACACACACTTCAGTTATAAGCATTCATGTAGCAACTTTCAGTTCCATTCATTAATCTCTTTTTACATCCACACACAGGGGTGTACCCCTAAACAATAACTAAAAAAAGGGGTTGGTGTACCCCTAAACATGCGTATAATTAATAAAACTATTAATACAGACAAGTCAAGATAGATAGACAACTAAATACTACACCAACATGGTCCCGCATCAATAACTTCTTTTTGATGATGAAGATGTGTCACAAAGCTCCTCACTGTATTTAGACAAATCTGAACTGACAGGGGCCTCAGATTCAGATTCCTCATAGATGATATCCGACGTCGTGCGCTCATACCACAGTAGATGATCGGGGGTCTCGCAGTTGTTGTTGGTTATCCAAACTTTGATGGAATTATGGCCAACTGGACGGAGAAAAAGCTTGTTGCAATGGACCACATGCATCTCTCCAATCCAATCACGCCAACCAGATTTTGATACAAGATTTCCCGCCAAATCATACTCAACCTCGATAACATGTGAATAATTGCCAAAAGTTATGGTCACTTTACCAGGCATGTAGTGTCTTCCTTTTAGAAAACGCCAATGTTTGGGTATGACCAATTAGTTTAAGGAACGATCATCTAGGATGATGTCCAATTATTCTTCAATAGGGAACGTTAACATTGACATAGAGGCCCAGTTCATAGTGACTGTTATGGGTGGACTGAGACTGCACAATATTAGTATTAACAAAGTGTAAGTACATATAACGATGTTATATATTTTCAGAAAAAGTTGTATAACATCAGTTAACCTTTTATTGCTTGTCATAACCAACTTTATTGTGGTAGACATGATAGCTTGAAAAGAAGTCTACAAATGTACTTAGAGAACAAATGAGGAAATGCTCCTAATGAGTAAATCTTGGACGGGTTTCTAGGTGCTTACTAAAATAGAACCATTATATGGAACTAATCCTACATTATACACATACTTTTCCTGAGTAAGATAATGTGCACTTCATGGAATTATTAAGATCTGAATATATATAAGTTGTTTCTACCTACTTTGATGGGATTTTATAACATTCGAGTCTTCCATATATAACATTAAGATCTGAATATATATAAGAATCCCATTTGATACACACGATTGAGAATCTTTCACGATACTAGGAAAATACACTAACTAGATATTCATTTAGGTGTTAGACATCAATATGTGTATGAGCCCTAATTAAAACTGATTCTCATAGGAAGTAAATAAATTTAAAAAAAATGCCCAGCAGCAGGGCGGCACCTTGAGGGAAGACGAGCAGAGGAAGAAGAAGAAGGCAGGGCGGGCACCTTGAGGGAAGAGGAGCAGCGGCCGGAGTAAGTCCTAGCAGCTTCCGGCGGTGAAGAGAGGAGCGGCGGAGAGGGCGGCGAGGCTAGGAGACCTAGCTGCTACCGGCGACGGTGGAGAGGGAGGCCGGCGGGCGGGAACCGACTGCTTCTCGCTCGACGGCGACGAGCAGCGAGCACGGAGGAAGGAGCGGCGGCGAAGGAGCACGACGGCAGAGCACGAATGGCAGGGAGCGGCGGCGGCAGGGAGCAAGAAATCGCCGGAGCTAGGGAAATCGGGAACGAAATAGGGAAATGGGAAGAATCGTTCGGGCAGGGTGAGCTATTAAGTTGAAAATACGTGTCGGTTATTTAAAAAACCAACAACTAAACCAACAGTGTCGGTTCGTTTGCAAAAATCGACACCTATACTATATTATAGTCGTCGGTTTTTTATTAAACGACAACGGACAACTATTCCTATCTCACGAATACCATTTAGTCGTCGGTTATTTAGTTACGAACCGACGCAATATGTAAAATATTGGAGCCAATTTTTTCGCTGGAATTTTGGGTTTGGAGGTTGAGTTTAGGTGTCGATTCTTTATTAATTAACCGACACTTAATAAAAGCGGTACCCGTGTCTGGTCGACCTTCATGGGTTGGATGTCGGTTTCTGTTAAAAACCGACACAGTAGGATTTATGTGTCGGTTTTTGTATACAACCGACACCTTGAAAATCGACTTTATAAGCCATTTCTGTAGTAGTGTGTATAGTTACTTTTTGTATCATATAGTTATTTTTGGTGTCACACAGTTACTTCTTATGACGTGATGTTAGTTTTTGTGTCAGACAGTTGCTTTTCGTGCCATATATTTTACTTTTTGTGTCCTTAGGTTACATAGTTACTTTTTATAACACATAGTTACTATTTGTATCCTAATATTACAAAAAAAAAAGTGACGCAGGGGTGGGGTTAATAGGTTCATCCTTCTTTTATTCTTTGTTTCACTATCACTATTAACGGGGAGAACAATTTGAAGAAAGAGATCCTATCAATTAATTTCTAGAAAACAAAGTGCAATAGTTGATTTCTATAGGAATGGTGGAGCAGAATTCCAAGAGATAAGACTCACGTAGTACCCAAGAATCCAGCAACAATTGAGATAGTTTTATGAGGAACCACGAACTGATGATGATCAAACAAAATGAAGAAAATAATTACAGCTAAAAGAGTTATAAGAAAAATCCACCCATCTGTATTTTGTCATTTTTTTGTAAGGGTCTCACTTAACTAGGTGTATATGTGCTGATTTCAATTTGGTTGTTTGAGGAAAAAACAAGCCAACCGTAGAACAAGTAATGCAAATGAACAAATCGACAAAGTCATAAAATCTAAGATGTGAAAATAAATTCATCCTGCCTGCCTGCCCACCAACATCGTCACGTATCGGGAGGACAACAGAATAGAAAGGGATAGAAGAGGTGAACAAAAACAAGATAGAAGAGACAGAGGTAGAGATCCATATGAACAGAGCCAATCTGACAAGAATGCTGAAGCTTCTTCTTCCAGGGGACCAAATCACTTACAGTGCATAGCTCGTGAGCACACCCGTATACCTGTCCAGTTGATCACCATCCTCACCAGTAGTAGTACCTTGCCGGAGTCTCGAACATGTCCCTGGCAGTCAGTATGGTGACGGTAAGCCACCTCCGCCAGCTCTGGCTCCCGACGCCCACCCTAAGCATCCAGGTCACTCGTCTTGCATGGCGCCTGAGACGCGCCCACACTAGCCTCCAGTACCTATGCGCGGGCCGAGCCGAGACCTGACGGCATGACAGACGGGGGTGAGGGACGTCCTGCAGTAGCGCAAATTGATGCCCAACGGGAGATGATGTCGTCCGCCTTATCCTTTCCGATCGCACATCTAGGCCACCGATGAAGACGAGAAAGGCTGTTAAGAAAGATGATCCACAGCAAGTGTGGTGCCAATTCGTGCCTCCTTCATGCTGGAAATTATCTTGCAGTCACAACCTACATCCCTAGCACTGGATGCGAGGTTGTCTGAGACACGCGCCAAGCCATTGAATCTGTCTGGTAGCATATTTAGAGGAATATGCAGCGGCAAGGGTTTTAATTTGGGGATGGAGAGAATTTGTTGGTCAGTGACGTTGTATATCCTGGTAGTGGACCGAAAGGTGGAGCAGGGCAATGTGTATTGTTGCATTTGATGGGGTCGGGGATTCACTCTGAGGAGGATAGTGGTGTTGGATTGTGGAACTTTTTGGTCTCTCTACCGGAATCATGCAGAGGGTGAGGACGGCAGAGCGAGCAACGACCCGAAGAAGACGATGTTTGTTGTATTTACAACTAATGCCAATGTGTCTTTACACGGGTAGCAATTGCAACAGTACCCACGCGGGCATTCAATAAATCCCCATATATATATATATATATATATATATATATATATATATATATATATATATATATATATATATATGTGTGTGTGTGTGTGTGTGTGTGTGTGTGTGTGTGTGTGTGTGTATGTATAGATATGTATGTATATATGTATATATATATATGTATATATATGTATATATATATATGTATATATATGTATATATATATATTGAACATTATCTGAGATACAACCTCGATTGTTCCCCTGCCAAGGTATGACCACAGTCATCCTTGTGAACATGCATATACTCAACAGTATATGACTCCGAGCTTCCACTAAGGGAGAACATGTTTCACCATCCTGTAAGTCCTGACACTATAATAGATCTATGATACAACACAAGTATGTGATTAGGGTTTCACTTGATTAGTTAATGTCAATTGGGTGTCTTTTAACTGCATCAATCAAGTCACACAATCCTAAAAAAATATTCTCCAAAGATAAGGGTAGGTTGCAACTTTAGAAGATATGAAACGTAAAAGTATAAGTGTGTGACATCATCATATGGCACTGTTCCACTGTCACACATGAGTCCACACTCATCATATTACACCATGGAATACCAGTCCATTATCACATCATCAAGAAGATATCACCTCAATTAGGGTAACCATCCCTGTACAAGGTCATTAAACCATTCACATTGTTTCCTGCAAGAACATCATCACCTCTCCATGCCTCATTAAGGATCATCATCATGAATGTGTTACACCAGTGACACAAAAATCATTGATTGTCTATGATGTTTTTAACAACAAATTAGGGTTACAACATTAGGAGATAGAAAATATTCCATCATCATGCTAATTACTCAAGCATGCTAAGCATTATCATCATGTACTTGAATTAGGGTTAAGTTCAACAAGGTAACCATATTAGGGTTTTAAATCAGCAAACTAAGATAAACACTAATCATCATCATCTCCAACAATCATGGAAGCAATTAGGTCAAACATCTTCAACATGGAGTCAACAAAACATCGTGACCATATAGACTAGAAACATCATCAAGGTTCAGCAAGGTTGGCTACAGCTGAGGATATTCCACCACCTTCATTGATTGTTGAGGGTCAGATACATTGGTAACCACTGAAAACACAAGATTGGTGGCCGAAGAAAACTAGGGTTCAACCCTTCGTCGACTGCTGAGATAGACCACTTTCAATGACCGCTAAACTAGGGTTGACCAACCTCAATGACCACTAAGGCCCAACAACATCAGCGACCACACATAGATCCAATATTGGAAACCAAAGGAACATGGAATCATCATTGATCAAAGAGAAATAACCATCCTTAGTGACAATCAAACTAGTAAATATAGCAACCTCAAGGAGGTGCAAAACTCATCGACCACTAAGGAAATCTTGGTGACCACATGTAGGGAGAGAAAACCTTGACAACCACATAGAATCCAAAATAGGTTGGTCATGACCGTGAAACCAAAAAGCCATCAAGGTGTAAATCATAAGAAGAAAGTTCAAATTCAAAACCCCAATGCACAATCATCATGAGAGAGAACAGAGCCATAAGTTGAGAGAGAAAGAAATCAACATGTCCACCAACATGCATGTATCAATACCTTCATCACCAAAGATATATTTCATGTAAGAAGATTAGGGTTCATCCAAGAGAAGGTATCTACTCAAGATCACCATGAAAACATAAATCCTAGATCAAAGATATTATCTCTCTACTTGTAAATACATTTTTAGGGTAGATCATGTGCATGCAAGGTAAGTGTAAGAAATAATAGTGGAGAATGTTATATAACTTACCTCAAAGGAGATAAAGACGTTCCAAATACAAAGGAAGCTCAAAGGAAAGAGAGAGAAAACCCAAGCTTGATCACCACTCTCGGCCAAGCTAGCTCCACCACCAAATGGTAGCAAACCCTAGGTCAAAGGAGCAAGACAGAAGATAATCTTCAAGCTCTAACTCAAGCACTACCATGGAGAACCATGGATTCAGCCAAGAAGAGAAAGAAGAAGATGGTAGAGATAGAAACAAAGATCAGGAGGGAGATCACTTACCAAGATAAAAGAAAAGAGCAAAGATATCACCAAAGAATCATAAGAAGAGTAGCACCAAACCCTAGCTCCACATGCAAGGGGGATCCTACACCTTCTCCAAGCTTGAGATCATTCACTACTAAGAACAAGGGGATGATATCCAAGGGGAATAAGAGAGAAAGAGGTTGCAAAGGGTTTAGTTGCATGCAAGGAGAGAGAGTTATATAGAATGGGGTTGGAGAGAGATAAAAAGGTTAGGTGTCATGCTAACACATGCCATGTGTCCACCAAAACTCGTCCATGAAAGCACTATACTCACACATGAAACTAGGGTGTTAAAACCAAGAAAAACCAAGGACCAACTTGGTCTAGAAAAAACCATCAGCTATTGAAGATTTTCAGCAACCAAGGTCATCAAAACCCAATGACCGCTAACCCTAGATTCTTGGCAATCTAGAGGGATTACATGCCTCATTGATAGCCAAGACCAAAGGGAGCACATCAAACCTCATCGACCACCAAGAATCATGGATCACAAGATCTTTGTCAACTATCAAAACAAAATCTCATTGGTCAAACATACATCAAGGTTAACCATCAACTAGGGCATCCAAGCAAACCTTAAACTCAACACATGATGTCACTACATCAAACCAAAGTGTGACAAGGCACACCGAAGAACCACTCTCTCTAACATGATGTCAAAACATGTAAGGAACAACAAGTAGGTAAAAAATTGCAAGAAAACCTCTGAACATGGGTAAATTGCAATTTGGTCCAAAACAAGCATATAAAAGCATAACTAGCTCAACAACATCCAAACTGGTCCAAACTTGAAACACAAGCGTGTCACATGTACACAAGGTTTGATTAAGGTTTCAAGCATCTAATTATGCTAATCAAGCAAGATATATCAAAAAGCAAGGTTAGGGGTCTTAAAACCATAAACCCCTAATAAGGATTTCACCCTTGAAATCCTACGAAAACATGCATCTCATCCTCTAATTCCCACACGGCTTCCTCCATGCCACGATGATGCCACAAAACCTTAAAAAACTATATCCTTCTTCTTCAACTTCTTCAACTTCTTCACTCTCCTATCCAGGATCAATACAGGACCCTCAACATACGACACATCCTCCTCCAACTCAACCTCCATTGGTCGCTTCGTCAACTCAGTATCTGGATGACACTTCCTCAACATGGAAACATGGAAGACATCATGAAACTTGTGCAACTCTTGTGGTAACTCCAACTTGTATTCCACCTTCCCAACAAGTGCCACAATAGGGTAATCCCATAAACCTAGGAGCCAACTTACCTGTCTTACCAAACCTCAGCACACCCTTCCAAGGAGAGACCTTCAGGTTCACCTTGTCTCCCACTTGGAACTCCAAAGGCCTACAATGATTGTCAGCATAAGACTTATGTTTGTCTTGGGTTGCGTTCAACTTATATTTTATCACCTTGATCTTCTCTATAGTCTACTATACTAGCTCATGACCCAAAAGTTGATGCTCACCTATATCATACCAACACAATTGTAATATAGATGTCTCCCATACAAATCTTCATATGGTGCCATGTCTATACTCCTCTAATAATTGTTGTTGTAGGAGAACTCCATCAAGCTCAGGTTCACATCCCAACTACCAAGAAACTACATAACATAAGCTCTCAATAGATCCTCTAAAATATGAATGGTCCTCTCTGACTGACAATCTATTTGTGGGTGGAAAGTTGTGCTAAACCTCAATTGTGTCCCCATCATTATGTACAGATGTTCCCAAAAATGATTGGTAAACTGAGGACCTCTGTCAGATATTATGGTCACTGGAATGCCATGCAACCAAACTATCTCATCAACATATATGTGTGCCATCTTCTCTGATGTAAACATCATCTTGAGTGGTAAGAAGGGATTTGACTTGGTCAACCTGTCAACTGTCACCCAAATGGAATTGTGACCCTTGGTTGTCCTAGAAAGCCCAACCACAAAGTCCATGGTCGTATGATCCCATTTCCACTATGGTATTGGCAAAGGTTGCAATGTCTCTACATGCTTCTAATGTTTAACCTTGATCTGCCGACACACTGGACATCTAGCGTTAAACTCTACCACATCATGCTCCAGAGCAGGCCACCAATACAGGTCCTTCAAGTTATGGTACATCTTAGTACTACTAGGATGCATTGCATACATCAAGGAATGAGACTCATCAAGAATCATATTTCGTAGACCATCAACATCTGGAACCGTTATTCTATTGTGAAAGCAAACCGCCCCATCATCTGTCTCATGAAAGCCATCATACTTTGCCAAACTTTGCCCTAATATTTTGTATCATGGTATCATCCTAATGTGCATCTCTGGTCTACTACATCAACATAGGATTCATCTATAATTGTGCTAACAAGCCTACCAATGGAGAAACCTCCAACTGTACATTCATATGGCGGAGCAACACCAACATATCTCACTTGTGACACATAAAATCTTGTAATTGTACCTTATCCACAGATGTCTACGAAGATGACTTCCTTATCAATGTATCTGCCACCATGTTCGCCTTCCCTGGATGGTAGTCTATCGTTCAATCATAATCCTTGATCATCTCCATACATCTCCTCTGTCGCATGTTTAGCTCCTTCTTTGATAAGATATACTGAAGGTTCTTGTGGTCAGTGAAATCTAACACCTCTATCCATATAGGTAGTTCCCCCAGATCTTCGAGGTATGGACCACAACTACAAGCTCCAGATCATGTGTCAGGTAGTTTTCCTCGTGTTTCTTAAACTTTCACAAGGCAAAAAAAATCATGTTCTTATCATGCATCAGCACACATCCCAAAAGATGATGTAGCCTTTCCCTTGCTCTGGCACAACTAAGACTGGTGCATTGGTCAACTTCTCCTTCAAAAGTTGTAAAGAATGTTGACACTTGTCATCCCAAACAAAAGGAACACCTTTCATTGTCAACTTGGTTAGGGGTAATGCTACAACACTGAAGTTCTTAATGAATCTCCTGGACTAGCATTCCAAGCCTAGGAAACTTCTCAATTGGTATGTATGCCCAGAGAGTGAATCATATGATGATTTAATGTGGCATTAGATATACCATTTGATTATAAAAAAGGTGATTCTATCTATTATGTTTGTCTCAGTCATGAGATGTTGACATAAACATAAGTAGATGTCTAAAGAATGATGTTAGTCGATGACGTATGTCTTCAAGTATGTGAATTAAAAAATAAGATCATAAGGATGCTAAGAGTACATACATTCTTATTATGTCTCTGGTCAGATATTATTATGGAAGCAAACATAGACGATAGTAATACATAAGACTAGAGTGTGTGTTGACTGATGACAGAGTCTCATTAGTCATGATATATGATATCAAGTCACTCACACATGTACATGTTAGAGAACATTGTATCAGATAGACCCATCATGAGAAGTGATGCATGAGTCCATGGAATGGTAGTCAGAATCATCTCTCATAGTGATAGTGGTCATTGTGGTTCTTAGACCAAAAGTCACTACACTCATCACATGTCGTTGAGTATACTTTGACATAGTCAAACGTAATCCTGAAATATGGGTTGCCATAAGGGTGATGATTGGGTAGCTTTGAAACATGGGTACTAAGTGTGAGTGATGTAGATGGGATTTGTTCCTCCTACAAGAGTTTGATATCCAAGGCCTCTTGATGAGTGAGACTGAGAAATGTACACTTGTATTGATGTGGTTTAATATGTGATATGTGAACTCATATGCATATCAAACAGTATACTCTAGTTCAAAGAACGTGGATTGAACGTTGAGAGGATGACGATTCCATGCCTCGAGTTCAATCTTGATATCAGAGACAAAGGAACTATACAGTCATAGCAACACTAATCCCGGTCTGGATATTAGAGACAAAGGAATTATACGATCATGATAACACTAATCAAGGATTGTAGGTTGAATTTGTTCTTCAACTTTCTGAATTACTTTGGTAGAAATGATGAGTTGACTAGGCACCGCTCTTTGCTTGTGATGTCACAAGTTTGTTATGGACATTCACTGCGAATGTAATTCTGGACCTATAGGGTCACACACATAGGATTCACTTAGAATATAGGAGTATATTCATGAATGATGTTTAGATTGAATGCTAAAGGAATTTAGGTATTCAATTAAACGATAGATCAACTGACTGGACTCATAATCATAAGGTTCAAGTGTTGTAATTACTATTTGGAGTGTCAAGTTGATTAGAAATTGAATTGACTGAATTCTGCCAGAACTGGGACACGAGACGACTATCTCACGTGAGTGAGACGACCGTCTCGCATGATGGTCGTGACATAGCTTCTAGATGACCAGTTCATGGTCATGAGATGAGTGGCTCACGTGAGAGAGTTGACCAGTTCATGGTCTCGAGACGACCGGCTTGTGAGAGAAATAAGCCCAGTTTGTGGGGAAACTCAATTGCATTAAGGATTAGTGTCGATGTCATGTTGTGTATTAACTGGATCTGAATTACTAATTTGATTCAGAAAAGAAAACTATGTGAAACAACCATCTCATGCACGAGACGACCATTTCACTGTACGAGACGACCGTCTTGTAGTTTGCAAGTTCTAGAACATTTATGATTTTGGACCCTTCTACTCCCACATCGATCGGGAACCTTGACCCTAGCCTCTACCATAAATAGAGGGGTACTGGGGTTTTCCCAAGACACATAATTGAGAATCAATTTCTCTGAAAATTGTCGTCCTCTTTTATTATGGTAACCAATAGAGAGTCCAAATAAGTCCTACCCATTAAAGGGAGGGATAGCAAGGGAGAGAACAACTGAGGATCAGTTGTGGTAGAGCATGTATGTGACTAGTACGCTGATAGAAGGAGATAAATCCTTCTGGTTGGCTCTGCTAGCACAACGTGGAGTTCCTAGTGGTTGATGAGGACTACTCTAGAGGTGGGAGGCCATTGTATACCGCTTGGAGGACAATGTTAGCCTACAGTATGTGGTGAGACCACAGGAGCCGTTGCAGATGTTGTTCTAGTCTGTTATCCGGTATGAAGACCATGAGCTACACAAACACTATCCAAGAGCAACTAGATGATAGATGTGCATCTACAATGATGAGGAATATGTCATTGGACTTGGTCTAGGACCATTTATATCCTCGACACTATCCTTTCCATTATATAGTTGTTAACATGATCTGTTGGTTTATGGGGAATATGGCAATAAAATTTTGTTTCCACTGCCTATATATGTTCCCTATTTTCCAACAATCGTATCAGAGCCACATTAATCTACTATATTTTGAGATAATTGATATGATTGGATTTTGGTTTTATTGTTTAATTATTGCATGCGATATCAGTAATTTCTTATCCAATCAAATACCACGATCATTCCAAACTAATATATATGACATATATATATGCAATTTATATGTATCACCCTAAAATTGAGTTTTGATGGTGGATGTGTAGCATGGTTATGGCCAATAATCCCTATTATTTGTGTATGGTTGTGTGGTTGGTTAATCCTATTTTATCTTAGTTTGTGTACCAAGCCTGTATCTTATCTTGCCAATGTAAAGTTCATTCTTTCCTACTCTTGCTCCCCTCAAATGTAACTCGAGGTTACTCTATAATCATGTAATTGTAGGATATTTTACTTTCCTTTTATGAATAAGAAGAAAGATGTTTTGACGATGCCAACTGACTGACTTATAGATGAGTTGACTGACTGGAGGACTAGAAGAACGAGCCGAACCAACCGGCTGGTGGACCCAACCGATTGACTAGAGGAGCCAGTACATGGTGGATAGATGTACCCGACGACTGATGAGATGACCCAATGACTGGCCAAGAGGTGAGTTTATTGATTCAAAGGTTGAATTGATTAACCTGGATTGGCAAGCACAGATCTTCATCAACAATAGGTTTCTGCATGCGATGTAGACCTAGGTTGTGGTAATTCCTTATGGTTCCAAGGAATTACATTAGGCTGGCCATAACCATCGCTTTTTATTTATTGCATGTTTTCATTGTGGGATATAGCACATATATGGTACGTATTATATATGTGGTGACTGGATAAAGTATATGTATTTATAAATAAAAAAATACCTCAAATAAAATATTAAGTCTAAAATGCCTTCCATTAGCAACACACATGAAAAGTGTGATCGAACAAGTATAGATTTGCACAAAACATGGTGCACCATCTATCTCGTGGAAGTATGATGGTAGATATGTAGATTTACACAAGGCATGGTACATATCCATTGTGTTGGTTATTGGGTTGGGATGAACTGGTGATAACTTAGTGAGACTAGGCACCAGAGGCATGCAGATGATTATGGCAAGGAGTTGTGCATATCATCAATCCAAGAGTTGCATGAGATGCATTTGACAAACTTTGTCTACCTAAATAGTCAAGTTGTGGGTGATCAGCCAAAGCTGACTCACGATTTGATGAAATATGGATCTTGGCTCACTAGAAGATTGTACACTCTAATCTTCCAAATTGATACATGAGGGTTATCACTTTAAACAAAGTAGTGGGAGCGATAGATTATTTAAAACCCTATGATATCGTTAACTTATCAAATAAAACAAATAAAAAATGTTTTGAAAAAGTTGAAATATTACTTTGTAGAATCAAATGTCAAAAAACACATTACTATTACGATCAGTCCTTAAGAAGGACAAAATGGGATAATCTTTCACAACTAGTTTAGGACTTTGAGAAGTGTTCTCAGTGAGCAAAAGCTCTATGTCCTAGAAATACCAGTGCCAAGGGAACCCGCTCCAAATGTACCAAAGGCTAAATGGATGCTTATTGGAAGCATGCCAAAGATTCCATAGACATTGAGTACCTTATGCTTTGTTGTATGAACTATGAGCTGCATGATCAACATGAAAACATGGACATTCTCAAGATGGTAACACATCTTAAGAATCATGTAAAGTAAACAAGGTATGATGTCTTTAAAATGCTATTTGAGTGCAAACTGACAAAGGGAGGTCCAGTAAAACCCCATGTTCTCAATGTGATTGGGCATGTGGAGTGATTGGGATTTCTCTTTGGTCAAGAGTTGACCATGCATATGATTATGCAAGCGTTGCATGAATCATATAGTCATTTTATCAAATGCCTGGCATGTTGATGTCAAAGAAAGAATAAAGAAGGACAAATTCATGATAGTGATCAACGGAAGTGAGTCTTAGGGCAAAGTCAAGGCCAAGAAGTGTTTTGATGCTAATCTAAAGTCCAAGTCTTATTCACTAAATATATGGAGAAGGGTAAGTGTAAAAGGAATATGTCCTTTTCACTTAATGGATTAGAGAAAGAAAGTGCCACCATTATCACCTGTCTGGACATTGGAAAGGAACTATCCTCTTTATAGAGGATCTCAGGAAGAAGATGGAGATCGAGATCTTTACTTCAGGACCTGAGAAGAAGTAAGATAGAATTGTATGGACCAAGGGGTGTTGCCTCTATAGTTGGAAGCTGTCATTCATGGGCACATAATAGAATTAGTGAATTGCTATTATGTACCTGCCATTGATGAAAAACATCATATGTCTTGTGTGACAAGAACATTATGTTTCATCTTAAAAGATATGATCTTTTATGGCAATTCCCTATATCACACAAACTATATGTGATAGTTCTAAAGACAAATATGTGTATGACACATATATTGAATGACTTGATGACTCAAACATTGAATACTTATAACACTGTCATCTAGAGCACATAAATGACAAATGTACTTCTAGAATCCATATGTTGGTTATCTAGAATCCTTTGTTTATTGAACCAACAGAGACATGCAAGTCTTATTTGTTGTACAATATGACAAAAAATATCTTCACTATATGTAGTAGGAGAATGGGTATTCTATTAGGGCTAGTACATACCGATGTATATAGACCTTTTAGAATAAATGCTCAAGGTAGTTACTAGTACCTCATTTATTTACTGATGTTATCAGTATATATGGAAATTTTTATTTAATAAAATACAAGTCTGGATCTCTTGAAGTGTTCAAGGAGATTGTAAATGAAGTACGCAACTAACATGGTCAAATTATTAAGATAATTCAATTTGATCGATGTTGAAATACTTTGAACTAAGAGTTTGAGGATCTTATAGAGAGATCATGATAATGTATCATGATGAACTTCACCTGAAACACAATGATAGTATATCATGAAAGTGTATCAGTAAGAAGGAATTGCACCCTTCTTGTCATGGTGAATAAAATCTAGTTGATCTTCTAATTTCTTTTGGGTACATGTTGTACACTAAACAATGTATCATCTAAAATGGTTTAAAAGACACCATATGAGATATGGCATGGGAGGTGTCCTGATGTGTCTTTTATAGTGATTAGGGATGAATGCTTATATAAGAAAATAGTTTCTAAAAAACTTTGTCTATAAAATCACATAAATGTTATTTTGTTAAATACTACTCTTATCCCAATTCTACAATAAAGTTGTTTGTTGATAAGGATGATTGAATTCCTAAAGAGGAACTTAGTTCAAAGGAATCAATGCGAGTAAAATTATAACTTGAAATGTTTCAGAAAAACAAGAAAACATTGAACCTAAAAGAGTTATAGTAGGAATAAGGAGAATCACAAGCTATTGTGGAATCTCAAGTTCCTTATGTAATACATAGAACTCATAGTTCCATAAGAACACGTCTTGTGTTTAAAAGATTATGATATCTTATAACTCAAAAATGTGAGGAGTTGATCATAGATGATGAGTCAAAAAACTACCTAGAAGCTATTAAGGAAGAAAAAACTTAGGAATGGCTTGAGGCCATCAGATCTATGATGGAATCCATGTATACTGACAAGGTATGACCTTAATGGATCCACCTGAAGGGGTAAAACCCATAGGGTGTATTTGGGTCTTTGTAAGAAGACCAACATGGAAGGGTATATTGGTTGCAAAGAGTTTCAAACAAGTTAAAGGTGTTGAACATGATGAAGTCTTTCACTAGTTACCATGGTTAAATCCATCTGGACCATGCTTGCTATTGTAGCTTGTTAAGACTGTGAGATTTGGCATATGGATGTTAAAACCACATTTCTTAATTGGAATAATTATGAGAATGTGTATTTGACAAAGCCTAATAATTTTATAAATCCATTAATGTAAATAAACTCTATAAGCTACAAAGGTCAATCTCTGGATAGAAGCAAGCATCTCAAAGCTAGAAACTTCTATTTGACAAGACAGTCAAAGAGTTTGACTTGAGTGAAAATGAAGATGAAATCTATGATTACAAAAGATTTAATGGGAGCATATTTATATCCACATGATGATGGGGAATAATGTCCTTAATCCTGCATATGTTAAAACCTATCAAGGAAACTATGTTATATAAAGGGTTTAGGAAAGACATCCTATGTGATAGGGTTGAGATCTATAGAGATAGATCTGGAAAGCTTCTTGACCTAAGTAAAAGAACATACATTGGACAACTACTGAAGGGTTCAGCATACATGACTCAGTGAGAGAGAAATTGACCAAGTTCCATGGAGTTAATCTCTTAAGAGCCTAGTGTCGCAGTTCTTATAAAGAACAAGAACATATGGAATAGATTCCATATGCATCCACAATTGGATATATCTTAAATGTAATGTTATGTACTTATCTCATTATCTCATATGTATTAGACATGACGAGCACATTGAGTTATCTCATATGCATTGGACATGATGAGTATATCCAGTTATCTCATATATATTGGACATGACGAGAGGATATCCAGTCATCTCATATGTATTAGACATGATGATAAGACATATATATACCTACCTAGAAATCTTGTATGTATTAGAAATGACAATAGGGTATATGTTAAATGTCAGTGAGAGTCATTGGACTACGATAAAGAACATCCTTAAGTGCTTGTGAAGTGCTAAAGGGGTTCGTTCCCTGGTTATGGTAATAAGGAAGAGTTGGGTGTAAAGGATTTTACTGATGCAAGCTTTCAAACTGATGAATTAGCGATCACAATCTAAATCTATGTTTGACATTTAACAAGAACTGTAAACTAGAAAGGGTTACGAACTAATGATAGTTGTTCAAATCTATAAAAGAAGTCGAGTATCTCTGTGTTATGAGAACATCAGAGGATATTGTATGAATCAAGAAGTTCATATGGGTGAACTTGTGTGAGGTTCCAACCATTGATGACACAGTAGAAATATTTTGATAACAATGGAGCTATTGGATAAGGATGGAATCTTAGATAGAATACTACAACACTTCCATCGTATGCGAAAAGTTGCACAACAATGAGATGCGAAAATTGTGAAATATCAGCTTGAAGCAAACATTGCTAAACCTACCATATATGTGCTTACACAATAGAAATGTGATGGACATGTTGAAGATCACTTGTAATATAATTCGTGGGTGATTGGATCTAAGTTCAAGTGGGAACTGTTGGTATGTATGCTCAGAGATCCAATCATATGATGATTGGAATGTGGCATTAGATACATGATTTGATAATGAAAAAAGATAATTCTATCTATTATGTTTGTCTCAATCATGATATGTTGACACAGACATAAGTAGATGCCTAAAGAATAATGTTACTCGATGACGTA
Organism: Alisma plantago-aquatica; assembly: GCA_963693085.1. Classification (NCBI taxonomy): domain Eukaryota; kingdom Viridiplantae; phylum Streptophyta; class Magnoliopsida; order Alismatales; family Alismataceae; genus Alisma; species Alisma plantago-aquatica. The sequence continues at coordinate 1,159,816,051 of OY856410.1, read as the reverse complement.
TGTATTCAAGTACGTGACTTGAAAAATGAGATCATATATATGCTAAGAGTACATACATTCTTGTTATGGACCTAGTCAGATACTACTGTGGAAGCAAAAATAAATGACAATAATAGATAGGACTAGAGTGTGTTTTGACTGATACAGAATCTCATTGGTCATGATATATGATATCAAAGTCACTTACATGGGTACATATTAGAGAATAGTTTATCGAACAGACCCACCATGAGAAGTGATACATAGAGACCATGGAATGGTAGTTTAAATCATCTCTCATAATGATAGTGGTGATTGTGGTTCTTAGACCTGAAGTCACTACACTCATCCCATGTCATTGGGTATACTTTGACATTATCAAATATAATCCTAAAATATAGGTTACTATAAAGGTGATGATTGGGTAGCTTTGACACATGGGGACTGAGTGTGAGTGATGTAGATGAGATTTGTCCCTCATACAGGAGTTTGTTATCTAAGGCCTCTTGATAAGAGAGACTAAGAAACGCATGGCCATATTGATATGGTACAATACTCATATGCATCTCAAATAGTCTGCTCTATTTTAGAAAACATGGATTGAGCATTGAGAGGATGATGATTCCATGCCTTGAGTTCAGTCCAGATACTAGATACAAAGGAAATTTACGATCACGGTAACATTAATCACAAATTGTAGGTTAAAGTTGTTCTCCAACTTTCCAAATTACTTTGGTAGCAATGATGTGTGACTAGGCACCACTCTTTGCTTGTGATATCATAAGTTTGTTATGGACATTCACTACCAATGTAATTTTGGACCTATAGGGTCACACACATAGGATACACTTGGATTAAAGGAGTATACTCATGAATGATGTTTAGATTGAATGCTAAAGGTGTTTAGGTTTTCAATTAAATAATAGAACAGTTGACTGGACTCAGAATCATCAAGTTCAAGTGTTGGATTGACTGTTTGGAGTGTTAGATTGATTAGAAATTGAATTGGATGAGTTCTACTAGAATTGGGGTATGAGATGACTTCTCGCATGAGCAAGACGACCATCGCACATGATGGTCATGAGATGGCCGTCTCGTGTGAGCAAGATGACTGGTTTGTGGTTGTGAGATGACCGGCTTGCATGAGAGAGACCACTAGTTTGTCATCATGATACAATCAGCTCACGAGAGTGAGAAGGATTAATGTTGACATTATGTTGTGCATTAATTGGATTAAAATTGCCAATTTGATATAGAATAGGAAACTATGTGAAATGACAGCCCCACTTAGTGAGACAACTATTTCACACACAAGATGATCGTTTCACAGTGTGAGATGGCTATCTTATAGTTCATGGGTTCTAGAGCATTCATGATTCCAGACCCTTCTACTCCCACACCAATCAGGAACCTTGATACTGACCTCTACAATAAATAGAGGGGTATTGGGAGCTTCCCAAGACACAAAATTGAGAATTAGTTGCTCTGACAATTGTTGTCATTTCTGGTTGTGGTAACCAGTACAAAGCTTAAGCAAGTCCTACCCGTTAAAAGGAGGGATAGTGAGGGAGAGAACAACTGAGGATCAGTTGTGGGAGAGCATGTCGGCGACTAGTACACTAATAGAAGGGGACAACTCCTTCTCATTCGCTCTGGTAGCACAATTTGGAGTTCCCAGTGGTCCGTGTTGACTACTCTACAAACTAAAGACAATTGTTTGCCGCTTGGAGAACAACATTAGCCTACAGTCTGCGGCAAGACTACAGGAGCCGCTATAGACATTGTTCCAGTCTGATGTCTATGGTGAAGACTAGGAGTTGCACAAACACCATCCAAGAGTAACTAGATAGCAATTGCGCATCTACAATGACAAGTAATATGTCACTAGACTTACTCCAGTACCAATTATATCCTTGAGACCATCCTTTCCATTATATAGTTGTTGACACAATCCGCTGGTTTATGCAGAATATGGCAATAAAAAATTTGTTTCTATTTCCTATATATGTGCCCTATTTCCCAACAACTTCAAACTTCTATCGGTGTCTTAGATTGTTTCCATTTTAACATGAATTCCACTTACTTTGGGTCCACACAAATGCCTTTAGCCGATACCATGTGACCCAAATTAGACAGCTCTGTCAACCTGAACTCGCACATACTAAACTTGGCATATAACTTATGCTTCCTCAACATCGTTAATGCCCGGTGTAGATGTTTCTCATGCTACTGATTATCTCTAGAGTATATTAAGATTTCATCTATGAACACTACCACAAACTGATCCAGATACTGCCTAAATACTCTTCTCATCAAGTTCATGAAAGTTTCTGGCACGTTGGTCAACCCACACAACATAACCACGAACTTGTAGTGACTATACCTAGTCCTAAAAGCTGACTTTGGTATGTCATCCACCTTAATCCTCAATTGATGATATCCTGACCTCAGATCTATCTTCAATAACATTGTGGAACCTCTCAACTAATCAAACAGATCATCTATCCTCGACAACAGATATTTGTTCTTGATCTGACCTTATTCAACTGTTGGTAGTCTATGCACAACCTCATAGATTTATCCTTCTTCCTCAAAAACAACACGGGAGCACCCCAAGGGGAAGTGCTTGGTCTGATAAAGCCCTTCTCTAATAGCTCCTACAACTGCTTCTTCAACTCCTGTATCTCTAATGGTGCCATCTTGTATGGTGATTAGGAACAAGATTGATCTCAAAATCAATCTCTCTAGGAGGGGGAACTCCAGAAAACTCCTCAGGAAATACATACTTGAACTCACACACCACAGGAACCTCCTGGATACTAGGACTCCTCACCTTGGTATCTACAACATGTGCCAATAAAGCCTCACATCCCTGTCTCATCAACCTCTTTGTTTTCATATCTGATACCAAACACGTAGTAAGAATCTTCCTATCTCCTTGGAAGATCCACAAAACATTTCTGTCATGGAACTTCACCACCTTGGAACCACAGTCCAAAACAACCTTGTATTTTTCCAAGATATCCATCCCAAGGTTCACATCAAATCCATGCATATCAAATGACATAAGGTCCACTTGAATGTTTCATCCTAAGAAAGAAAGAACGCAAGATGGACACACCTCCCATAACTCAGCGGAACCAACAAGAGGGGTTTCTAACTGAAGACAATCAGATCAACTACAAATCGGAAGATAACAACTATCTATCACCTCTCTGGTGATAAACAAGTACATCACACCTGGAAACCAAAGTAGATACCAAGGAATAAGTAGACAAATAAGAAAAAGTTCCATCTAACCTGTCATGACCTATGGATTAACCACTACCTCTGGCTGACTCATAGAGTAGAATCTAGACGTCACATGTTGTCATCCACATCCTCTACTCGCTTGTCCAAAAGACCTCACTAGTGACACCTAACTACGTCCTCTACCACCACCACTACTAAATAGTTACTACTAAGAATCCCACTAACTCTATCTTAGTTGTTGTGTCACTTCACTACTACAGAACACGCCTTTGGTGTCGGTTGTTTAACCCCTTTTAATGATGGTTTTCAAGCGATGCCTATGTGGGCGCCGCTAAAGGTCGAACTCTTTAGCGTCGGTTTTATAACCGACGCCTATATGATTAATAGGCGTCGGTTATATATAGGCCGACGTCTATAGTGTTCGCGCCACAAAAAGGGCACCACCTAGGACACTTTTTGTGTCGGTTAACAACTGAACAACCGACGCCATACTCCCAGACGACACGGCCGTGCTTCACTGCACGGCCATGTTTATTACTATAGGCGTCGGTTTTATACGAATAAGCGACGCCATTTCCACCACGGCTGTGGTTTCCTGCACGGTCGGATTGTTTGTCACATTAGGCAGCAGTTTTATCCAATAACCGACGCCGTAGGCCTTTGATGACGGTGTTCTATAAATAACCGACACCTATATTTTAAAATTTTTTTTATCAGTTTGCAGGCCTGCTGTGGCTGGTCAGCAGGATGAGAACTTGTAGTTCAGTTTTTTGAACTGCAGGTTTACGACATCCATTGATATCAGCCTACAAACAGGCCACAAACCTGCAAAATCAACAAATATTTTTTCACACAAGTATATACATTCAGACATCAATTAAATTCTCACATTCACACATGTAGAAATATTCAAATACATGTAGAAACATTCAGACATGTATAAACATTCAGAAATGTTCATTTACAAAATATCATTCAGCATCGCTATCAGCATCCCAATTATATCTTACAATTGCCACTGCTTGTATGGCTTTTTCCCATTCTTCTCTTACTTCATTTAATGCTTCCATCGTATATGGAGAATGTACATTTTTTAAGCGTTTACCTATAGTGTGGTCAGTTTTAAACACCTGCAAAGAGAATGATGTATATATATAAGTAATAATATAAAAATAAGATTGATATATTTCATACTAACTAATGAGACTATATATAATACCTCATGTATGGTATTAATATCCAATGCGGCATGTCGGATAATCATCTGCATAAATCGCATCACATAGTATGCGCATGCCCAGCCGTTGTCATGTGTAGCGCACTATAAATTGAAACATACAAAATATTAAAAAATACAACTAAGCACAGTTCACATAAATAATATATACATTGGAGTCGGGAACTTATTTTTACGTTCTCCTAAATTATTGGCTGGTTCTTTCTCCTTAGGACATTTCCTCCAGCATTTTTGAATGCATCTAAACCCCTACATGTTAATGTAACACAGTAAATTACATAATTAAATAGTAATGTAATAACAGATGTTAACGGATATAAAAATAAAATATTTCTCACCAGAATAATGGCATTCTCATTACGTGTCCAATTTTAGTGTTCAATGTACTTCCCGCAGGATCTAGATAATAAACAGTGAACGTCCCAGGGACAATAACTAGTAACTCCCAATGTCTACCGCTAGAGGTAAAAAAGTTAAAAATTAATAACTCAAAATGCACAATAAAAATGGAATTTTCTTAAGTCCAAATTATAAATAAAGTAAACTTACTTTACATTGAATGGAGCTATTATTATCGTCTTCTTTTTCTGACCGAAAATTATAGAAGCATCTATACAGTATTGTTGAACACTATCAGGGTCTTTATCTACGTATCATACTAATTAATGATGGAATCAAAAATCCCACATGATCAAATGCAAATTGTTTGCATTGATCTTTGACTAAGTAGTTGCAAAACATGTATTACGTATGCATTAATATATAAGAAACCAGATCACCAGATCTTACACAAGGTATATGGATGTATAAACAAGATCTCACCTTATCCATGTCTCTATCATTGATGTATTCAGCCAATCATACATAAACAACTCAATAATATCATGTATAAATAAAGAGCTATCGTATGATTGATCTGCATAATCTGCTTCTAAAGAAACAATTATAGGGCAATGTATATTATGTGCCCATAGACAACATGCCATTCCCCTACAAGCAGGACCTAACGGGTATTTTAGGTCAGTTGGAACCCAACTTGGTAATGCAGGAAGTGGAGGTGGAGGCCTAGGTGCTCCGGGTGTCTTCTTTTTAACCTGTATATATAATTTCAGATCAGTTGACCTCATATATACACATTAACAATCTAAAGTAATGTAAATTTATCTTACAATTTCAGTAGTGTAGATGACATCTGCTTTGGGCCACAATATCACCCTGCCTTCTGCCTCAGCAAGTGTATCAATATCCGGGTGGGGATATGGAAATTTAGCTTCCCTCCAATCGGGTAACACATGTATCGGGCTCACACGAACGTAGCCCTGTGGCATTGGAGTCCTGTGAAACATTGCCCCAGGAAGGGACGGGTAAGCATGTGCCTCTGCAACAACATAGTCTTGCATTCTTAAGCGGCATAGCATCAATGCCTACAAATTTACGTAAAGAATATTATACATATATACATATCATCTTGAAAACATATCATCTTGAAAAGACTAGCTACAATGTCATAAACAATACTTACAACAGACGTGTTAGGCGGTGGGTCTACAGGATTACTTGTAGTCTGTACATCAGGAGAAGATTGGGTCGCCATAGGCTGATTGGAAGCCTGAGATGCCTGCCACCGCAGCAATTCTTCCTTGACCTTCTCAGCAACTATATCATTGACCTTCTTGGCAACTATATCCTTGACTCTCTTATTCTCCTATACATGGATAAAAGAAACATTAGCTTCTTATTATTGAATTCCCTTTTGCAGTAACATTCTAAAAAAAGAATAGGTTACCTCTTCTTGTGAAAGTCCTGCTCTGGGTTTACGCTGGGATGGCCCAAAGAATGCTTTGATGCCCACACCAGTGCCTGCACCCCTAATACATCCAGGATGCTCTGGGTTACCCAGAGCAACTATCAATTCATTCCTTGTGCTCTGAGGGATGAATGTGCCTTGTTTCCTCTACTCGTACAGCTCCCGCTAATCACCATCAACAGAAATTGGTAAGTTAACACCACAAATAATCAATATTCAAATGATTGCTCTAAGAGTTGTATTTTAGCATTTTCGCAGCCGCCTCAGCAGTTACGGGCTTCTTTATTTCACCCTTCTTGTTTTGCCTCCCAGCTATCCAGATATCATGGCGAGGCATGGGTGTGGTAGACTCCTGAGTAGCATCAGACTCCGCCTGTAGTCTTTGGCGAAGGCTTGCATAGCCCTTTGGACCCATAGTGTGGTCATGCACATTCAGTGCACGCCTTGCTTTTTGCGCCTCACTGAGGGCCTAGTTAGTATGCACATTAATGATTTGGTTAGTAGCACTAAATGTTAATCTTGAATAGGTGAATACAACGTATATTAATTAAATTGGGAGTGACACCTAATACCTTGAATTCTTCAGATTTTCTTGAAGCAACAAAATTGTCCCAATCTTCTTTATCCAAGAAGTTCCACTGGTTAAGGGCTGACTTCTTCTTCTTCTTATCACCATCTTTTATGTATTCTCTATTGAGATTTGTCCTATAGTTCCTAAGCATCTTTCCAGCGCGTTGCATCACGCTTTTACGATGCAGCTTCTCATCCAATGCAAACAGATTCTGTAAAACAAAATTGTTATTAACTAGTATCCAAATAATAAAATTTGTAATCTACAAAATAGAATTGAAAATAATAATAACTCACGCATAAATCCTTCCATATCAAGTCTTTCTTCTCCTGAGAAACTTTATGCCAATTATCATACTTAACACCACAATGGCTTCGAGTGACAACCCCAAGATAGTTTACAAAATTATTGCGGTTCACTCCAATTGCATTTCCTCCATTATCAAAGTCCACAACCAATTTGGATCCACTGCCACTTAGCGCTATTAACTTGTTCAACAGAGTGATGCCCCTTTTCTTGTTAACTTTTTGGTGATGCGCATCAAGTTCCTGCAGTGCTTCAGTGGGTACATGTGCATCATCAACCTAAAATTTGATAAAAATAAACACACTGAATTAGCCCAATATAGAAATATGGGATATATGACATAACTAGAAGATAATAAATTTTATAGAAATACAGGATATGTTTTTAGAACTTACATTGGTATCCTCTCCATTCTCATCATGGACAACATGCTCATCATGGACTTCATGCTCATCATGGACATCATGCTCATCATGGCCAGCCATCTAAAAATGTCATTAAAAAGGCAAACATTTAGCATTTGTATTAACTAGAAAAAGGCAAACATTTAGCATTTCTATTAACTAGAAAAAGGCAAACATTTAGCATTTGTATTAACTAGAAGATAATGAAAAATCAAATCTAAAATGATATTGATATTAAAAAAGCAAACATTTAGCTTCAATAAAAAAATATAAACATACATGCCTCTAAAATTGTGATATTTTATCAATTAACAATCCTTCATTGTGATCTCCGCGCACATATAAGTCGTCATTAGCTTCAATATTTTGTGGAGTTAGCAACCCAATTGAGAATGGACTGGAGTCATCATACTTATCATAGTACTCTTCTTCATCTATAGGGTCTTCAATGAACTTCTTTTACCATGAAGAGCAACCGACCATTTATCATTTGCAGGATCATCGATATCGAATATTTGTTTCTCCTGTAATGCCAATATGAATGGTTCACCCTTCTCGCCAATCTTTTCAAAGTTCACCAAAGTGAAACCCAATTCATCCACTATAACTCCTTTGGTGTTATCAACCCAATTACATTTAAGGAGCAGAATTCTGAAATCTATGTAGTCAAACTCCCATATGTCTTCAATGACACCGTAATATGACATTTTAGCTTCACATGGACTCTTATCCTTTGCACTTGCAAAATACATAGTCGACGCTTGAAGAGTGACCCCACTATTTTGGACGACACTCTTATCATCTTGGCGCTTTGTGTAATATGTGAACCCATTAATGTCAAACCCTTCATAAGACATATCATTCGGTTTTGGTTTAAAGGTGAGGCATTTGATAGTTTCTGTAATATCATTTGGTGTTTGAGATAGTTGATGTAAGACTTTATCTTCAAACCACTTAGTAAAAGTCTTATTATGCTCTCTAGCAAGCCACATTGAACTTGCTCGAGGATGTTGTCTCTTTATGAAATTGGTATGTTCCTCGATATAAACACTCACTTCATCCATGTTGTGTAAAATATACAAGTGAGCTTGTTCCAATTGCTCACGGCTGATTACTTTCACCCGTGATCCCAAAATTCCTTTGCCCTCCTCAATATTCTTGTCATTAACATGAGTGTTATTACCACTCAGAAAGTAATTACAAAAATCCATAACCTCTCTCGCCACATAACCTTCAATAATACTCCTTTCAGGCCGATAACGGTTTCGAACATCACCTTTAAAAACGCTCATGTATCGTTCAAAGGGATACATCCAATGCAAGAAAACTGGTCCCAACATTTTCACTTCCCTAGTCAAGTGGACAACAAGATGTACCATGATATCAAAGAATGAAGGAGGGAAATACATCTCAAGTTGACATAGGGTAACAACCACTTCTCTTTGCAAATTATTGAGAGTATCATGGTCAATAACTTTGCTGCATAGACTGTTCAAAAAGAAACAATGTCTGGTGATTGCAAACCTTACATGCTTCGGCAATATAGATCGAATTACCACGGGCAATATTTGTTGCATTAGAGTGTGACAATCATGAGATTTAAGACCTATCAACTTCAGATCTTTCCTTGATACCAATCTACGGATGTTGGATGAGTAACCATGTGGCACCTTAACATTTACCAAGCATTCACAAAAAGCTTTCTTCTCCTTTCTAGACAACGTGTAACAAGCGGGAGGTAAATATGTTCTTTTATTACCCATTTCACATAATTTTGTTAATTCTGACCTTATTCCCATTTCACGTAGGTCCAGTCTGGATTTTATCCCATCTTTAGTCTTACCTGGTATATTTAACAGAGTACCAATGATGCTATCACAGACATTTTTCTCAACGTGCATTACATCGCCTAACTGTCAAAGAACTCCAATAAGGAAGATCCCAAAATATTGACTTCTTCTTGAATGAAGAATTGTCACTCCGTGTGGCCATACTACATTGTGATTTCTTACCAAATTCATTGACAATGTCTTTTACTCTTTCATAAACAACATCCCCTGGTATAGGTTTAGGTGCACTTCATTCATCATTCCATCCATTGAATACTTTGTGCTTCCTACGATACAGATGGAATTTTGAAAGAAACCTTCGATGACCAAGATATACAGTCTTGCCGCCATGTTTTAGTCTTATTGAATCAGTGGTTTCTTCACATATAGGACACGCTTTAGCTCCTTTGACACTATATCCAGACAAATTCCCATATGCTAGAAAGTCATTAATAGTACAAAACAACATAGTGTGCAAACGAAATGTCTCTCTTCCTGAAGCATCATAGGTCTCACACCTTCAGCCCAAAGTTTCTTTAAGTCATCAATCAGAGGTTCAAGATAAACATTGATATCATTTCCGGGTTGTTTAGGGACCGATATCAACAACGACATCATAACGTACTTATTTTTCATACACAGCTAGGGAGGAAGATTGTATATAACAAGCATGACTGGCCAAGTGCTATGTTGGCTGCTCAATGTCCCGTACGGATTCATCCCATCTGTACAAAGCCCACGTCTTAGATTCCTATCTTCTTCACCAAATTTGGGGTACAATAGATCAATCTTCTTCCACTGTGGTGAATCAGACGCATGTCGTAGGATCCCATCATTATTTTTCTTATCATCTGCATGCCACCTCAAATTCTTCACATCTTTCAGATTTGCAAACAAGCATTGAAATCGTGATATTATAGGTAGATACCACAACACCTTGGCAGGAGAACCAGTTTTGGACTCCCCCGAAGTCGTCAATTTATACTGTGACGCACCACATTTTGGACAATCTTTCAAATCTACATAGTCCTTTTGAAATAATACACAATCATTCGGACATGTGTGTATCTTCTTGGCCTCCATTCCCATTGGGCACAACATTTTCTTTACCCGGTATGTTGAGATTGGCAGCTCGTTTCCTTCAGGAAGCATTTCTTTCAACAAAGTCAACAATGAAGTGAAGCTTTTGTCGCTCCATCTATTGTTAGCTTTCAAGTTATACAATCTCAACACAGCGCTAAGCTTCGTAAACTTAGCACAGCCTATGTATAACGGTATCTCAGCATCATGCATAATGTTTCTAAAGATAGGAGGTGGATCGATGTGCTCTACCCTAAAACTATCCAGCATCGCATCAACGATGTCTACTGGAACTGGTTCGTTCACATCTACGTCATCGGACGCAATTTCTTCCACACAAGCACTGCTATCAACATCTACTAGTTTCGAGTTTGAAATCTCTCCATGCCAGTGCCATTCTGTATAGCCTTGTACAATCCCGTTGCACATGACATGACTTTTGATTTCCTCACCAGTGTTGGCTTTCAAGTTGTTACCGCAATGCCTACATGGACAGTAGAACCTATATGTGGGTTTTTTCCTATGTTCCTCGGCAAATCTAATAAACTGATCAAGACCCGATATAAACTCTGGGGTGCAGCGATTTCGAATGGACATCCATGATCTATCCATTCTATGATCAAAGAGAAAACAAGTATATATTAGGACAAGATTAGGGTATACACTTACATCCTATCCAAGATTTACTCCTATTATCTACAATGAAGCCGGACTCCATACAAATAGTATATAATTTAGTGATTGTTCATTCTAATTTATACCAATGTATAAGTAATATAAAGAACAATGATTGTTCACTTTCTAGGACAACAAACACATGTGATGTCATTCTTATATATAATAAATGTGTACCACCTATCCCATCCTTGAACACCTAATCTCACTAGTAAGTGTATAATGTGTATTGGGTTTTCAAAAAAAATTCGGCAGCATTTCCCCGTTGTTCTCTAAGTACATATGTACTTAGAGAACAAACGAGGAAATGCTAACGAAATTTTCTCGAAAACCCAATACACATTATACACTTACATCCTAAGTGAGATTAGGTGTTCAAGAACAGTCCCAAACCAGGGACTATCCAAGATTTACTCCTAATGAGTAAATCTTGGACGGGTTTCTAGGCCAACAAACACAATAATAGATATGTACATGTTAGGGTTTCATCACAATTGATGTTAGGGTTTCATCAATGTTAGGGTTTAATCAAATCAAATTAAGATGCTAGAATGGACAAGTTTAAATCTTATTTCAGCATGCATCAAAATTTACTGAATTAGGTCAAGCATTAGGATTAGAAGCACAAATATATGCAAGCAATAGATTTGTTCGTATCCTAGAATTTACATAAAGCATTACATATAGATTTATTCATATCCTTACCTACAGCAAACACGACCGTGGCAGTGTTGGCCTACCACAGCCGTGCTGGACAGCACGGCCGTGGTAGGCCAACATAGCCACGGTCATGTTTGTTGTAGGAAAAGAGCTAGGGAGAAGGAAGAACAGAGGCTACGACTACTACCTGGAGGCTACGGCGGGAAGCAGGCAGGCAGGCGACACGGTAGGGAGGACGGCGGCGAGCACGGAGCAGGAAGCAGCGACGGCAAGGAGGACAGCGGTGACGGCAAGGAAGGATGGCAGGCGGCGGCAAGGAAGAAGACAGCGGCCGGCGGCAAAGAGGACGACGGAGGCGACGCAGAGCAGCAAGCAGCGGCGTCCGGCATCGACGGCGAGCAAACAGCGGCGTCCGGCGTTGGCGGTGAGCGACAGCAGCAGGTGGCAAGCAGCACCGGGCGGGCGGGTGGCGACGTAGCAAGAGCAAAGGGGCGGAACAGTTGCTTCGCAATGAAACAGAAGAAAGGGGAACAGTGGCCGTTCGAGGGTTTATTAAGTGGGTATTCATCGTTAGTTATAACATAAAATCGACACCTAAATTCTTCGGTGTCGGTTCTACTTAAATAATCGACGTCCAATTAGACAAATTTTGCCCTAAATAATTTGGTGGGAACCATTATCGGTGTCGGTTATCAAAGGATAACCGACACCTAAGCTGGAACTTTTCACGCAAATTTTCATCTTCTATAGGCGTCGGTTTGATGCAAAAAACCGACGTTGTATGTGACACTTTGGGGCCAAATTTTTTTCGCTCGAAAATTGGATTTCACGGGTGATTTTAGGCGTCGGTTTTGTGTTACCCAGTCGATGTTGAATACAAAGTGGTACCCGTGTCTTGACTATAGACGTAGGATGACCTACATCACCGACGTTGAATGTTATAGGCGTCGGATTTCCTAAATAACCGATGCCCAGAAAAGTGACATTGAATGTTGTTTCTGTACTAGTGCTTCCTCATCCTTCATGAGACAAGACCACCTGATATGCCCCACCTGTCCACACTTGTGACACATCCTTGAGTCATATTGCCCTGTTACAGACACTGACACTGCATTGTGTGCTCCACCAGGTGGATAGCTACAACCTTTTCCCTTGCTTGGGGACCATTGTGATGGCACACCTGGTCTAGATTTAGAAAAAGTTGACCTCTACTAAGATTGTGGTGAAGAAAAAATTGTATTCTTAAAGCTACGAGAAGATTGATCCATGAAACAGAGTTGGTCTCTACCTAGCATTAGCTTTCATACTTCTCATTAGTAGACTGCTCAATCCTCCTCACTGACTCCACAAAGGTAGAGAACCTCTCCCTATTCTCCAAAGCAGACACTATCGTCATCAACTCTGTGCTCAAACCCTTCTCAAACCTATAGATTCTCTCCTTATTGGTTACTTCCATGTGAGACAAAACCTCAATAGCTCCATAAAATTCACCTCATATTCATTGATCGACATTGAACCCTACCGGATCTTCTCAAATTGTGCTTTCTTCTCATCTAAATATGTCTCTGGGAAGTATAGGCTCACAAACTCCCACTAAAACTCTTCCCAACTGATCACAACTCCAGGTCTCTTCTCCTCCTGTATGGACCACTAGTGGCCAGCACTGCCCTTTAGCAGATACATTGCATGCTTCACCTTGTCCTCTTCCAGGATCTTGAGGATCTTGAAATCCTTCTCAAGCTATGTCATCCACATATACCCATCTACTAGATCTGATGTACCCGCATACTCGACCTCTCCAACACACCTCAACTACTCAAACATCTTCCCAGAACCATGGGATTCTGCATTAGGAACAACTGCCCTAGCTTGAGGTATGGGAAATTTATATGTCATATGTGAAATAGTGGTCATTAGCTGTCCAGACATGGACTGGAAAGATGGGTTTCCCACGGTTGTTGGGTCAAATTGAGGCACTGTCGGCTTCTCTGACCCCATCTCTAGCACTCTATTCTCCCATTCTTGCCTCCTCGTTCCACATCTTGGCACCACATAACTACTCTTAGCATGTTCTTTGCACTCTCCAGACATATCTACATAAGAAGAAGCTATAATCAGATATGTTGGATTACGTAAAATAGACACAACCTAGTCATATGTCCCTATAGACTCAGTGAACCTAGAACTCAGATATAAACTTATCTTGTGACACCCAATGCCACACGGACGAGATTAAACAAAACAAAATGTGTGATTAACAACTAAGCAGCCATACACCAGAAAACATGGTAAATTAAAACCGATTTCATATTACGATCATGCTCAGAATCATATTACATAAAGGTCCATCAACCTGTGTCATAACATATGTCGTTTTAGGTATATACATTTGTTCAGTTGCTGAGGCCACAACCTGTAAAAAAGATCATGTTTCACATATACATGCCATCTATACAAACATTGGCATACTGCCAAAACTATGTATCAATATACAACATCTACAAAACACATCCCTTTTGATACTTGAGAGTTCAAGGACGACACTAGGACTCTACTAAAACTAGTAGCAACTATCCAACATTCTGCATCTACTGATCTCCAAGCTGCTCTTTCTCAATAGCATGATCCTGACCATGTCGTTGATGACCACTAAAAAGATATGGTGACCCACAAGATGAGACCCATGTCCCAATGAGAGATATAACTCTCAACCAACAACTATTGTTTACATCATGTTATCATTCTTAAATAGGATTAGCAACTTTAGATAAATAAGCATGATAAATAGATTAAGTAGTTACCACACATTAAACTTATGCAATAGGTTAGGCAGATTAATCAAACCAATCAAATAGGCATAACATCATATATGACTAGAAGGAATATGAATAACATGTAAGTCTATCACCTACTAAATAGTATAAGAAACAAAGCAAGGGTAAATCATCCAATGTGAAGCGTGTTTAACCCTACACAGATATATTACATGGTTGTATTATGTCTTTTATTATTGACTGAGGAATTGAGTTATACCATTCAATTCCAATTGACCACGGTTAAGTCAAAATTAGTACCATATAAGATCTGTAGGAGAGTCAGATTCCTTAGATCTCATTCGCCCTTAGTTAGTATGAGCCTGCCACAATGATATATAAGTCTAGCTGCAAAATAGCCTAGTCTATCCTAGGTATATAGGTCACAGCACTAGTGATCAGCCTAGTTTGTTCTTAAAAGGTTACGGTACTAGCGAAACTGGGGTATACAGAAACCAATATCCATGGTACAACTACAGCTGTCCTCAATCACATCATTAATATATATATATATATATATATATATATATATTTATTTATTTATTTATATATTTATATTTATATATATATGTCTATATATATGTCTATATGTAATATATATAATATATATATAACATCGTCTAAGATGTGGCCTTGACCATTCCCCTATCAAGGTATGACTACAACCATCCTTGTGAACATGCATATACTCAACAGTATATGACTATGAGCTTGTACTAAGGGAGAACCCATTTCACCATCCAGCAAATCCTGACACTAGAATGGATCTATGGCATAGGGCAACTACATGATTAAGGTTTCACTTGATTAGTTAATGCCAATTGGGTGTCTTTGAACTGCATCAATCAAGTTATGTACAACCCTAAATAAGACTCTCTAAAGATAAGGGTAGGTTGCAACTTCAGAAGATATAAAATATATAAAGTATAAGCTTGTCACATCATCACATGGTACTATTTGACTGCCACACATGAGTCCACTGTCATCATATTATAACCATTGGATACCCATCCCTTATCACATCATCAAGAAGAGATCACCTCAATTATGGTAGCCAACCTTGTCACAAGGTCATAAGACCATTCACATTGTTTCATGTAAGAACATCATCATCTCTCCATACCTCATTAAGGCTCATCATCATACATGAGATACATCAGTGATACACCAAGCATTTCATTATCTATGACATTTGTTTAATAGCAAATTAGGGTTACAACATTAGGAGAGAAGAAGTAATACACTATCATGCTAATTACTCAAGAAAGATAAGCATTATCATCATGTACTTGAATTAGGGTTAACTTCAACAAGATAACCAAATAAAGGTTTTAAATCAACAAACTAAGATAGACCCTAATTATCATCATCTCCAACAATTATGGAAGAAATTACGTCAAATATCTTCAACATGGAGTCAACAAAATATCGTGACCATATAGACCAGAAACATCATCGACCGCTGAAGGTTGAGTAAGGTTGGCGACCGCTGAGGATAGGTCCACCACCTTAATCGACCGCCGAGGGTCAACCACACTAGTGACTTCTGAAAATACAAGGATGGCAACTGAATAAAGCTAGGGTTCAACCCTTCATCGACTGTCGAGATAGACCACTTTCATCGACCATTGAACTAGGGTTGACCACCCACAATGACCACTAAGGTCTAACAACATCAGCAACCACACATAGATCATGTAACATCCCAATTTTCAAGTTAATTCAAAAGTTAGAATGGGAGTTTTCCAAAATAACAAATTGTTGAGGGGTTTAGTATAAAAAGACCATGAAATTATACTCTTTATAGAAAAGTAATGTGAGAAAATAAAATGAGGCTCAAAATAGTTTTCTTTTATATGTATATGCATCATGAGTTGCAATTAACTTAAAATGTTTTCCCTTTCACCTTTCTCTCTCTTATCATTTATGATGGTTAAAATAAATATAAGAAGAGATATGAGACTTAAAATCCAAATAGATTACCATGGAATGAGGTACCTTTACCAAAGAGTTTCCTTCTTTCCTTTTTAGCTTTTAATAAGAAGAATGAATCACTTATTACCTCTTTTTCTCTCTCCTCCATGAATGTTGCTCAAAAGGGATATGAAACATATAGCACATGACTTTTGAGTGGGTAATAATAATTCATCACATGTTGTAGACTCAAGGGAAACAATTATGGAAAGATGGTGCATATTATTCCACCTTTTATGTACATAACTCAAAATGAATAACTTTTAATGAATTAATGAACATATATATTCAAAATAGAAATTTAAGTGTCTTGAAAATATCTAGACTACTTATTGTACGTGTGGTCCAAATTTGGTATCATTTTAACCAAGTTTGATACCCTAAATGACTTTGGGAACTTTTCCATATAGTTTGATTAAGGATTAATTACAAATACATTTAATGCACGAAATTACTCTATAGTTTCAGTTATTCAATGTTGTCATGCTCTCCTTTACTATTTCCTTTTTCTCACGTGCAATTGTGATCGTTCGATCAAATCTGACGCTCCCCACGTCGTCATCTACCTCCGCACTGTCTGATCAACCGACCCGTTTCACAGGCTATTGCTTCCCTGATCTCTTTCTCCCTCCACAATGAACCATTTGCATTGATTCTTTCATCTATGAAACCGCAAGGTCAAGACGAACCCATTGAGCCTTTACTCACCTTCTCCTTCAACCTATACAAGAAACACCCATTAGGGCATCGGTCTCCCTCTCTACAGATTTCTAGCACCGCCACCATCCCTCCTTACTTCAGGGTTTCAAGAGACCTCCTAGACCCTGACTCATCCTCCTCCTCCTCTAATTTATGCTCAGAAGCCTCCAAACACCTTGACCTACTCGACTGGCCCTCTGACGACCTCCGCCTTGCTACAGTGCTTCTCTGGCACCTTCTCTACAATTGAGGGGTCTGTAAGCATCTATAGACCTTTGCAATGCAATCTTGATTGATTCCTTGCCTTGGTTTTGTCGGAGACGCCGTCACCTGTAGGCGTGTCATGTGACCTCACCGGTGCACAACGTTGTGATGGTTCTGTGTACTTCAGGTCTTGAAAATTATACGAGGGAGTTTGGCTGACCATGTTAGAGCTTTTATGACCTTTAGTTTTTCAGACACTGACTTTTATAAGCGGTTTTAGGTTTTGACCCTCTCCCCTATTACTCATGTTCCTTCGACAAATATCGGGGATACGGTGGTCCTTTCCGTTGCCTGGTTTACTGCTTGATAAATGCATATTCATCAAGAAAATCAATCGGCATCTTGGGCTCATTTTGATTCAATACACCCAATTTCATTTACTAAATATCAAAATGTGCAAATTGCTTATTTGGTTCAATTGTCAAGGTTTTAACTGAGTTTATGATGATTTTATGCAGGTCATTATGAGGTTCAACCATAAAATGTCACCCACCTCCTTTCAACCATAATCCACAAAAATCACCACCATTCGGTCTTCATTCCAATCAACCATCATCCTTATCATACCCTAATGAGTGGGGGCCCGCCTTTCTCAGCCCTATATCTACCCTTACTCAAGATCATCTCATCCTTCGTCTTGACCAAATGGTATGACCAATCGGTCTTGACCGAACAGTCTGACCAATCGGTCTTGACCTAACAGTTTCATCCATTCAGTTTCGACCTATCGATCTTAACCATTCATCTATATGGTCTCAGACCGCGAGCATTACCACACCATCAGATCATGGATCTATGGTCCTCATTCATTTGTGGTTTCCATCATGATCTGCCCTATTGGTTCTCTCCAAACGGTTTCCTTCCATACGGTCTCAAGATCGTATGGGCAACCACAAGCGCCTTCTCATGACCGCACAAGCAGCATCCTAGCGTGACCGTTCGGGCATCTAGACCTGCACGCTCGACCTCTGTCTTCTTCCTTCGTCCATCCTCTACAGCGTCGCCACCATCCGCTTCCACCAGCAGCACCCCTATCCTCTTCCTTCCTCTTTTCCCCTCTTTGACACCTGCAAACCCTAGCTCTGCAGCACCCCCATCATCTGCCGTGGGCATCTTCACCTTTGCCTCCCACCGTACCATCACCATCTCGAGCCACGCAAGGACTTACATCGATCACATATCAACATGCCACCTTCTTCGTCACCCACAGCTCCCACACCGCCATCGTCGTTAAGTAGACGTGACCATCAGACTTTAAATGGTCTGGCAGACCATGAGGTGAAACCAGTTGGCCACAAGACCATTGGCTTCGCACAGTCCAAGACCATTTGGACGTTTGTAGATTGCAAGACCATATGAATGAGAGTTCAAGACTAATCAAGGCAAATGGTATGCAAGACCGTGTGGCAGCATCCCATAAGCTGAGATCATTTGGTAGTGGCGCTCGATCACAAGGCCACGATCAGTCCTACCGTCAGGTTGGAGTCGAGAGTGCGAGGCCACAGGACCATTTGGAGCCAGAGGAACTAAAGACCGTTTGATGAGTTTTGGCTTCCAAGACCGATTGGCAAGCAATCGGTCTTACAGACCATTTAGATGGCAAACAACAGAGATTGTTTGTAGCCAGTGAACTCCAAACTGTTACGGCACTGATATCTCCAAGACTAGTGGAGCAGGACCATTTGAAGACACATACAAGACCGTTTGGTTGAGTATCCAAGACCGTTTAGACTACATATATACAAGACCGATTGGAGAGAACCTAATACAAAACCAGTTGGGTTGCAAACTGTATGGAGGTAGAACTCCAAGACCGTTTGGATGCCTAAATGTACCAAACCGTTTGGGAAAAAGTCACCAAACTGTTTGGACCAAACCATAAGGAGGATTCACACCAAAAAATGAGGACCAGACCCGAGCCTATAAATAGGAACAATAGGGTCCTCATTTGGGGCATCGGATTCGGGACACCGCCAGGCTGCCCGAGCACATGATTCGATCCAGATTTGTCATCCACACCAGTGTCACTTAACATGCTGCTCCTGCTACGCTCAAAGGGACTAAGGAGAGAAGGAAGGAGGAGTGAGAAAGACTGCCCGGTCTATCTTGGCATCCCTCATTCCTCATCCAGATCTGTTCCGACATGACGTAGAAGACCGCATCATCTTCACCGAGCTGCAACTACCTTATGCATCATGCTCATGGCGGAATCTTCCCTCTCTCTCTTTCCTCTTATTTCTTGCATCATGAACGAGTAGTTCCTTTTTGTTGGGGTGCGGGGACTAGCCCCGCTACCCATGCAAGCATGTTCTTTTTTTAAACATTTCATGGCAATGTACATAACTTTTCATTTCGTTGTTAATCGTTAATGTTTGTAGTTTGATTACATGCTTGCTTTCATCTTGTTTTCCCCTATGTTGTGAGAACTTTTATATGTAGGGTAGAATGTCTATTAATGAGGTTGACTCCCAAACTAGAAATAGAATGGGATTCCTTGAGGTTGTAAGTGTATGATCCATGAGGGGATGAGCCATCTAGCCTACGGTGACACTTCTGTGGCCTAAACATCCCTCAGGGAGGGCCATAGCCTTAGTTGGATTTTGTATCTTCATTGTTAATCATCGATGTTACTTGTAGACTAATCGCCTGCTTGCCTGATGTTTAGCACGGTTGACTCCCTGACTAGAAATAGAAAGGGATTCCTTGAGGTCGTAAGCGTGTGATCCGTGAGGGGATGAGCCATCTAGCCTACGGTGACGCTTCTGTGTGCCTAATGCCTGTATAGGGGGCCTACAACTTCAGTTGGATTTTTGTATCTTCAGAGCCATAAGTATATGAACCAAATGGTGACGAGACATCTGATGCCAAAGGTGATGCTTACGCAAACCTAACGCCGATATGGGGGGTTTTGCAGTAGCTCTATTTGGGTAGTTATGTCTTGCCTGGATGTTTGATGTTTGGATGTGTTTGCATGTGTAGTGGTGGTGAAACCCGAGACCATCTCAGTGATTCCATATCATTAATCTAGATCCACTTAAATTCTACTCTTTACTTTCCCGCACTTAGTTTAATTAACCCCAAATCAACCCTTGGTTCTAAATATTAGTCTTACTTGAGCTAGATTTGACTAACGATGATTCTTAAAAACATTTTCTCTTGGGATTCGATCCTCGACTATACTGTGATAAGACACGTTCGCTTGCGGGTGGTATTATTGCATAAAGTTTTGGTAAAAGCTCGGGGATCTCAACCCCGAGTGAGTTTGTTAGTGTGATAATATTCCACGTCAAATTCTGGCACCATTGCCGGGGAAAATGGAATCAGTTAGTCAAATCTAGTTCTTTTAAGGCTAATCTAGGATTTTTTTCTTTTGATACAATCAATCATCTACTTGAATTTCACTACACTCCATCAATCTTACTTCTGATCTTTTCATTTTAGGTACCCCCAAGACTAGTGTATGTACCGTTTGAACAGTCCCGGACTTACCGCCAGCTTTGATCAGGAGATAGACAGAACCTTTCATCGTCAAAACAGAGAAAACCAAGCAAGAATGGCTCAAGAAGAGGAAATACCCTGAAGGGTGGCTCAAGCCATCAATGCACAGAGAGGGAGGCTCATGCAAGAAGCCAGAGCCGCAGTTCAAGAAGAAATCCTAGCATCACAAGCAGTAGCGCAAGAAGCAGAACTATAAAAGGATCTTAGGGAGTTCTCAATCCCTAAAGCTATCGATGTTCATCACCCAGTTCAACCTCCTCCCATCCATGCTCCAAATTTTGAGATACGAGCACATTAGATCACCCTGCTTCAAAACAACCCATTCTATGGTAAACAAGGAGAAGATAGCCAAGAACATCTTCTAAGGTTCATCGATCTATGTGCAATGACAAAACAAAATGGAGTCACAGACGATGCCATTCGACTCCGTATCTTCAAGTATTTGCTTGCTGATAGAGCTATGAGTTGGTGTAACTCTCTACAAAGCAAACCCATCACAACTTGGGAACAACTACAAAATGTTTTTCTGGAAAAATTCTACCCTCCTTCTCTCACCTATGAAATTAGGGGTCGAATAACAATGTTCACTCAAGCCCCTGGAGAAACCCTTATTGAAGCATGGGAAAGATATAAAGATCTTCTACGCAAGTGTCCACATCATGGAATCCCTAAGAATCAACTTATTGAAATCTCCTATAGGGGTGTGGACGATGATATCAAAAAGTTTTTAGATTCCTCATCTGGAGGAAACTTCATGTGTCAAAGGTATGATAGCGCTTGGAGGGTTGTCACCCTTGGAGCTAAAAATTAAGCTAATTGGGGTAGGTCTGTAGGCAAGGGAGTGTTGAAGGTAGCTATGGCTGAAGTTATTCCTGAATACAAGTCAATCGCTAAAACCCTCAAACTCCTAGTTTCCAAGCAAGATCATATCGAATCATCCCTTGCTGCATTTGGAAGAGGACGTTCGCCCCCTCAACAACAAGAACATATCAAGTCAGCTTCATTGTTCTGTGAAGCATGTAAAGGTACCGATCATTCCACTTTAGCATGTAATGTTTTATATGATGTGGTTCTAAGCAATGCTTATGGACAAGGAGATAATGGTCAAATGGAAAATCTCAATGCTGTCAACACCATCCCTGGTCAAGGATATTACAATCTGAATCAGAGTAGGAACCATCCTGGTTTTCAATATGCAAAATCCTTTAGGAGCAGAAAATTCGTGACAACTTGGTTCAAACAATCAACAATGTGGCCCACTAGGATTCCAGTATAATCAACAATAAAATTTTGGGAATCAAGGAAACTTTAGGGGCAACTTTTAGAATAGGAACTACAATAATTATCAGAACAATTCTCAGTTCTAGAACCCCAACCAAGTCCCCTACCAACAAAAAAAGGGCAACAAGCCAGCCCCATCTCTCCTGATGAAAAGTTGTCGGCAATTGAGAAGATTTTGCAGTTGCAACAGACAATGATAGCTAACCAGCAAGCCCATCAGAAGGCTATTGAATCTCAACTAGCTCAACTTGCAGCTAGCATGAAGCCACCTACTGGAACCTTTGTTGGCCAACCAGAAAATAACCCTAAGAATCCCGAACAATTGAATGCTATCACCACTAGGTCTGGAAAAGACTATTCTAATCCTCCTGTCAAGACACCTATGATTATTACAGATGAGGATGAACCGATGATTTTTCAAGACTCTAAAACACCTGAGTCTAAATCAAAAGAACCAATGATTGTTGATAAGACGGTCGAGCCAAGTTCTGAAAAACCTACTAATGCAGAACCAGAAACACTAGAGCCAGAAGTACCAATGTACAAGCCTCATATACCTTTCCCAGCTCATTTAAGATAGACAAAGCTTGACACTCGATTCAACAAGTTCAAAGAAGCCATGAAGAAATTCCATGTTGATATACCCTTTCTTGATGCGCTGGCTGAGATACCAACCTGGACAAAGTACTTGAAGTCACTTCTCACTAGGAAATATATAACTGAGGAATATGAGATTGTCACACCCCAATCTCGCATTACCCACAAATCACGAGATTAAGGCGCGACGGAGGGATTACACACAAGCCAAACCACTCAAAGCTTTTAAAACATTTTAAAGACATTAAAAGTTAACCTGATTTTTGTTGTAAACTAAAACTAAACAAACTGCGGAAGCATTTTTATTAAATTGACTAGCAATATGAACAGAGTCTACAGCATATTACATTGTCTAACATAAAAAGAAGCATAACAGTTAATTTACATCTTTATACACATTCTCTCTCACCCACACCTTGTCCCAAAGATCGAGGGGAAAGGACTAAGAGACCTCTAACTAGACTAACTACAAACCTTCTAAAGACTAAGTGTTAGGATGAAATGATTCTTCCGATTCCTGTTGCTGATGCTGACCTGAAAATGTTTGAGTAGAGGGATGAGCCTACTCGCTCATTGAATAGCATTTCATTTAGCTATCACTAAACAACTCGTCAGGTTTATAAAATCTAAATAAAACATAAATACAGTACAAGCAGGGCAGTTCAAATGACATAGCAGATTACAGAATATAATCGCATTTCTATGCAACAACAGATAATTTAAACCAATAAACAATTATAGAGAATTGGCATAGAAGTTCAAATCTCTTAACATATTAAATTTACTGTGATCCTATGTGATTCATATTTATTTTTATTATGCCCTAATCATATGCAGTGTACTCTGCATATAAAGATCCGTAGCGAACTACGATCCCACCGTACAAGACTTAGCGACACACCCGGGAAATGCTAAGTCTGACGCCAGCCCTGCTCTGCCACAGGACCCCAGGCTCATCGGCCTCACTGCACTACATCGAGTGCTCTGAACTCCTCCTCTAACCTGAGTACACAGGCTCAGGAGGTCTGGGTTACCACCGTGACATCGCACGCGTTGTTGTTGAATAACCCCTATTTACTCCAGTGCCACCGTGACATCGCACGCGTTGTTGTTGAACACTGTCTTTCCATCCTCGTGCCACCGTGACATCGCACGCGTTGATGTTGGACACGAGTTTCACCCCTAAGAAGCAGACCTGTCAAAGGGGTTCTAC
Organism: Alisma plantago-aquatica; assembly: GCA_963693085.1. Lineage (NCBI taxonomy): Eukaryota > Viridiplantae > Streptophyta > Magnoliopsida > Alismatales > Alismataceae > Alisma > Alisma plantago-aquatica. The sequence goes on along the minus strand of OY856410.1, from coordinate 1,159,791,912 downwards.
GGTGTTAGGGCACCTAAGTCTATTAACTGATTAACATATAACCATTTAAAACAAGAATATCATATTCCATACTTACTGCACATTCTGAACATTACTTGAAACACATATATAACATTTGTCATCCTTAAACATGATTCAGTATCATTTATCCAGTTTTCATGCTAAATATCCATTTTTAAATCAACAAATACATTGCAACCATAATACAGGAAATTTCATCATTTTCATTAAGCATATTACGTATTTCAAGTTCCAATGAATCTAGCGTACTCTATTGTATGTGCTACACAGATTAGGAGTTATACCAACTGATACTGAAGCAATATATACAATGAAATCGAGTTCGATAGTGATAAATAAATGAAATACTACTCACCCACTTCGGTGTGTTCGTATCCACCGAAAACATCCACAAACACGCCTAATTCTGCTTTTCTGCAACTTTGCACCCCGTGCAACTGATCTGCACCCCGTGCAACTGATCTGCACGCCGTGCAAACTGGCCGATTTTCTATCCTATTTTTCTGTAACTTTGCACGTCGTGCAACCTGTGCAGAAACGGGAAACTCATTGAAGATGAACTCGATTAAAGCCGAATCAAGGACTAACAACTACTGGTTTGTGCTTACGAACCTCGGACGAACTCAAGGACACCGCTATCTTAGTGTTTCCTGGGCAAATCTGCCCCTAGCCAGGCCTGCTGCTGCAAGCAGCTCTACTTCGCACGTACAGGTTGGAATTGAGATCAGTTGGGTGCTGATTGAGGACTAGGGTTGTTGGTTTATTGTCTGGACCTCAAGAATGAAGTTGGGGTAGCTATTCCGCGCTGCTTGCTCACCTAATCGAGCTCTCGGCCGAGCCAAAGCAGCTGGCCGCTGGCCACTGCTGTTGCTGGCCGCAGCTACAAAAAGGGGGTGCCGCCCCTGCTATTTGGAGCATCGGTGAGCGCAGCAAGGAAGGAAGCGCGGATTTGAGATCCTTGCTCGAAGTCGAACTCGGTGGCGGGAATTTTCGAGGTGCTAGCATGCCCTAGGGCTCCTGGCCAGAGCCGTGCAGTGGCTGCGGTACTACTGGCCGACCCTACTGCTAGGGCGGGCTGTTGTTAGGGCGTTGCTAGAGGATGAAGGAGGGCGGAGGTGGGAGAAAGAAGGAAGCAAGGCGCCCAGCACCTCAGCTCAAAGAAGCCCTAGATCTGCCCCGCCATCGCCCTCTGCCAAACGTTGCTGTGCGCCGCTTGCGATGGTACTGTTCTATCGGCCGACTCAAGAAGAAGGGATAAGCGAGAGAGGGTAAAAAAAAGAAAAACAAAATTATAAAGCAAGTTTTGGAGAATTTGCAACTTAGGTCCAAGAAAACTAAAAAGGCTGTAACTTTTGCCTCGAATGTCCGATTCGAATGATTTCTCTTGCAAATTTTCAAGCACGGGATTCTCTACAACTGGAGGCATCAAAATCATGCTAATTAACTAGTAACACATGATCAAAACACTAATTGCATCAGTCAGTACTTAACTCAACTCAATTAACTTAACAATCATCATTACTATTATCATTAATTACCTCAAATGATTCAATCTCAACTATTGATTCACGACGTCGCTTATCTTGATTAACCATGATATTTAATAATATACTCAACACTAATCAAGGTGTTTCATACAAATTGAGGTATTTACTGGCTAACCTCAACGTGGGTCATAACAATCTCCCTCCCTTATAAGAATTTCGTCCCGAAATTCCTAAAAGAGAAAAGAAAACTTATTATGCATATCTGACCCAAGCTCCCACGTGGCTTCCTCTAGTTATGATTCCTCCATATAACTTTCACTAACGGTATATCACGATTCTTGAGTTTCTGGATCCACTGATCAACTATCTGTATTGGTCCCTCAACATGGGACACATCTGATCTGATCCCAGATCAAACCACAATACATTGTCTTTGTAGAACTGTTATAACAGTATCTCAATTTATGGTAATTACCGAGAAATTATCACACTATACATGCAGACAACTAAAATTCTTAAATAAACAGAATGCATGTCAATTTGGTACTAAAATAAAATCATGCAATTTAACTGTTAAACATCATCACATCTCATAATGAAAATTGATATCAAAATACTTAATTCATCGTACACCTTATCCTTAGGGTTTCATTTGCCTTATTCATTCATCACATGCCAACACCCTACTCTTAGGGTTATCTCATTCACTAGTCACATGGAAACACCCTACTCTTAGGGTTTCCGTTATCTCATCTGTTTGATTGCCGTTCAAATCACAATACGGTATCATTCTAGAACTGGCAGAGCAGTATATTCAAAATCATTGTAATTACTGAGTAATCTTTATATCATGCATGTAGACAGATTAAAAATTCATAAATATTCCAAACTCAAATCAATTTTGGCACATACATACTGAATTCATGTAATTGAACATCCTATTACACCAATAAGAGTAATTTACTCCACTTATAAGAAACCATCTGTAATATTTATCAATTATCTGAAATTTCTCGAAGTACGTGCATATTAACCCAAATCCTGGTTTATGCATCACGTAACTCAATTAAGAGTTATTTACGTATCATACACAAATATTTAATAGTACATGATAATTCCTAATAATATCTCAGAGAAATGTGTCAATTCATGTAAATGTTAAGTCACACACATTAACATAACAGGAAGCATGCAACTAGGTTTATTTGCATATTTTAATGCTATCGTACTTTCTTGAAATCATGCATCTAATGGTTTACCAAATCTGTATTGCCTGGGTTTATATTCAAACCGAACCATTATCAGTTGTGTATTTCTAACTCAACATTCACACTAAGCAAACTCTATAAGACTTAAATGTTCTTCCCAACTTCCACTGAAAAGCAAAACACATGCTCTTAGCATGTACTCAAGAGTCTGAATGGTTCTCTCAGACTAACCATCCGTCTGCGGGTGGAAAGGTTGTATCGAATCTTAACTTTGTGCCCGAAGCACGATGCAACTGTTTCTGCAACCTAGATGTGAACTTAGGATCTCAATATGATATGATTGAAACTGGATTACCAGGAAACCTAACTATTTCATCCATGTATATCTTGGTCAAGTTTCGAGACATCAAAGGTTGACTTAATATGAAGAAAGTGAGCAGACTAAATTAGTCTATCCACAATCTTTCACATCGAGTCATAACCTCTAGGTGTCCAGGGCAACCCTATCACAAAATCCATTGCGATATGTTCCCATTCCCCTACTAGTATAGGAAAAGATTACAAGGTAGCTGTAGATTTCTAGGGTTCAGCCTTAACCTACTGGCACGTACTACTTCTAACCACGTACTCAGCTACATCCTTCTGTATATCTGACCACCAGTACAATTCCTTGAGATTCATATACATTTTAGTGTTCCCTGAATGCATAGCATACATCGATGCATGCACTTCCATAAGAATCTTTTCTTTCAACTCACTATCTCGAGGTACACACAACACGTCATGCTAATACAACACCTTATCATCTTAAAAACTTAAACTCTGGTCTCTTTTCCTGCTATCATGTCATGCATAGTCTGGTTTAACTCACTATCACCCTATTGCAGTTCCTTGATCTGATCATAAGAAGTAGGCTTGACTTGTATCTGTGCAATCAAACCACTTTGTGTTGTCACCCCTAAGTCTAAGTTCAATTTCTACATTTCTACTAACAGGTCTCTATTGAAACCTGCCATAGAGAATGCATTAATTGTTGAACTTGACTTTCTGCTGAAAGCATCAGCCACCACATTCTCTTTACCAGGGTGATAATCTATTGTCACATCATAAAGATGGTGACGCCATATCTTAAAAATATGAACTTCATCAGCTATCTTCCGATCATATATCGGGTAATACTCCGATTTCTATGCTACTTTCTTATAGTTACATTTCAAGTTTATGTCTCACTCTTTTCTCTAAGTCATTTCATGTTGTTCATGTACCATTCAGATTAGCTACCTATAAACCCTAGATCACTATCACTGCCAGATTACTTTACATAGAACAAATCTCAAGGTCTTATTTTACATAGATACTAGTATTCAAGTTTAAATCACTAGCGACATCCCTTGAACTACTTCAACTCTAATCATTCTAGGGTTTGATCCTTATCAATAACATAGTGTTATTGTGTGCGGGTGTGGTCGATCATAAAGATCAATTTGAGCTGCTTGGGTCAATTGCATATTAACCCAACACTCAACTTTAATTATATTGGCTGAAAATTCAGTTTTCACAATAGTTTTCTCTAAATCGTTTATTAAATAGCTAACAGAAGCTCCAAAAATTCTGGAAATTTTATATGTTATACCTAATGGAGTTTCAGACCTCCAGTAAAAATTTGAGATCATTTATAATTACCAATAAATAATTAAAAATAAAACAGTGCACTTCTATATTGCAGTCTGCAGCAGATTCGGTCGAGTTGTAAACTCGGCCGACACCCTCACTTTAGAGATCAAAAGTCATCCAAAAATTACTCCAATTTAGTAGAGTGTCTAAAATTGTGTTTTTCAAGCACAGTTAAAATTTTAGATCAATTGGATATACAAATAAAAAGATAAAATTCAATTACCACACTGCTATATCATTCTGAAAATGTGATCGGTCGAGTTTGAAACTCGGCCGATAAACAAGTCAGAACATACTTCAAAAACTCTGATATTTTTCACTATTGTTTACATTTTATATATCCAAATTTGAGCTAAATCAAAGTTACACATAAAATACCAAAAATCATTTACTGAGACACTTTACTTATCAAATTTTGTGTTTATGTATCATCAAAACCCTATTTTGGGCCGATTAGGGTCTATGCTTCTCAAACCCTAAATCTCAAGACAAAAGAACGTTTAGACTTCTTATCATAGTTAAAACATCCTAGTGTATATACATTCTCACTATGTTACGGGTCTAAATCATCCAGAGTCTATTCTTATTTTACTATTAATAGGAGTCATTAGATCCCAGTAACGCCTCCTGCCAGCCGGACCAGGCCGAACCTGTAGTCCTGAAGCCAAGAGCTACTCGAGATTAATCAACCCCTATTAATCTTAAACATGTGGAAAGAATATCCACTTAGGGCAAACTCATTTAAACATAATTTCGGGTCTACATTAGTACAAAGAAAACAAACACTAAACAATTCACTTCATGACACAACAATATAAAAGAATCTTATTTGCTTTACAAACTGAAAATTCTAATATTATGCATATAAAAGCATTTCTAGTGATCTTTAAATCAAATAAGCAATAATAGACAAGAGTCGAATTGCATCTAATATGTAATCTCTTATTTCTACATTAATTTCTTATCTCATAACCCTAAGATTTCTAGGGTTTCTCTCTAGCCCATCCTTCCTCTGCATACCTGGCCAGGGCATCCAGAGAAGAACAGACAGAGTAGCTTGATACTGGTCAATCTAAGTATTCAGACACTTGGCCAGGGTATCTAAACATGCAGACCTTCCAGAGCTAAAACACATCATTTATTATTTGCCTTACTTATAACTTTATCCCTTGACCTTAATGATTCTTAACGACTCAACTTAAACTCTTTACTTGGTTCTCGTGACCACATCCTTTTCCTGCCCTCTATAATAGTATAACAGAACACTTCCTGTTAGAAAATTACAGACAGAAGAAAAACTCTTAAACCTTAATCCTATTGGTCTCTTATCGTCCCCTGACCTTGACTTAGAGTATTCATATACTCAACCTATGCTCTGATACCAAAGCTGTCACACCCCAATCTCGCATTACCCACAAATCATGAGATTAAGGCGCGACGGAGGGATTACACACAAGCCAAACCACTAAAAGCTTTTAAAACATTTTAAAGACATTAAAAGTTAACCTGATTTATGCTGTAAACTAAAACTAAACAAACTGCGGAAGCATTTTTATTAAACTGACTAGCAATATGAACAGAGTCTACAACATATTACATTGTCTAACATAAAATGAAGCATAACAGTTAATTTACATCTTTATACACATTCTCTCTCACCCACACCTTGTCCCAAAGATCGAGGGGAAAGGACTATGAGACCTCTAACTAGACTAACTACAAACCTTCTAAAGACTAAGCGTTAGGATGAAACGATTCTTCCGATTCCTGTTGCTGATGCTGACCTAAAAATGTTTGAGTAGAGGGATGAGCCTACTCGCTCAGTGAATAGCATTTCATTTAGCTATCACTAAACAACTCGTCAGGTTTATAAAATCTAAATAAAACATAAATACAGTACAAGCAGGGCAGTTCAAATGACATAGCATATTACAGAATATAATCGCATTTCTATGCAACAACAGATAATTTAAACCAATAAACAATTATAGAGAATTGGCATAGAAGTTCAAATCTCTTAACATATTAAATTTACTGCGATCCTATGTGATTCATATTTATTTTTATTATGCCCTAATCATATGCAGTGTACTCTGAATATAAAGATCCGTAGCGAACTACGATCCCACCGTACAAGACTTAGCGACACACCCGGGAAATGCTAAGTCTGACACCAGCCCTGCTCTGCCACAGGACCCCAGGCTCATCGGCCTTCAGGCTCATCGGCCTCACTGCACTACATCGAGTGCTCTGAACTCCTCCTCTAACCTGAGTACACAGGCTCAGGAGGTCTGGGTTACCACCGTGACATCGCACGCGTTGTTGTTGAATAACCCCTATTTACTCCAATGCCACCATGACATCGCACGCGTTGTTGTTGAACACTGTCTTTCCATCCTCGTGCCACTGTGACATCGCACGCGTTGATGTTGGACACGAGTTTCACCCCTAAGAAGCAGACCTGTCAAAGGGGTTCTACGGTGTTAGGGCACCTAAGTCTATTAACTGATTAACATATAACCATTTAAAACAAGAATATCATATTCCATACTTACTACACATTCTGAACATTACTTGAAACACATATATAACATTTTTCATCCTTAAACATGATTCAGTATCATTTATCCAGTTTCCATGCTAAATATCCATTTTTAAATCAACAAATACATTGCAACCATAATACAGGAAATTTCATCATTTTCATTAAGCATATTACGTATTTCAAGTTCCAATGAATCTATCGTACTCTATTGTATGTGCTACACAGATTAGGAGTTATACCAACTGATACTGAAGCAATATATACAATGAAATCGAGTTCGATAGTGATAAATAAATGAAATACTACTCACCCACTTCGGTGTGTTCGTATCCACCGAAAACATCCACAAACACGCCTAATTCTGCTTTTCTGCAACTTTGCACCCCGTGCAACTGATCTGCACCCCGTGCAACTGATCTGCACGCCGTGCAAACTGGGCGATTTTCTATCCTATTTTTCTGTAACTTTGCACGCCGTGCAAACTGATTTGCACGTCGTGCATCCTGTGCAGAAATGGGAAACTCATTGAAGATGAACTCGATTAAAGCCGAATCAAGGACTAACAACTACTGGTTTGTGCTTACGAACCTCGGACGAACTCAAGGACACCGCTATCTTAGTGTTTCCTGGGAAAATCTGCCCCTAGCCAGACCTGCTACTGCAAGCAGCTCTACTTTGCACGTACAGGTTGGAATTGAGCTCAGTTGGGTGCTGATTGAGGACTAGGGCTGTTGGTTTATTGTCTGGACCTCAAGGATGAAGTCGGGGTAGCTATTCCGCGCTGCTTGCTCACCTAATCGAGCTCCCGGCCGAGCCAAAGCAGCTGGCCGCTGGCCACTGCTGTTGCTAGCCACAGCTGCAAAAAGGGGGCGCCGCCCCTGCTATTTGGAGCACCGGTGAGCGCAGCAAGGCAGGAAGCGCGGATTTGAGATCCTTGCTCGAAGTCGAACTCAGTGGCGGGCATTTTCGAGGTGCTAGCATGCCCTAGGGCTCCTGGCCAGAGCCGTGTAGCGGCTGCGGTACTACTGGCCGACCCTGCTGCTAGGGCGGGCTGTTGTTAGGGCGTTGCTAGAGGATGAAGGAGGGCGGAGGTGGGAGAAAGAAGGAAGCAAGGCGCCCAGCACCTCAGCTCAAAGAAGCCCTAGATCTGCCCCGCCATCGCCCTCTGCCAAACGCTGCTGTGCGCCGCTTGCGATGGTACTATTCTATCGTCCGACTCAAGAAGAAGGGATAAGCGAGAGAGGGTAAAAAAAAGAAAAACAAAATTATAAAGCAAGTTTTGGAGAATTTGCAACTTAGGTCCAAGAAAACCAAAAAGGCTGTAACTTTTGCCTCGAATGTCCGATTCGAATGATTTCTCTTGCAACTTTTCAAGCATGGGATTCTCTACAACTGGAGGCATCAAAATCATGCTAATTAACTAGTAACACATGATCAAAACACTAATTGCATCAGTCAGTACTTAACTCAACTCAATTAACTTAACAATCATCATTACTATTATCATTAATTACCTCAAATGATTCAATCTCAACTATTGATTCACGACGTCGCTTATCTTGATTAACCATGATATTTAATAATATACTCAACACTAATCAAGGTGTTTCATACAAATTGAGGTATTTACTGGCTAACCTCAACGTGGGTCATAACAGAGATAGTCAAGTTAGCAACAACTACTTCAGACATCATCCAGAGTAAGATGTCCAAGAAGCATAAAGATCCCAGATCTTTTGGGATATCTTGCCATATCGGTGATTCTTCATGTAAGAAAGGATTAGCAGATCTTGGTGCTAGCATTTCCATCATGCCACTTAGCCTCTACAAAAGGCTAGGGTTTTCTGAACTGCTCCCAACTGGCATGACAATTCAACTTGTAGATAACACTGTGAATCTACCCTTAGGAATCATTGAGGATGTCCCTATCAAGGTTGGCAAAGATTCTTATGTCCCTTGTGACTTTATCATCATGGACATAAAAGAAGATACTAGATACCCCCTCATCTTTGGACGTCCATTCCTCGCCACTGCAAGATCCCTAATTGATGTTGAAGCAGGAACCCTACTGCTCAGATTAGGTAAAGAAACTTGCAAATTCAAAGTTTTTGAAAGCATGCAAAGACCAAGTATGCAAGAAGAAGTCTACTTGATTGAGTGCATAGAGTAGATGACACTACTTACGCAAGAGGATTATGAACAAGACGACCCTTTAGAAGTAGCTCTAACAAACCCATCTGCTGATGATTCCATTGATGAACAAATAAAAGATTGTGATCTCCAAATCAACACTACCAAGGAAGGCCCTGAAGATAAATTTGAGGTACTCAAAGCTGTGGATATTGTTGAAGACTCATGTGAGAAACCACAAGCTCCTGAAATGAAGCCCTTACCCAAAGGATTGAAATACGTGTTTTTAGATGAACTAAAGGTCTGCCCAGTCACTATAAATTCAGAACTAACAACAGAATAAGAAGATAAAGTCTTGACGGAATTAAAAGAAAGAAGAAAAGCAAAAGGGTATAAGATGAGTGATCTCACCGGGGTCAGTCAAGCACTGTGTATGCATAAAATCTCCATGATGGAAGATCACAAGTCAATTGTTGAACACCAAGGGAAACTTAATCCAAATATGAAAGAAGTTGTCTGCCTTGAAGTTATAAAGTTGCTCAAGACAGGTATTATCTATCCGATCTCCGATTCACCATGGGTAAGCCTCGTGCATGTGGCCCCAAAGAAAGGTAGAACTACTGTGATTCGAAATGAAGACAATGAACTCATCCCCACTCGAACAGTCATAGGGTGGAGGATGTGCATTGATTATAGGACGTTGAACAAAGAAACACAAAAGGATCATTTTCCGATGCCATTTCTTGATTAAGTCTTAGAAAGATTGGCTCATCAAGAATATTTTTGTTACCTCGATGGTTACTTTGGATTCTATCAAATACCCATACATCTGGATGACCAAGAGAAAACAACCTTTACTTACCCATTTGGAACATATGCCTTTAGAAGGATGTCATTCGATCTCTGCAATGCACCTGCAACTTTCCAACATTGCATGGCATCTATTTTCGCTGGCCTAACTGAGACTATCATGGAAGTCTTTATGGATGATTTTTTTGTATATGGATATTCTTATGACTCGTGCCTAAAGCACCTCTCCCTTGTCCTCAAACAGTGTGAAGAAGCACATCTTGTGTTGAATTGGGAGAAGTGTCACTTTATGGTGAAGGAAGGCATTGTACTTGGTCATAGAGTCAGCAATCGAGGAATCGAAGTGGATAGGGTGAAAATCGAAGTGATTTCCAAACTCTCTATCCCAACCAATTTAAGAGAGGTTCGTGCGTTCCTTGGTCATGCAGGCTTTTATAGATGGTTCATAAAGGATTTCTCTAAGATAACCAAGCCAATGAAAAATTTGTTACTAAAGGATGTTGAGTTCCATTTTGACGAAGAATGTGTCAAAAGTTTCAATAACCTGAAGCATGCCCTTACAACAACACCCATCATCAGAGCTACCGATTGGGATCACCCATTTGAAATTATGTGTGATGCCAGTGACTATGATGTGGGTATTGTTTTAGGCCAATATATAGAGAAGAAACACTATGTGATCTACTATGCATCTAAGACCCTCAATGGAGCTCAGAGGAACTATGTGACTACTGAAAAGGAACTCCTTACAGTCGTGTATGCCTTTGACAAATTCAGATCCTATCTCATCAGTTCAAAAGTCATTGTCTATACGGATCATGTTGCTATCTGTTACGTCCTGGCAAAGAAAGATGCTAAACCTAGGTTGATTAGATGGATTCTCCTCTTGCAAGAATTTGATCTAGAGATACGAGATAAAAAGGGTACAAAGAATGTTGTAGTAGACCACCTCAGGCGCATCCACACTCCGGATACCAAGAAGATCCCGATTAATGATTCCCTTCCAGATGACCAACTAATAAAGGTCTCAGAAGCTACACCTTGGTACTCAGACTATGTGAACTACCTTGCTGCTGGGGTTATCCATCCTGAATGCACCGGAAATGCATTGAAAAAATTCATGCATGATGTGAAGCAATATCACTGGGATGAGCCATACCTCTTCAAGCTCTGTGCTGATGGTCTTTACAGACGTTGTATCACTGAAGAAGAAGCCAACCTCATTTTAGAACAATGTCACTCAGGCCCAGTTGGAGGCCATATGAGTTCGAAGAAATTTGCTATAAAAGTTTTACAATGTGGATTCTTTTGGCCAACCATATCCAAAGACTCATATAACTTTGTTCTATCATGTGACAAATGTCAAAGAATGGGTCACATAACAAAAAGAGATGAGATGCCACTGAAATTGTGGCAAGAAGTCAAGATATTTGATGTTTGGGGTGTGGACTACATGGGTCCATTCCCATCTACTCATGGATTTTCCTACATCCTAGTAGTTGTAGATTATGTCTCAAAATGGGTAGAAGCCATACCAACCATCACTAGCGATTCCAAACCTATCATCAAAATATTCAAAGATATTATTTTCCCCTATTTTGGAGTCCCACACACTGTGATATCTGACGGAGGTTCTCATTTTCTTGAAAGAAGCTTTGAAGCATTGCTGAGGAAATATGGTGTAACTCACAAGGTAGCCTCACCATACCACCCACAAACAAGTGGACAGGTAGAGGTTTCTAATCATCAACTCAAGGATATTGTGGAAAAGACAGTAGGCCGTAATCAAAAAGATTGCTCAGTGAAAATCAATGATGCATTGTGGGCCTACTGAATAGCTTTTAAAACTCCCCTCGGAACTACACCATTCTGATTGATCTATGGAAAGTCTTTCCACCTTCCTATAGAATTGGAACATAAAGCATGGTGGGCAATAAAACAACTAAATTTTAACATGAAGAAAGCATGCCAAGTCAGGATTTTGCAACTCCAGGAGCTGGAAGAACTCTGGATGACAGCTTATGAGAATGCACGAATCTACAAAGAACGTACGAAACTTTGGCACGATGGTCATCTGAAAAGAAAAGACATACAAGTGGGACACCAAGTTTTTCTATTTAACTCAAGACTGAAGTTATTCCCAGGAAAACTCCATTCTCACTGGACTGGACCCTACATTGTCAAGAGCATCACCCCACATGGTGCTTACTCTTTATGGAGTGAAAAGTTAGGTGAATTTCTAGCTAATGGTCCACGCTTGAAGAGATATTTCACCTCAGCCGACACAGGCACCGAAACAATGTTGGAACTCACCAATCCAATAGATACAACGTAAAGTTGAAGGAATCAAGTCGAGCCATCGACATAAAACAAAGGCGCTTATCGGGAGGCAACCCGATTAATAAATTCATTTTTACTTTTCATTAGAGTTTTCCTTAATTTTGTTTTTTTTATTTTAGATAAGTTTGCACTAAATAAAATTAGCATTGCAAGATGCTATCTTGAGTTCTGATTAGTCTTAATTTTTGAGATTTTCAGATAAGGATGCACGCTGATTGGAACGCAACCACATCTGGTGGTCTAACCAGCATGAATTTTCCCCTCCATCTCGGATTTAGGGTTTGCTCAGGATGACCAAATCTCTAAGTTTGGGGTGGAGGGTGGGTGGTACGAATTTCACTTTCCACCTACACCCATCCTTTTTCAGACTTTAGATTTCATCGTTGCATTTTTTAACAAAATTTTCAAATAAAATTTCAAAATTTTCAAAGATATTGAACTGATACTTGATGAATTTTGATGCTCTTTGTTTCATTAAAAACCATTATCTTACCAGCTATGCATTTTGAATCATTATACCTTCCTTATTCGAAGCGGATCCTCAAAAGGACCACTTTTTAAAACTTTCCTTTTGATTGAAATCATCCTGTGAAGCTTATGATTCCTAACATCATGATCCTTCTACAAAAATGGCAAGTGTATGTCGAACTGACAGGGATCAAACATGTCGTGCTTCCTAACTAACTAGTGGAACAATAACACAGAATCCCCACTGGATCCTCATTAAGTCATTATTTGAGCAAAGTACAATAAAGAGAACAACCCAGTGCACAGAATTGTAAATCAAGTTGCATTCTGATCTGAACTCTCTTCTACACTTCTTCTATCATCTTCGCACCCCTCCATCCATAAAAAAGAAACAAAAATAGCCAAAATAGTGCCAAACCCTAAGTTTGGGGTGGCATGCCACTTCCCTCTATATCTGCTTCTTCCGTACCCCTCGCAAATTAATAGGGGCGTACCACCAAGAAAAGATGCCAAAGTACACATACAAAAACATGCAATCTCGATTCGAATAGAGGAGAGATTTATTTCTTCCTTCCATACCACCCTTCACTCCCTTTTCTACCTAAAGGCACAATGAATGCCTCCACTGAGGGATCTGATCTCCAAACCACGATATAATCATGATTTAAACTTAGCGGAAGTGAATCGATTAACAGCGAAAGACAAAAATCACGGGAAATTAAAACTTTTTGAGACAAGAGCTTGAATCCATAAGGCTTCATTCATAAAAGGAGATAAACTATTTACATCTCATGATAATTACTTCTTGAGTAATTATATACATCAAGATACAAATCTCAAGAACTCATAACAAAAGACTCCAAGACCTGAGAGTACAGAGGACACATAGGACTGACTCTAACTACACCACATGGCAGGCTAAATCTCCACCTGAGATTTACTGCTGCTCCTGGTGCTGCTGCTGCTGGGATTCCTAAGAAGTTGAAGTCTACGGGGTGAGACAATTTTACATAATTGTCCCAGCGAGAGTTATAACTCTTCGCCAGAAGCTTTATTATAATATCAAAGAATATCTTAAGCAGTAAAGCTTTCAAAGTATTCAATAGCAGTTGCAGCTATAAACAAGCGCTCAACATTTATGAGACATGAAGAATATAAGCACTATTTCAGTGTATCATCAATCAACTAACTCGTAGTTATCTCTAACAGGTATACTACGCGGTTGATTATGTTTTACAAACAGTATTATGCCCTGTGGAGATGAGGCATACCACTCATACTCCAACTGATCGCTAAGAAGTCACATCAGTATCATACATAGGTCATTAAGAGAGCCGGATTCTCATGACCTTCACCTTCCTCAATCAGTAAGAGGATCACTTGTAGGACATCTTGTGTCTCTACTATTATAGCTCACCAGGGTAAACTGGTCCTTCGCTATTTTAGAGTTACAGTGGCGTTCTGTACTCTCTTCGTCATCAGGAGATTTCATGTTTATCTTCACTGATACGGATATCTATGTTTTCCTCGTCATCAGGAGGTTTTATGTTTACCATCCACTGATACGGTATGAGTTTTGTAGTGAAGGGTTGACGGATTATACATCTACATCAAATTCCTACACTAGGATGTAAGGTTCTACACATCCATATACCCCACATACTCAACAGTATGTGATCCAGGAGTTCCCTTAGGAAAACCTGTTTTACCATCATTTGATCTCTGACAATGATGGATCTATGATCAGGGCTCTACATTATACTTGATTAGTTAGGTACATTCAGTATTCATTTAACATCACACATTGTTCTTCAAACAATAACAGTAGCATAACAGCTATAAAAGGAGAATACTAAATGTAACAAGCCTAACTCACATCAATCATCATTTCTCATTATACTCATCACAAGTCATCTCTAAAGCATGACCTTGATGGTATTCATGGCTCTCACAGCCCATTATTATCATAGAATGCCACTTGACAAGGCATCAAGATACTTTACTTATTCATAAAGCTATCAATATGCCTTTAATGAATATAGTATCATCATCCATACCTGGATATGATCACCTCCATATCAGAACATGCATGGTTAATTCAGCTAATAAAGGTAATTCAAAACAATGATTATACTTTCCACTCTTGTCATAAGAGCTAAGTTCTTTGATTCTTATCAAATAGAGTTTAATACTATTCACATCACATGTCATTACCCTTGAATTAGGGTTTACTATTCACATCACATGGTGAATTGAACTCATAACATCATCATGTATGAGGAACATCATCATTGATGCTCTCATATTAGCTTAAGATTAATCATATATCATAATTAGGGTTTCCATGATCTCACATAGGTGGATCATACCCTAATCATGCACATTCATGTGTATTGAAGGTTCTTTACTTGAGTTTCCACCCTAAAAGGGTACTTTCTCTCTCTTAAGGTAATTTCTCTCTCTTAAGATACTTTCTCTCTCCTCATACTAGTAGATGGTGATAACACCACTCTAGATCAGGTTGGGTTAAGTCCTCATGGGCTGACATAAGCCAAAACATCACTATCATGTGATTAGGGTTTGATTTGAACAAGGTATTACTCAATTGAACCCATCAAGGTATTTTGGTAATTCACCCCATTGATCACCATCATGGTTCAATTCATTAGTCACTTAATCCCTTAATATCCTAGGTTATCATTAGGGTTTATATTAGAGCATCATTTAACCATTTACACCTTCAATTGATTAAGTGAAATCAATCTTTGAAAACCTCAAACGGTTTCAACCTTCAACCTCCAAACGGTTTGAGACCGTTTGGATGAGTTGACCATTTGCTAGGGTTGACTCCAAGACCGTGTGACCTTCAAGGTCGTTTTCCCAAACTGTGTGAGGGAGTATACCATTTAACAAGTTTGACTTCAAGACCGAGAGGGCTTACACGGTTTGAGACCGTTTGGTATCTCTCGATCTTGAGATCGTTTGAGTCCAAACGGTCTTGAGACCGTTTGGCCCCAAACGGTCTTGAGACCGTGAGGCCTCACACGGTCTTGAGACCGTGTGACCTCAAATGGTCTTGAGACCGTGAGGTCTCAAACGGTCTTGAGACCGTGAGGCCTCAAACGTTCTTGAGACCGTTTGGTCCATTTGGTCTCAAACCGTTTGGACCTTCAACATGGTTCAATGATTTCAATCGTTTATGATTATCAAAGTTGAAGCCTACAAATGGTCAAAGTCATGGTAAACATTTATAGATTGAGTCAATTAGGGTTATTCTTAACCAATTGGTCACTCAATTGACCCTCAATTATTATCCAATTAGGGTTGAAGTTGGTTCAATTAAGGTCCATCAACGTTCAACCATCAACACTCAACAATGTGAATCAACACAAGGTTGAACCCTTCAACTGAGCTCCAATTGGGCCCAAACTTGGCCCAAACGGTCTTGAGATCGTGTGGATGAACTCCACACGGTCTTGAGACCGTTTGCCCAAGATTTCATAAAAATCTAATGTGATTTGATAGGGGTTGAACCTTGATTGAGTCTCAGTTCAGTGTTTTTTATTAATTCATTAACCCATGGCAATTGGGCCCTAAATTGATCAAATTACCTTAACCCTAGACCTCCAAACGGTCTTGGGTTGTCACCACACGGTCTTGAGACCATTTGGGTCAATCAACCCAAAAACACTAAGTTATTCATTGACATTTCAGTACTGATTTCAATTAGGGTTTACCCTAGTAATCATCCTTCAACTCTTAGCTCGTTTGGAATTAGTCCATAAAGTTTTGTGAGTTGTTAATCAACATTATTATGAACAGTAATTTCATACGGTCAACGCTTATTCAACGTTCTTACACGGTCTTGAGACCGTTTTCCCAAAAAGGGGCGATTTCAACAGATTGCAATTCAGAACTAAAATCAATTGATTTGTTGATTTAAAAAGGCTATATATCTCGATTCCTTTGGAGTTAACCTCTCAACTTTTGTGGGTGATTAGCCTACCTAATTATGAACAGATTTCTTATACGGTCCATGCTCGGTCAACGCGGCTAAACGGTCTTGAAGACCATTTTCCCTTACACAGTCTTGAGACCGTTTGCTCACCAAACGGTTTTGCAAACCGTGTGAGCACTTGCTGGAGACCGTTTCGTAAAGTGAAAAGTAGTGGATTAACTTTGGAAATAACGTCTTCATCTCCTATCTCAAGAACAGCAAGGATTTCTCACGGATTTTCTTGCAAAGTAGCAAATGAAGGTAGAGAAGAAGAAGAACTATCATCTAAAAGCATAAACAAGATGTATATAACAAAGCATGGGTTTAGAGTTATAAAACCCGCCTAAAGCTTGCTCCTTGAGCTCCAAGCTTTCGAGCTCCAAGATTTTAATTGAGTTTCCATAGGTCGGCCAAGGTGATCCTTCCAAGGAAAGTCGAGAAGAGATGGCTAGAAAGGTAGAGCTATGTGAGCTAGCCATCAATTTGACCTTGAATTCGAGTTCTAACCATGAACTTAAGCAAAAGGGAGGATTCAAACCTACCTTGCCCTCCTTGGTCATCCTCCTGAGCTCCACAGATCCTCTTTAGTCGGTTTGGGTGAATAGAACAATGAAAGGAACGAAGGGAGGGTTTCCTTGCTAAGTGAAGTGGAGAGTATATATACTTGGGGTGAGATTTTCAACATAAGCTCATAAGTTCTCCATATTTTCAACTAAGTCCCTCCATCCTTCTATGCTCGTCCCTTCATATTAATTCTAAGGACAAACCTTCTTCTAAGGTCAAGAAATGAGGGCAAAGAAGATCAACCTATTAGTTAAGCATACACATAAAAGGGCTATAGCACATACACCTTGATTATTCAATCACAAAGGTGTTTTTTCATAACTTGATTAATCAATTGAAGTGACCTTTCATCATTTCTTATCTAAATGATGACAAGAGTCTTAAAAGATATTTTAGATGATGTATTTTACAAGTTGCACCCCTCAAATTGGGTAAATTGCACTTTTCTCCAATTTAGGGTTTTCAAGCACCGGGATTGCTTCCACAGCTGCACCTTGGTGCCCAAGCTTGGGAAATCCCTAAAACCTTACCATCATCATTATCATGATGTCTCAAAATCATAGGAACATCTCAACATGTGCAATTTGCAAGTTAAACCTTCTAACTGGGTAATTTGAACATAGGTCCTTGTATTACAAAACAATGCTACAACTTTATATAAAAAGGAGCAAAAATTGAAATATATGTTTCTGAGAAACTTAATTACATGCCCAAAGTTAATCACAAGGATTTAATTACATATTTAGGCAAAACATCTAGGGTTAACTCATAACCCAGGTCAGGGATGTTACATCCACTATCTTGAAAAACGCCAGTGTCAGATTAGGTGCACACTTGTTGTTCTGCGGGTATCTCTGGACTCTTACAAAACTCTTTGACATGCTTGTTGTTGGAAAAAGTGAGGAGGAAGTGATGTTAGAAAACAAACTCAGGAAAAAAGATATGGTAAGATGTGTTTAGTGGTCTCAGGAGGTTGATATGCTTAGTCATACTGAGTAGAAAGAAAATAATCGTGATGTGAAAAGGAGGCAATCACACGATTTGAAAGTATTCATTTGGCGACAGTTTCAAATTTTGTGTTACTCGAGGACGAGCAACGTTTAAGTTCGGGGTGTTTTGATGAATGCATATTCATCATGAAAATCAATCACCATCTTGGACTCATTTTGATTCAATACACCTAATTTCATTTACTAAATATCAAAATGTGCAAATTGCTTAATTGGTTCAATTGTCAAGGTTTTAACTGAGTTTATGATGATTTTATGTAGGTCATTATGAGGTTCAACCATCAGATGTCACCCACCTCATTTCAACCCTAATCCACAAAAAATCACCACCATTAAATCTTCATCTCAATCAACCATCATCGATAGCATACCCTAATGAGTAGGGGCCCACCTTTCTCAGCCCTAGATCTACCCTTACTCGAGATCATCTCATCCCTGGTCTTGACCAAACGGTCTGACCAATCGGTTTTGACCAAACGGTCTGACCAATCGGTCTTGACCTAACGATTTCATCCATTCAGTTTCGACCTATCGGTCTTAACCATTCATCTATACGGTCTCAGACCGCTAGCACTGACACACCATGAGATCATGGATCTATGGTCCTCATTCATTTGGGCTAATGGTTTTCATCATGATCTGCCCTATTGGTTCTCTCCAAATGGTTTCCTTCCATACAATCTGAAGACTGTATGGGCAACCACAAGCGCCTTCTCATGACCACATAAGCATCATCCTCACGAGACTGTTTGGGCATCTAGAATCGCACCCTCGACCTCTATCTTCTTCCTTTATCCATCCTCTACAGCGTCGCCACCATTCGCTTCCGCCAGCAGCGCTAATGTCCTCTTCCTTCCTCTTTTCCCCTATTCGACACCTGCAAACCCTAGCTCCGCAGCACCCCCATCATCTGCCACGAGCATCTTCACCTCTGCCTCCCACCGTACCATCACCATCTTGAGCCACACAAGGACCTACAACAATCGCGGCTCAACCTGCCACCTTCTCCGTCGCCCACAGCTCCCGCACCACCACTGCCGTTGAGCAGACATGACCATCGGACTGTAAACGGTCTTACAGACCGCGAGGTGATACCGGTTGGCCACAAGATCATTGGCGACGCACGGTCCAAGACCATTTGGACGTCTGCAGATTGCAAGACCGTATGAATGAGAGTTCAAGACCAATCAAGGCAAACAGTCTGCAAGACTTTGTGGCAGCATCCCATAAGCCAAGATCGTTTGGCAGCGGCACTCGATCTCAAGGCCACGATAGGTCCTACCGTCCAGTTGGAGTTGAGAGTGTGAGGCCACATGACCGTTTGGAGCCAGAGGAACTGAAGACCATTTGATGAGTTTTGGCTTCCAAGACTGGTTGGCAAGCAATCGGTCTTACAGACCGTTTAGACGACAAACAATAGAGATCGTTTATAGCCAGTAAACTCCAAACCATTAGGGCACTGAGATCTCCAAGACTGGTGGAGTAGGACCATGTAAAGACACATACAAGACCATTTGGTCGAGTATCTAAGACCATTTGGACTGCATATATACAAGACCGATTGGAGAGAACCTAATACAAAACCAGTTGGGTTGCAAACCGTATGGAGGTAGAACTCCAAGACCTTTTGGATGCCTAAATGTACCAATCCGTTTGGGCAAAAGTCCAAACCGTTTGGACCAAACCATAAGGAGGATTCACACCAAAAATATGAGGACCAGAACCGAGCCTATAAATAGGACCAGTAGGGTCCTCATTTGGGGCATCGGATCTGGGACGTCGCCAGGCTGCCCGAGTACAGGATTCGATCCAGATTTGTCATCCATACCAGTATCACTTCACCTGGTGCTCCTACTGTGATCAAAGGGACTGAGGAGAGAAGGAAGGAGGAGTGAGAAAGACTACCTGTTTTGTCTTGGCATCCCTCGTTCCTCATCCAGATCTGCTCTGATACGACATAGAAGACCGCATCATCTTCACCAAGCTGCGACCACCTTCTACATCATGCTCATGGAAGAATCTTTCCTCTCTCTCTTTCCTCTTATTTCTTGCATCATGAGTGAGTAGTTCATTTTCGCTGGGGTGCGGGGACTAGACTTGCTTCCCATGCAATCATGTTCTTTTGTTAAACATTCCATGACAATGTACATAACTTTTCATTTCACTGTTAATCGTTAATGTTTTTAGTTTGATTACATGCTTGCTTTCATCTTATTTTTCCCCTATGTTGTGAGAACTTTTATATGTAGGGTAGAATGTCAATTAACGAGGTTGACTCCCAAACTAGAAATATAATGGGATTCCTTGAGGTTGTAAGTGTATGATCCGTGAGGGGACGAGCCATCTAGCCTACGGTGATGCTTATATGACCTAAACATCCCTCGGGGAGGATCACATCCTTAGTTGGATTTTGTATCTTCATTGTTAATTGTCGATGTCTCCTTGTAGACTAATCCCCTTCTTGCCTGATGTTTAGCACGGTTGACTCCCTGACTAGAAATAGAAAGGGATTCCTTGAGGTCATAAGTGTGTGATCGGTGAGGGGACGAGCCATCTAGCCTACGGTGACGCTTCTGTGTGCCTAACACTTGTATAGGGGGCCTACAGCTTCAGTTGGATTTTTGTATCTTCGGAGTCGTAAGTATATGAATCGGATGGTGACGAGACATCTGATGCCAAAGGTGATGCTTACGTAAACCTAATGCCCGTATGGGGGGTTTTGCAACAGCTCTATTTGAGTAGTTATGTCTTGCTTGGATGTTTGATGTTTGGATGTGTTTGCATGTGTAGTAGTGGTGAAACCTGAGACCACCCCAGCGATTCCATATCATTAATCTAGATCCACTTAAATTTTGCTCTTTACTTTCCCGCACTTAGTTTAATTAACCCCAAATCAACCCTTGGTTCTAAATATTAGTCTTACTTGATCTAGATTTGACTAACGATGATTCTTAAAAATGTTGTCTCTTGGGATTCGATTCTCAACTATATTGCGATAAGACTCGTTCGCTTGTGGGTGGTATAATTGCACAAGATTTTGGTAAAAGCTCGGGGATCTCAACCCAGAGTGAGTTTGTTAGTGCGATAATATTCCACATCACTGCTCAACCTCAGTTTGACTCTACAAGACATCACGACTTTCCTTTCTTGATCACCTCAAGTCTTTTCTCAACTTCTGTCCTTTGGAATCTATGGTTGTGCTCTAGAAACACATAGCTATGTCATGGGGTCTGGCATCCCAGTTCGTCCTAGGAACCTGGGTTCTATCTCTATGGCATCATCGTGATGTGAGGAATGTGATGGCGTCTGCGATATCGTTAGACCGGCCACAATCCCCACTGTGTTCTAGGCATATGATTAGGCTTTAGGATCCAGTCACTGCTCTTGCCATGTAGCAAATAGGGAGCAATGGAAAGGGTAATAATACCCCTCTACCCTAGCTTTTTCAATCGATCAATTAATGTCACAAGGGCTTTTTTGGGTTTTTCAAATGTGTATTTTTACTTGGCGTGCATGCTGACTGGGTTGGATTTGATCCCAGCTGGCAGTTCCTAATTGGGCCGCTTTGGCTTTAACTGGGTCTAGCAGTGCACTATGCAAATAATATATCTTTACCCACGTGGCTTTTCCTTGTTTTATGATTGGTCAGTTACTTAGAAATTCATAGTAAATCATCTATTTATCGGAAAAATATGCAAAAATAGTCGTTAGAAAGCTCTTTTGATTCTCTATATATCTGACCTAGCCTTAAACATTGTTTTATACATTAAACCTCGTCAATGATTCAAAGGCCATGATTAGGGTTTAAGGACTTTAAATTCATGAACATATTATGATTACAGGTGATTAAGGGCTCAACCAAGTCAAAGACTTGACCCCAAGATGAATTGATATAGGTAAGCGGGCCATGCATATTTGGCACAAGTACTTTGGTTTATTGGTTGTTATTTATGATTATGCATATAATGTGATTTCATGAATTATGAACTTCTTTTCAAGAATGCATCATGTACAATTATCATTGACTTATTGTTTGCTTAATTAGAATCTATGCTATGAACCTAATTATGATTATGATTATGATTATGATTATGAGGTTCAAGTAATCATGTTTAAGAAGGGGAAACCCTGTTATGGTTTAAGAGGGAGAAATCCCATTATGCTTCAAGGGGAGAAATCCCATCATACTAAAGTTCAAGGATCATGTTAAAGTTAATGTCATGTTAATGATCAATTAAATGGAATTGAATTAATTCTTATATGCTCCTGAATCATGGATCTGAAGGGGTCATCAAGGGCTTTCCTAGCATCAAGGGCTTTCCTAGAAATCATGTGCTCCTTAGGGGGCGTTATAGAGGGATGCATATACTTACTGTTCAATTCATCATGTAATTTATGAATCATGAATGCTTAAGAAAATCCATGTTAAAGTTTATGTTAAGTTATGTCAAGTTAATTTTATCATGTCAAGTTATATTTACTTTTATGTCATATAAGGTGCCAAATATCGCTTACTGTTGTGATGTTTGTTTTGCATGGTTGGGGACGAGATGTCCGCAGGACTTGGAGCAAGTGAAGGATAAAAAGAGAAATCAAGACTAGGAGATCTTCAAGCTTTGCCTGGTGGGGTGCCATTTACCTAGACGATCCAGAGATCCAGATGTCATGTATATCATGTTTAGTTATGTCACCAAGTAACTTAGATCTTATATATTTTTATGATGTAGTTTTCTTTTTACCAAGAACTATGTATGAATCATTTCCATCACTGCAAAGTGTTTCATTTACTTTAACTGCATGATTAGCATTTTGTGACACCCCCTTAAGCAAGAATGCTTCCGCTCATGTGGTATGAAAATTGGGGTGTTACATTATGGTATCAGAGAAATTTTGGTAAATGGCCACTAGGCAAACATGATTCTCATAGTCACCCTAGGATAAAGATATAAGATAAGGTATAAGTATGGACTAAAGAAAAGATGTTATGACCTAGAATGACTAGAGTTTTTGCCTTATAGAGAATAGAGATAGATGATTACCTAGTTTAGACCTAATGTGTCAACCTAACCCTAGATAATGATATAACCTCTCCACTCTCATTGGTTATGGCCACATAATTGAGACTTGAAGAGGAATGTCATGAGTATGAGACCTTGTATGTTGTTCTCCTTTCTCATTAGTACATGTGGTATGGGACATGTGCATTAGTAAGTTAGTGAGGGGTAGCACGGTGAGATCCCACTATGTGCCTGATCACCACATATCTAGGAATGTAGGGGTAACCTAAATGACTTAAGATTAGATAGTCATGTACACATAGTGATGGGTAGTCATGAAAAGGTTGAGTTATATGCCCCAAATATGGTTATGAGTTGGTTTAATACCCAAGTAGCGGTTGAGAAGAAGACCAAAGTAACAGTTAATCCATGTCACATGAGTATTTATGAAATCTAGATGTCATACATGTATCTTCCAATATTGAACATAATTGAACCTTGAAAAGTAAATTGTCAATAAATGAAAAGGTTAGGTAAACCTTAAGGTGGGTAGTACCCTAAAAATTTTTGAGGACGAAATTTATTTAAGGTGGGTAGAATTGTAACATCCCACTTTTCAAGTTAATTTAAAAGTTAGAATGGGACTTTTCCAAAATAACAAATAGTTGAGGGGTTTAGTATAAAAAGACCATGAAATTATACTCTTTATAGAAAATAATGTGAGAAAATAAAATGAGGCCCAAAATAGTTTTCTTTTATACATATGTGCATCATGAGTTGCAATTAACTTAAAATGCTTTCCCTTTCACCTTTCTCTCTCTTTTATTTATGATGGTTAAAATAAATATAAGAAGAGATACGAGACTTAAAATCTGAATAGATTACCATGGAATGAGGTACCTTGACCAAAGAGTTTCCTTCTTTCCTTTTTAGCTTTTAATAAGAAGAATGAATCACTTATTACCTCTTTTTATCTATCCTCCATGAATGTTGCTCAAAAGGGATATGAAACATATAGCAAATGACTTTTGAGTGGGTAATAATAATTCATCACATGTTGTAGACTCAAGGGAAATGATTATGGAAAGATAGTGCATATTATTCCACCTTTTATGTACATAATTCAAGATGAATAACTTTTAATGAATTAATGAACATATATAGTCAAAATAGAAATTTAAGTGTCTTGTAAAGATCTAGACTACTTATTGGACGAGTGGTCCAAATTTGGTATCATTATTACCAAGTTTGACCCCCTAAATGAATTTGGGAAGTTTACCATATAGTTTGATTCAGGATTAATTACAAATACATTTAATGGACGAAATTACTCTATAGTTTCAGTTATTCAATGTTGTCACACGCTCCTTTATTGTTTCCTTTTTCTCACGCGCAATTGTGACTGTTCGATCAAATCTGACGCTCCCCACGTCATCATCTACCTCTGTACTGTCTAATCAACCGACCCGTTTCGTAGGCTATTTCTTCCCCGATCTCTTTCTCCCTCCACAATGAACTGCTTGCATTGATTCTTTCATCTATGAAACCGCAAGGTCAAGACGAACCCATTGAGCCCTTACTCACCTTTTCCTTCGACCTATACAAGAAACGCCCATTAGGGCATCGGTCTCCCTCTCTGCAGATTTCTAGCACCGCCACCATCCCTCTTTCTCTCCTTATTTCAGGGTTTCAAGAGACCTCCCAGACCCCGACTCATCCTCCTCCTCCCCCAATTTATACTCAGAAGCCTCCAAATGCTTTGACCTACTCGACTGGCCCTCCGATGACCTCCACCTTGCTATAGTGCTTCTCTGGCACCTTCTCTGCAATTGAGGGGCCGGTAAGCATCTATAGACCTTTGCAATGCTCTCCTGATCGATTCCTTGCCTTGGTTTTGTTAGAGACACCGTAACCTATAGCCGTGTGGTGTGACCTCATCGGTGCACGACGATGTGATGGTTCTGTGTACTTCAAGTCTTGAAAATAATATGAGGGAGTTCATCTAACCATGTTAGAGCTTTTATGACCTTTAGTTTCTCAGACAGTGACTTCTATATGCGGTTTCAGGTTTTGACCCTCTCCCCTTTTACTCATGTTCCTTCGACGAATATTAGGGATACAGTGATCCTTTTCATTGCCTGGTTGCCTGCTCGACCTTGGTTCAACTCCACAAGACATCACAACTTTCCTTTCTTGATCACACTGAGTCTTTTCTCGGCTTTTGTCCTTTGGTAGTTATGGTCGTGCTCTGCAAACACAATCGTGCCATGAGGTCTGGCATCCTAGTGCATCCTAGGAACCTAGGTTTTATCTCTATGGCATCATCGTGATGTGAGGAATGTGATGGAATTTGTGCATCGTTAGACCGGCCACAATCCTCGGCGTGTTCTAGGCATATGATCGAGCTTCCGGCTCCAGTCACTACTCTCACCATGGAGCAAACAGGGAGAAATGGCAAGGGCAATATTACCCCTCTTCCCTAGCTTTTTCAATCGATTGATTAATGTCACAAGGGTTTTTTCGAGTTTTTCAAATGTGTTTTTTATTTGGCGCACACACTAACTGGGTTAGCTTCGATTCCATACGACGATTCCTGATTGGGCCACTTTGGCTTTAACTAGGTCCAGCTGTGTACTGTGCAAATAATATGTCTTTACCCACATGGCTTTTCCTTGTTTTATGATTGGTCAGTTACTTAGAAATTCATAGAAAATCGTTTGTTTATCAGGAAAATATGCAAAAATAGTCATTGGAAAGCTCTTTTGATTTTCTAACTATCTGACCTAGTCTCAAACATTGTTTTATACATTAAACCTCGTCAATTATTAAAAGTCCATGATTAGGGTTTAAGGACTTTAAATTCATGAACATATTATGATTATAGGTGATTAAGGTCTCAACCAAGTCAGAGACTTGACCCCAAGGTGAATTGATATAGGTAAGCGGGCCATGCATATTTGGCACAAGTACTTTGGTTTATTGGTTGTTATTTATGATTATGCATATTACGTTATTTCATGAATTATGAATGTCTTTTCAAGAATGCATCATGTATAATTATCATTGACATATTGTTTACTTAATTATAATCTATGCTATGAACCTAATTATGTCTATGATTATGAAATTGAGGTTCAAGGAATCATGTTCAAGAAGGGGAAACCCTATTATGGTTTATGAGGGAGAAATCCCATTATGATTCAAGGGGAGAAATCCCATCATGCTAAAGTTCAATGATAATGATAATGTTAATGTCATGTTAATGATCAAGTTAAATGGAATTGAATTAGTTCTTACATGCTTCCGAATCATTGACCTCAAGGGGTCGTCATGGGCTTTCCTAGCAATCATGTGCTCCTTAGGGGGCGTTATAGAGGGATGCATATACTTACTGTTCATTCATCATGTAATTTATAAATCATGAATGCTTAAGAAAATCCATGTTAAAGTTTATGTTAAGTTATGTCAAGTCAATTTTATCATGTCAAGTTATATATATTTTTATGTCATATAAAGTGCCAAATATCGCTTACGGATGTGATGTTTGTTTTGCATGGATGTGGACGAGATGTCTGCAGAACTTGGAGCAAGTGAAGGATAAAAAGAGAAATCAAGACTAGGAGATCTTCAAGCTTTTCCTGTTGGGGTGCCATTTACCTAGACGATCCAGATGTCATGTATATCATGATTAGTTATGTCACCAAGTAACTTAGATCCCATAGATGTTTATGATGTAGTTTTCTTTTTACCAAGAACTATGTATGAATCATTTTTATCACTGTAAAGTGTTTCATTTACTTTAATTGCATGATTAGCATTTTGTGACACCCCCTTGAGCAAGAATGCTTCCGCTCATGTGGTATGAAAATTGGGGTGTTATAGATCCAATCTTGGTGACCAAAGAAACATGGAATCATCATCGGTTGAAGAGAAATCACCATCCATAGAGACCATCAAACTACTAAATATAGAGACCTCAAGGAGGTGTAAAATGCATTGACCACTAAGGAAATCTTGGCGACCACATGAAGAGAGAAAAAATCTTAATGACCAAATATTATCCAAATTTGGTTGGTCATCACCATGAAATCAAAAATCTATCAAGGTGTAAATCATAAGAAGAAAGTTCAACTCCAAAACCCTAATGCACAATCATCATGAGAGAGAATATAGCCATAAGTTGAGAGAGAGAAAAACTAACATTTCTACCAACATGCATGTGTCAAGACCTTCATCACCAAAGATAGATTTCGTGTACCAAGATTAGGGTTCATCCAAGACAAAGGTATCTACTCAATATCACCACAAAAACTTAAACCCTAGATCAAAGATAATATCTCTTTACTTGTAACTACCTTTTTAGGGTAGATCATGTGCATGCAAGGTAAGTGTAAGCAATAACAGTGGAGTAAGTTATATAACTTGCCTCAAAGGAGATCAAGAAACTCCAAACAGTAAGGAATTTCAAAGGAAAGAGAGATGAAACCCTAGCTTGATCACCACTTTCAGCCAAGCTAGCTCCACCACCAAAAGGTAGCAAACCCTAGGTCAAAGGAGCAAGAAAAAGAGATGATATTCAAGATCTAACTCAAGCACTACCATGGAGAACCATGGATTCATACAAGAAGAGAAAGAAGAAGAGGGTAGAGCAAGAAAACAAAGATCAAGAGGGATACCACTTACCAAGACAAAAGAAAAGAGCAAAGATATCACCAAACTATCACAGGAAAAGTAGCACAAAACCCTAGCTCCACATGCAAGGGGGATCGACCACCTTCTCCAAGATTGAGATCCTTCATCACCAACAACAAGGGGACGAGCTCCAAGAGGAAGAAGAGAGAAAGAGGTTGTAAAGGGTTTAGTTGCATGCAAGGAGAGAGAGTTATACAACATGGGGTTGGAGAGAGAGAGAAAAGGCTAGGTGTCATGCTAACACATGCAATGCATCCACCAAAACTCATCCATGCAAGCACTACTCATACATGAAATGAGGGCATTAAAACCAAGAAAAACCAGTTACCAAATTGGTCCAAAAAAAGCCATCAGTCGTTGAAGATTTTCAGAGACCAAGGTGATCAAAACTCAATGATCACTAACCCTAGATTCTTGACGACCTAGAGGGGTCGCATGCCTCATCGAACGCCAATACAAAAGTGCACACATAAAACATCATCGACTACCAAGAAACATGGATAACAAGATCGTAGGTGACCACCAAGACCAAAGCTCATCGGTCAAACATACATCAAGGTCAACCATCAACTAGGGCATCTAAGCAACCCCTAAACTCCACACATGATGTCTCTACATAAAACCAAAGTGTGACAAGGTTCCCCAAAGAACCACTGTCTTGAACATTATGTCAAAACTTGTGAGGCACTACAAGCATGTGACAAATTGCAAAAAAAAAAACCTAAACATGGGTATATTGTAATTTGGTCCAAAATAAGCATATAAAAGAATAACTAGCTCAACAACATCCAAATTGGACCAAACTTAAAACATAAGCCTTTCACATTTTATCAAAGCACATCACAAGTTTTGATTAAGGTTTCAAGCATCTATTTATGCTAACAAGGCAAGATCAAACAAAAAGCAAGGTCAGGGGTCTTACAGACTATCTCTATTTTCTTATAGGGGTCACCACCCCCCATTCAACCATCTAGAGATTGCATTTAAGGCCTAAGAAAGTTATGTTCATATAAGGTGATACACATATGGTCTTATAGTTTGATGGAAATAAATAAACAATTAAGCAGGTTAAGGGCAACACATTTGTGAAACTTCAAAAAACATCAGAATCCAATTAGTGAAATTATCCATAACTAACCACGTACCTTGTTTCCATGAAGAAACCATGAAACATGTACTTAAAGAATATATTCAAACATCCAACAATTCAACATAATCAACCAATATTTTCTGCATATATGTATACTCTAAAGTTTGACCAATCATATTCAAAATACTAATCATCATTTAGCCTAGGGTTTAGGTTTCCTTGGTATAGAGTTATCATTAGGGTAATGCTTCAAAACCATAATTTCCATGTTCATTGAACTAATGACTAGATACCCCTAATTCATATTAAGTGTAACCATGATTATCAAATCTACCATGTTATTGCATTATGAACACTTGTATCAGATTATGTGCATTAAGGTCATAGCAAGTTACATCATTGGTTTGATTATTGGTCTACAAACCCTAATTATTCATTGTCATTATTACCATCATCTTGTATAACTATAATATTTAACAATATCAGAATATAACATGAATTGATAGCCTTTAATGTATTCAACACTTTTATATTCAAATCTAGGGTTTCCATGTATTATTTACCCTACATCCATGAATTAGCTATATTGTTGGATCAAGAAGAATATTTAGGCATTGAAATTATTTTATTCATATTATACCCCTTTTTATAATTAAAAAACATACATGGTTCATCGTAATCTGACCATCCTAGCAATCTCTACAAATTTTATAAGATAATTGTATTTGGGTTAATTAACAAATGCCACATCAGCATGGACAATATATCCATGCTAGGTGTGGGGTTGGGCCTGAGCCAATGAGCTCATGCCATCCTTGCATTTAGTGTATGTGTGATTGGGTAAATAAAAGGGATAAAAGGACCAACATGACCCTTACCCTACTACTTTGGCCCCAGGGTTAGGAATGTAAATTCCTCAGTTATCATCTTCTTCCTCTACTTCACGCAAACCAATATCCCTCACACCATGGTGTTAGTCAACTCTAAATCTTACTCTTCATTGTAGTTCATCGATGAAAGAATTGTGACTTTGGGGCCTAGTTGTGGTGTCCCGAGTTTATCTGCGTCTTTATCAGCGTTATGCAATTACTGGCAAGGCAAGAACTAGGGTATGACTGAACAAGAAGGAGATTGCAGTTGGGAGGTAATCATCATGAAACGGGTGAAATTAGCCTGTGTGTTGTGATTAGAGAGTCCTAGTGGGGCTATTGGTATCCTTATATAGGTGTGTGGTTGAGGGAAGTGATGGTTGTATCTCATCTCAAAAACCAAGTCTATCTAAGATTTTGCATTTTCAAGAACGATGATGTTAGAAACAAAACAAGGGATAGAAAGATTCATCTCGATCTCTAGATTCTAATGGATGTAGTTTCCTAGAGTTTTGGGGAGGATAGAGAATTAAGAGGCCAAGGGATCTAATATGAACAATGTTCTTTTCTAAACTGACTCGAGAAATAACAGTCCAGCTGTTGATCCCTATCCAATGGTCATGATTAGCATGCCATATTCATGGGGCACACTTTTTCTTAGCTAAAGTCATGTTCATTTAATTTCTTTCCAAAAACAAAGTCACATGCAACTATTGCATATACGACCCTCTCCCTCGGGATTTTCCATAGGCCACTAGGAGCATCCTATGCTTATGAAATTTGGAGGGAAACTCATTAATACCTTTCACACCTTATATCAAATTTTTGGGATTTATTGGGGTAACTCTCATAACTAAAATGTGCCCTTTGGGTATATCCTTAAATTAATTACCCACATCCTATGGAAAGTCATTTTCTTCTCAAATTCTATATTTATCTTATTTTCCTTATTATCTTCAAGTATTCCAAAGGTCAGATCGAAATATCTTTATTTTATGCATCAAAATTCATATTGTCATTCATGGTTAGATAATTACTCCTTTAGTTATCTAAGTTACACATTATTTTAGAATCTCTTGGAAACTTTTCCATGATCCCATATTATCTAACAATTCACAAAGTCAGTATCATTTTGTATGCTTGAAATCTCATAATTATTAAACTTGTGCCACAATGACCTATTTGCAAAGCAAATAGTCTCATAGGTCTCACTTGAGCCATGGGTTGAACGCATGCAACACAAATTGGATAACTTCATTATTCTATCAATTACAAGTAGGGAATTTCTTTATCACCAAGTCTTATATTCCAAGAATTCAAATTTACCAAATTTGAGGATCTTACTGGGAGGATATGACATGGTAATCTGGGGAAGCCCAATCATCACTAGACAACTTGTTTACTATTGAAAACTACCCCAAATTCAAAGGTGCAAGAATTGAATAGAAACAATGTTCAAGCTACATATTCTTGAATCCAATCATGGTGCAGTAGTATGATTGAATAAAATCAGGGAAAATAAGATGTACCCCAGGTGGAGGAGTTGGTGTTGCAAAGAGGTTTGTGGCAACAGAGAAGATTTCCTTGAAGGTTTTTAGGTGTTGTGAAGGTATGGACTCGCTTGTCATTCTTGAGTAGTGTCGAGCAGTAGAGGGGATCCGAAGATAGGCTACAAATTTATTGAGGATATTGTAGGTGTTTAGATGACTTTAATCATGTTTCTGGATTGTTTTTAGTGTGGTACAAATAGGTATGAAGTTCAGGAGAAGAACATGCAGGTTGAAAAGATAGAAACAAATAGGAGAAGGGGGAAGGTGGTTACTGATCTAGATGCAATGAAATATTATAGTGTTAGGGTTAAAACTCTTTGGTTTTTTGTGAAGGGTGTGAATTAATATATATTTAGAAGAAACAATTAGAGTAGAGAAAGATTGAGCAAAGAGAACAAGATAATCACTATTATGATATAATCTTAGGGTTGAAGAGTGGAGAAAGACAACATCAAGTTGTTACATATATTCCAGTCCACCCAATATTTGGGAAGAAGAAGCATCTACATCAGATCATGGCCCCATCTCAGAACATCGGAAAAAATTATATGACAACCAAAAATATCAATACTTCAAGAAAATTGACAAAATGGATTGATAAAAACCCAATTTAGTTAATATTAGGACTAATAGTAATTTATTTCCTTATTTGAATAATGTGAACTAGTAAACTACCTCCGTTAGAGGTGAAACTTGAACAAAGAAGTTAACTAAAATGTGTGGATTATACATTTTTCATTAGCTTATCATTTTATGATTAGTTATTACATATTCTATTTATTTAGATTTTGATGTTGTTATTTCCATATTTATCATTTCAATTATTATATTCCTTTCAAAATTGTGAGTTGGTTTCCTTAGGATTTTCATGTCATGAATCTATTTCCCTAACACCAATTCTCGATTATCATACTAATTTCAACCAAGTTTTCTTCTTTAAAGACTTTTAGTAATTTATTTAACAAATTGAAGTTCAAAACTATTATTGATATAATTATTACCCCTTTAATCATTTTAAGGTGATGTTTGGTATTCTTTTAGTTTATTGATTATTTAGGCCTTGAAAAGTTCTATTGTATTCCTTTGATACTAAAACTTAGTAGTTAGTGAATTGTCTCATTAGCCCTCACTTAATACCCTAAGTGTGCTACATACACTAAAACCTCCCAATTAAGACCATACAGATTAAACATTACCTTATTCTATAAATCCATGATGCTTTTATGTGTCCTTCTATCCTCGTGCAGGGAACATTTGAGCACTACACCAAATAAAGTAGTAATTGTACAAGCCACATTTTTCAAGAATGAAGTAAAAGATGGGGGGCTAATATATATACGATCAGAGTAAGATGTTGTAGGATGAAACTTTCCAAGCCTATCTACATTGGTGTTAACATGGAAATCGATCTTTGTCACCTAAACAAACCAATAACACACAATGAGTGAGTTTATCTTCACTTTCTAAGATTCTAGAGATGAAAGAATAATTTACTCATTAGTTATTGAATATTCAAATGTTCTTGGAATCCTATTCAATTGTCCATTTCACTTTCCAAGCCACTCCAAGTGCTAATGCAATTGCACTTGTCTCTATATTTAACATTGGTGAAGTGATCATAGAGTATTCCCAACCTCATATCTAATTCCTCTAATTAAATCTTCCAATGATAGTTGTTGTGGTACAAATATTTTTAGAGTAGCATCACGTTTAATTTGACCCACCCTGGTACAATTGGCAAACACCCTTGATCATTGGAAGTAGTGCTACAACTTTGTTTAGAATATGGACTTAGTTACTCATTGTGTTGAGCAACATTGATCATATGGAGTTGTAATTTGAATTATATTGCATTTGACTCAATCAAAAGTGAACAAATTTCTACTTAGCCATACCTGAAAGATGCTAATAGTGAAAATAGTTTAAGAATTTCTTATTTATAGGTTTGTATTAACTCATGAAACTTGATGCAACATGAAAATGTTTCAAGCATTTTTTTTCAATACTTAGCTTTTTCCAAACTTCTTTAGCATGTGTACACTCATGTAATTCATGTAAAATTGCTTCGTCCTTATCTTTTCAAAGAGGACATATTGAATCATCTATGAGATGTCTATGTTGCCTTCTTTCATTATTCATCAGAGCTCCATGTGTTTCCACAAAATGATTTTTTTAACCTTATTGGGGCACTCATACTATATGTTTTTTTATGGCCAGGTCATGGACTATCTTTTGCATTTCCATAGAAAAGTATTGTGAAACTCTAAACGCTTATTAACCTTTAAACTGCATTTTTCTATTTTAAAATGAGATTTTCCAAATTAATTTAAAAATAAAAATTGTATTTATTGTTTTTATTGATTAATTAACATGTAATATACCAATTAGAGTTGATCAGATAGGATCTGAATAAAAAAACCTAGATTGGCTAAAATTAGGGTGTTTGTCTTGAAATTTCCCTATACTAGGCTTACAATGATGGAATAATGGTAAGTGAACTTAATAAAGTATATTTTTAATAAGTGGAAATGAATTTAGTTTAATAACAAAATCTATACAAAAATCAGAATCTATGGAATTTATGAATATTGATTTGAAGGTCAAATCCTTAAGATATGCTAACTTATGTTTTGAAAAACTAAATTTAAAGGAAACTTCGGTCATGGATCTTTTTGCTAAATACCCAATCACCTATATTAGACATATAAGTCTAACTCAACCTTAAAAAACCCCTCAAAATCTATCGTTCTTGTTTGAAATTTGGTGGTTGAACATAGAGAGGTGATTTTGAGTGGAATTTGGGAGGATTTTGACCTGAAGCTGATTTATCTCATTTCTGCCCCCAAATTCAAGTTCAATCTAGTAAGTTTTCTACTTCTCTCCTCCTTTTTTTTAAGTTTACTTATATGTATTGGTGTAGTCAAGTGTTTCTGAAATTGGATCAAAAACCTTAATCTCTCCATCCTAATGGAGAACCCCTCTGGGAAGATGAAGACGAAAGAAGGAAATGACAAATTCATAATTTAGCAATAATCAAATGTCTCAGATAAGTCCTTAAGGCTAATATTTATATTAAAGACATGAAATTCTAGACCTGAGACAATTGTACAAATTGCCTAACAAAATATAAGAATAAAAGTAAAGTATTTAAATTTCAATAAAATGCATGCAACTAGAGAAATTGTACTTATGTCCCTACATATAAAAATAACACAAAATAAATGCAATTAAGTGGACTTCGTCATGCATCAAATCCATCGGGGTTCGAAATCCGAGCCACCAGTGAGTCGAGTTTGGGCACCAAAAGGCCTTGCCACATGGTTCTGAGGGAATGTACAGAACACTTGTTGAAGCATGGAACAATGGATGGGGATCCACCTGAAACAATATCCTGACATGATGAATGGGTAGATGTTGTGGAATCCATCATGAATGGTGTGTCTATCATACTGCCAAGGACGGCCTAGCACAATAGGGCCCACCTGTAGGAGAGCGACATCACAATGTATGACATCCTGATAGACTTTATGATATGAGAAGTGGATCAAGAAACATTGTGTCACATGGCGCATGGTGTTGTCAAACTAGCATAGGTAGTAAGGATGAGGAAACAACTTTCTGTATAGGTTCAGTGCATCTACTAGGGTCGTGGATACTAGATTGGAGGTACAACCACCATTAATAGTAAGAGTACATATGTGACCATAGAACTTGATGTAAGAATAAAACAAAGACGAGTGACTCAGATTAGGATCAAGACCCCCATTTATAAGGAGAAGAAGGGAGGTTTGCTCATGCCCTTCCTCGTCATTACTAGGATCACTGGGTGGGTAAACAAACTCATACCCGATGTCATCCTCCTTGGTACCTGTTATAGTTGTCATGACGCGATTGGGACATTGTGATGAATGATGCCCATAACCATGGTATGTGAAACATTGGAGCCTCTACTGCACAATCGGATGTTTCAATGACGATGATGGTGTTGTACTAGAGGTCGTGGATCCCAACTGTGGTAGCGGAAGAAGACCACAATGAGTAGGTGTGATTGTCACTGAAGGTCGTCGTCGTAGTTCATCCTCGATTTTCATAGCGACTTGCACTGTATCCAAAAGCATGTTGAAGATGGACGAAGCTAACTTCTTCGCAAATTTGTCACTGAGTCCCCAAAGGAAATTGATGCTTCATCGCTTCGGACACTAGAATATAGGAATAGCTCATGAAATTTATGTTTGTAATCAGAGACTGAATCGGCATGCACCTTGCTTTAGCTATGTGAACTGGACGTAAAAATGTTGGCGGTAATCACGTGATAGGAAATGTTGTTTGATGGCATATTGCATGACAAACCACGTCTCAAGTGGGTGCGGAAGAGACTTCTTCTACCATGCAAGGACTCCACGTTTCAAATTTGTTGTCTTGAAAAGCAGCTTCCGTGTCGCAGCCTGTCAGTTAGTGATTCAGTTGGAAGTATTTCTCAATGCTATGGAATCAATTGAGAAGTATCTGAGGATGACAGTCTCTAGGATAATCAGTGTTGTCCAATTTGATGGCAAGCTCTGGTTGGTAACCATGGGGATGGGGTTGCCGAGCAGCCTTTGTGGCGTCTAACAACTATCAGATCATGAATATCCCAAATATGATGATCTTATAATTGTTCCACAGTCCATAGATATGCATTAATATTAGTCTGGGTTTGCATCATCTATGTCAAAAAAAAAAAAAATTATCGTCGCTAATTATTCTGTCAAAGTTACGAAGCCGCATGTTTGTGGAGTTAATTTAATTGTTAAGCTCATATTTGGTAAGCATTAGTCATGAATAGGGAGTAGTGGTTTATCTTCCTTGTCCACTATTTTTTTTAAATATATTCACACACATGAGATCACGGAGAACACTAGATGAGAGGCTTGATGCTGGGAGGTGGAGAGAAATCAGGGAAGTGGGGAAAGGAAGCTATGATATCCCAGTCGTGGGTGGCGCGAGGGCAGTGGGCACATCCATTTGCGGAGAGGCAGCGGCTGCTGACTTGGGGTGAGGGTCGTTAGCGGTGGTTTGTGGAGCGAGCGGGAGTGGGGCTTGTCGATCTGCTGCAGGGAATAGCAGAATTTGGTGACTTGGGAAGAGTTTGGGTGACTACTTCTCAAATGCCGACAATCATGTATTGGGTCGTAGGACTTTTGGTATTTTCGTAGTAGAGGAACAGTAATCTGTAGCCAGCTCAACATGTACAGTTGTATGCAAAAAAAACGGAGCAGTAATCCGGCTTCTAAAGCCCGCCCATCATGGCTTCATTTGCAACTGTCATTTCGGTGCTAAATTATTTATACAACGGTCCTTGGTGTCTTGCATATCAACCACACAGGGAAGGGGAAGCGTGCTGGTGGCTGACGTGGAAGGTGGATGATGGAGTTAGCGCTGGTAGGCTGGGCGTTGTACTAGGTCGGACGGTGTTGAGGCACAGGGCAGAAGGGACTAGGCAGACTTGTGGGCCTGTGGCTGATTTGTTGGGCGGCCGTAGAAGTCCCGGTTCCTGTGACCATCCGTGTGATGAAGAGATATTATCTGTCCATCTCACCAACATTGGTACCATACTTCCCTCCACTTTGAGCAATACACAGTCAGAAATGGCTGCAACAATATGCTCGGCGGCACACGGAAGTTGAACCCCGTTGGAGTTACGGGACTCCTACGGGCCGTTTGGGTAGCCCCTTTTTAATCCCGTTTCCAACTACCTTATTAATAAATACCAAAATTGTTAATTATATTGTTTGGATGAGACATCGGGCTCGGCAGGCTTCGTAAGCCCCCTCCCCCCCCCACACTCCGCGTCCACGTCGACGTCGACGACCTCGGTGGTTCCGGTAAAGGCCAGTCATTGTTGCTCCGTGGTTGGTTGCAGATTCGGCTCGACTGGCATGTGCTCCCTTGGGCCCACAACACTGGATCGGGACCATCAGCTGTCTGCCGCGGCAAGGGTGACGCGGAGCATCAAGATATGCAGGCAGTCGCAGGCTCCTATCGGTGTGGATGCAACCGACAGAGGGACCCCTGGGTCGACACCGCCGGTATCACCTGCAACGCCCCCGCCGATGTTGCCCTTTGCCGGTAAGGAGACGTTGTGGTTGCTGATTCTCCATGGCTTGCGGAGAGGATGGCCATGATTAAGGAATGCACGGCAGGGACGGGCCGAGGTTGCAGAGGACCAAGAGGTCGTGGAGGATCAACTCCAGAACCTCGAACCACCATGGCCACACGCCACCACGTCGGAACCCTAGTCCCGCGATTGGGTTCAGCAATAATAGAGAGAGGAAAAGGGAGGAGCAGTGGTGGCGGCAAAGGGAGATGGGGGAGGAGACGACGACGGGAGGAGGCGATCGCGGTCAGGGGAAAAGAGAGATCACGAGAGAAGGAGGTATCGGGGGCGAGTGGGGGAGGACCCCTTCCGTAGCAGTTCCAAATAACGCCAATATTGGCGTACTTCAGGACGGCCGTCGATTACACATAAGTAGAAATACGACTTTTTTAATCCGACGGTCACGAAATCTCCTACCATAACCCAAACGACCACATGTTAAATGTAGTAGTTAGAATACCAGATCTAATTACAATATCGCTTTCAATTACTCCACCCAAACAGCCCCCTACTGTTTCTTCTTTTCTATTATTTTTTTTTCTGCTTCATTCAACAACCGTCACGTGACATCCTACGGTAAAATTGTGTCAAATTGGTCCGCTGAAAAGTTTGGGGGAGAAGTTGGTTATAAAAGGGTGACGTGTCAGACATTAATTAGGTGAAAGTTATATAATAAATAAACAAAATTATTTTGCTTATAACTTCTCAATCGTGATGAATTTTTTGATGAATAAAAAATTATTAGATCCCTTATTAAAATTAAAATTTAACAAGATTAATATTGATATATTTTTAAGAAAAAAATATATAATTGGTATGTAGAGGTGATGTGATGAGAGAGAAATTTGTTTTGTTTATAATTTTTAAACTGTGATGAATTTTTGAATGAAATAAAAACCATTAGATTTGTGATTAAAAATACATTCAAACAAGACTAAGATAGAGAGGAGAAAAAAGTTTTTGGCCAAATATCAAAAGAGGAACAATTATCAAATCTACGGATGAATTGATGCTAATACTTAATTGGCACCCGAAGATGGTTCATTGACGCCCAAAAAGGGTCATTGACACCCATAAATATAAAAATAGAGCCCAAGAAAATACTATACGCGTTAAATCACGTGTAAGGTAATTGACAGTCAAAAATAATATAATGGCGCCTAAATATATTTATTTGACAGCCAAGAATAACTTAATAGCACTCAAATATGATTGTACATATTAAATAAGGTGTAAAGATACTTCACACCCAACAACAACTTAATGACGCTCATAAATGATTGTTTGACGCCCAAATAGTTAACAAATCCACAGATTAATTGATACCCAATCATTAATTATTGACACCCATAGATGGTTAATTGTCACCTAGAAATGGCTCATTGACACCTGAAAGTATAAAAATAATTCCCAAGTAAATATTTTATGTGTTAAATCATGGCTAAGGTAATTGACAACTAAAAACAACATAATGACGTCCAAATAGGTTTTTTTGACACCCAAGAACAACTTAATGACTCCCAAATATGGTTGTACGTATTAAATAGAATGTAAGGGTACTTCATACCCAACAACAACTTAATGGCGCCCACAAATGACTAATTGACACCCAGAG
This sequence comes from Alisma plantago-aquatica, assembly GCA_963693085.1. NCBI lineage: Eukaryota > Viridiplantae > Streptophyta > Magnoliopsida > Alismatales > Alismataceae > Alisma > Alisma plantago-aquatica. The sequence goes on along the minus strand of OY856410.1, from coordinate 1,159,752,709 downwards.
ATGGTTTACAGACACCCAGAAATAGTTCATTGATACTCATAATAATAAAAATAGCTCCCAAATAAATATTATATGCATTAACACGGCTAACAGTAATTGACAACTAAAAATAATATTAGGTTTGTTTGACACCCAAGAACAACTTAACATCTCCCAAATATAGTTGTGCATATTACATAGGGTGTAAGGGTACTTCATACCCAACAACAACTTAATTGACACTCAAGAACAACTTAATGACGCCCAAATAGGATTGTTTGATGACTAAAAGTAAATTATTTGACGACCAAATACATTCTTATCATATCCACAAATAAAGACTTTATTGGTAGACATATATTAATAAATTTGGGTGCTTTAGGTGAGTTTTTGGTGCTTTTACCAGACTTTTGGATGCATGTAGTCGTTTGTGGGCATATCACTATTTTTTGACACTTATAGTCATTTTTAGATGCTATATAGTCATCTTTAGGTGCCTTTAGCTATTTTTGGGTGCATATTCACAATTTTCAAGAACTTAATTTTTGGGCACATATTTATCAATTTGTGGTCGCTTTTACCGGTGAATACATGTCGAATTATCATGAATACATACCTACTTCCTTCATGTCCTCCATTTACTTCTCTCACTTCCCATCTCGCGTTCTCCTCTCCCCCATCAGTTTTCTCCTCACCTTTCTAATCTTCCATCATCACTTCCCTCCTCTTTTCTTTTTATTTCTTTCCTCAAAAGTGTTCAACATCATTATTGTTTGAAAGTATTTTTATCACAAATCTAATGACTTTTTTTCAATTGAAAATTTATCACGATTTAAAATTTTAAGCAAAAAAAATTTTATCTCTCATCAATCACCTCTACATAACACTTTTATATTTTCTTCTCAAAAATATATCATCATCCGTCTTTATTGGAATGCATTTTTCATAAAGAAACCAATGATTTTTGTTTGGTCAAAAAATTCATCATGGTCTAAAAGTTATAAACAAATCAAATTTATTTCTCCATTGCATAACCTCTACCGACACCCAATTAATGTCCGCCACACCACTCTTTAAAATCCGAAACGGCTCACTTTTGCTATCAACGGGAGTGGCATGAGTCAGGATTAGTCAGGAGGTGGGGGTTTCTGTGGGAAGGGGAAGGGGTTATTTGGAGGATCTTGACTTCTGGGGAACAAAATTAAAAAAAAAAAAAGCACTAAGCTTGGGAAATTAGCGGGCTGGCTAACGGAAACAAAGATGCAAGCGGCTGGATCTACAGTTTGAGTTGTGAGAGTTTGACCCTGCGTAAGCTTGCAAATGCGGCTAGCTAGGTAAAAATCAAAAGGCTAGCGGAAGCAAGAAGATGGTCGGGATCTACAGGAGTCGGGACTACTGAAATGTGTTGGGGAGGTGTGCAGAAAAGGTAGTCAGAGTTCTGGTAGGTGTGTCGCTGGGTGATAAGATCAGACGCAGGGATCGTGGAGGGTGGAAGCGAGAGGGTAATAGACGAATGGGGATGCATCTTGCGGTGGAGAGAAAAGGAGAGGGGAAGGGAAATAGTGGGGCCAGCTATGAGATAACGAGACGACAAAAAGGAGAGATTTGTTGGTAAAGATCGGAGCGCTGGAAGCGGAAGATGACGAGATAGATTTACAGCGGTGAAGAGGTTTGAGATGTAGGAAAAGTTATTTTTAACGAGCACCGTCGCTACATTTGTTCGAGAAGGCAAAAACACATAATAGAAAAATAAATTCATATTTCAATTCATAAGATCCAAGCCCCCAAAGCTAGTATTTATACTAAAAGTCATGAAACCCTACACTTAAAACAATTGCACAAATTTTTGAACAAAATATAAATTTTAAAATAAAGTATTTAAAATTACAATTAAGTGCATGTAACTTGATAAATTGCACTAAGGTCCCTACATGTAAAAATAACACAAAATACATCTAATTAAGTGGATTTCATCCTGCATCACACCCTCTCTCAATTTTTTCATTCTTTCACCTGGGAAGGATCCACGCGGTTGTTTTCAACCTTAGAGAAGTTTGGTGAGACCTTCTATAAAAATTTTGGAATTCACATCGTTGGCACAAGGGAGGATGCATTTCACTTGCTCATTATAGTAAGAGTGAATGGCTTAATACCTATTTAGATATTTAAATGTGTAATAAATTTAATATGGACTATTTGATGCTAATCAAATGTTATTTTAGAGAATTTGGTTGATTTCATGGTATAACATGGATTTTATTTTGAAATTTATGCTTATTCGACAGTAATATACTGATATGAACCCTATTTGAACACAATTTTTGTATAATGAAATCATGTTTATGGAATCTCATATTTTCTTCAATTTTTTCCATAATTTTGTGGGTTTAGTCCTTTAGCGTGAAAATGACTAAAAAATGCATATTACGAGATGAAAAATAGATAGACTAGTCTAAAATGACTTATATTAGATAAAATTATTGTTGGGTATTCTAATTTGTATCTTAAAATTTGAAATCACTTTCTTTGTTAAAAATCTCTTGTTTTATGTTGTTTTTTCCAAGTTTGTAGACAATGTTATATTGACATGAAGTATGTTATGCTGGTTTCTTTTGAGTAGAATAACATCCTAACGGTAGTATTTGATATTTAATCAACTCTTACTTGAGAATTTGTCCAAAATTTGGTAAATGGCCTAAAATTGAGCTTTTTAGCTAGTTTTGAGACCCTAGTAGTGTGACCTAGGCCTTTGCCCAAATGTTGAAAGTAATTTATTAATCAAACTAATATAAGTCACTTAGGACATAATATGATGTTACATGATAATAACTTCATGACTTACCATATTTTTTATGAAATGACCCTTGTTAGCCAATTTATGTATGAAATTGAGTACTTCGACTAGAGTACACATGATTTGTTGTCAAAATGATATAAACAATATTTTACATGAGCTCATACGGATAATGAGTATTTGGAATATTTATAACTGTTACTATTAAATAAGGAGACTTAATAACATTCATGATATTGACAAGTATGGAGATGCATGTATGAACCAAGAGAGTTCTAAATAATCCTAGAGCCGATTGGGAATCAGATTATAGAATTAAGGCTTATGCTTAAATATACACATGTTAGTAGTAAGAAATATTCATGTTATTAATATATTACACAACTAGAAGATGTGAACATTTACAAAGATGCCTCAACCGTTACCTCCTATATAGGCAACTTAATGGCTATGTAACTCCCCTCCAAGTACATATATGTCAACGGAAGCAAACCCTATGTTGTCCAGAACATGGGTCACTTGGCTTGGAGGAACATTACAAAACATGATATTCAATATCAATAAGATAAATGAAACAACATGCATTAATTGAAAGTATAGATTCATACATTGTTCTTGAAAAGGAAAAAACATAAATTGTCTCATCTTGATGTCAATCCTAATACATGTAGGCTAAGCCAATCTAAATCATGAAATAACAACTACACTAGATAATCTATTGAGTGGTAGATGGCACCCCACCAAGCTAGAGTCTCCTTTGATGCCATCTACTCTGAAGGGTTCACTTCTATTCTCTCTTGCTCCTTGATCTAGGGACATCTCGTCCCATGGCCATGCAAAACAAACAACAATATAAGCGACACTATACATTTTATAAGAATTTAAAAATAAGCATATATACTTCACATAAAATAAACTTGACATGGCTTAACATTAAGAATTATCATTACATGTTAGCTTTCATTACATCAATGAATTAATAAACAATACTATATGTGTTCTCTCCATCACTGTCCACGTGGGACACATCATGCTCAGAAAGTCCATCATTGCTAGGAAGCCCATGACGACCATATAGGTCCATCATTTCTATTAACTTAAACATTAACATCATTATAATTATCTTGCCATCAATGCAATTTATCCTCATCCAATAATTGCACTAAAGTGCTCATCAGGCCGGTTAAGGCTCATCTTAGTTGCACCAAAGTGCTCATCAATGCCAAAATAACATAAAGAGGAACAATTCAGAAGTTAAGTGCATTATCTTAATCATCATGGGATTTCTCCCGCTTAATCTTGACATTAACATTACATGATTTACATGATTCCTTCTTCAATTTCTTTAATCATTATATGAGCATATCATTAAATTAATGAGCATCACTGATAAGCATAGGACTTTATGATTATAACAAACAACATGAAATAATTAAATCTGAGGCATCATCATTATCTTAACCTCATTCATGAACTTGGAATTTAAAGCTTAATCCTAAATCATACATAACATGTAATTCATCCAAAATACATATGTATAGTGGCATGACCCATTTACCTGGAGCAAGGAAAATCCTAACTTAGTCTCCCTATCCTTGAGTCAATCCTAAGTCCCTCAAATTACATGATTTTATATTAATTATCACCTTTAATAACATCCTAAACCTTAATTTGGGTCTTTTAGGGAAACATGTTAGACACAACATAATTCGGGTTTGAAAATAAGAAATTCAGATACTACTTTGAAAAAGCTTTCCAACCACTATTTATGCATAATTTTCTGACAAAGTATGTAGTAGTTGTGATTATTTGAAATGAAGACTTAATTGAGACTTAATACCTCATCCTTTTCTTCTGATTGGGATGGCCTCGCAGTAGGTCCATCATCCTACAACCCATGACCATAAAACATGGTCCATCACCCTTTCTTTCTCGCTAGACACACGACCAGGGAGCCATAGATCCCTTGTTTTCCCTGCCACAAACAGGGCAGCGCCATCAGGCTGGCGCATAGGGGGGGTGACCCACTCGGTTTTCCCTCCCCTATGCTATACGGTCGACAGGTCCTATTGTGTGTGGTCATGCTCTTCAAGTGCGTCTAGTACTAGGATTTGCGGCGGGTGCTGGAAACCCATTGGCGGGTCTGACTTCAGGAGATCGGACTCACCAGAGGGGCCAAGATCATTGGTGTTGCCACGATAGAGTCGGGATGGAGCAGCGATGAGATGGCTCATGGAAGGGGATATGAATCTAGGGAAACTGAAGGAAGAAGGGCATAGGGAGCATTCCAGGAGATTTCCCAACATTTTCGATATGTTATTTGTAAGATGGACAGTCGGTGATGCATATGGCATCAAGGTGTTGCAACTCAATGACTCAAGGAGATGATCACTTTCTATTTCTATATATCCCTTAATGTCTCTAAAATGTCTGCCTTTTATAGAATAGGCCAGGGAGGTCTTCCTGGGGTCCAGTCCATCCAGGATAGTGACTCCTATCATCTCTCTATCCAAGGATGCTAGGGCATAGATCCATGTAGAAATTGGGGCCTGTGAGTATGAAATATTGCGAGAAATATAACTCTGGGTCTCATTGAGATCGAGATTGAATAGATGGGAAGATGGGGAAATAGGAGGATGAAGGAGAGTGTATGCACATTTGTAGAATCCTGATATGACTGGGATAGGTAAGGAGAATGATTTATAGTGTGCGCCCCAACCCGAATCCATGAGTCCGAGAAAGGAAAGGGAGCACGTGATTCCTATGGGGCCTAGGTGTATCTAGGTTAAAATAAATGCACAATCAAAGATTAAGGGTTAAACTTATATTAAAACTTTCTAAATTGATTTGAGGAGTCAGACATATTTGGAATGGCTTCAAATTTGGTGCACTAATTAGCTAGAGGGTCTAAAACACTTTTACGTAGTTATTTTCCCACATAGGTGATCAAAATATGAACTATTCCTATAATGTTATTTGTATCACTTTTGCATATTTAATGACTTACATATTGATGCCCAAATGATGTCGCTTTCCATTAAAGGTCACTTAGGGTTTGTTTTAGTTGTATTGAATCTATTTGAGAACTTAGGCCAATTAGAGATCATATATTTATGGATCTACATTAAGGAGAGAGAAAGTACATTGTAGTGAAACTTTGGTTTATTTGATATTTCTCTAGACGAAAAGATTTTTTATTCACATCATCATTGAATGGATAAAAGAGAAATTATGCTACTCATCTTTCATAATATCAAAATGTCCAATCATTTACTTGTTATTTGCATCGATCTCAAACAAGTTTGATTTGTTTAGTGCAAAATTTAAAGGACTTAAATGTAAAACATTTATGTGTATTGAATTTTTTGGGATGTTACAGGCTACAAGTGGAAGGTCACACTTAAAGGCAAATCTTAATCAAACATTACATATTAGTAAACCAAGAAAGAGTAGCTATTATTATATTATCATAATCAATTTTAACAATGAATGTGAGTATTGAATGTTAGTGAAATTTCTCTAATGGTGAAACCCAACCTAAGTCTCATCAATATTTGAACATGCCAAAAAGACCTACACCATTTTTATTTTTTTAGCTTAGATTTATTTTACTTGTTGTTATCTTATTGTTTGTTTGGTTACTTTATTCCATAACAAACACTTTATCTCTTCTTTTGATTTGATTTAGCTTAGATAAGACCTCAAATCATCAACATCATGTCACCCTTACCCGTGTGTTTGACTCCACTTATTACACAAGGCATCATATTATCATTGTGGTCATTTAAGTATCGAGTTATAGATATAAAGTCCAATTACTCTCGGTTGGCCTCCATTTTGGACATGGATTGTATGCAAATAGAAGTAGTACTTGTACCATTAAAAAACTCATAAGGCTAAAAATAAGAGCATTTATGGAAAAACCATGATTTTTAAGAATTCTCATATAACCCCTACCTTTTAGCAAATGCTAAGAAACCCCCTCTAACTCTTCTAGTTGTTACCATCCATCACATGTGACGGAAAATAGCTCATCACTTCATCTATTTCTGGATTTTCCTTTTACATCAACCTTCTTTTTCTATAACGCATGCATGTGTGTGTATGTTTGTGTGTGTGTATATGTATATGTGTGTGTGTGTGTATATATATATATATATATATATGGGATTAAGAGAGAAAGATTTCTCCCCCCTCTCACATAACCCATGGTGGAGGTCGGACGCCCGGGAGGGTGGTAAATCAAGTGATGCTTATCCGTGTGGTTTCGAACCCGGGTCCCTTCATTGGGAACCAACAGAATTCGCCAACTGGGATATTCCCTTGTCGACATATATATATATATATATATATATATATATATATATATATATATATATATATATATATATATATATATATATATATGTGTGTGTGTGTGTGTGTGTGTGTGTGTGTATGTGTGTGTGTGTATGTATATGTATATGTGTATGTATGTATATGTAACGACCCTGCCTCCCAGTAACCCCTATTTAAGGGAGACCAAGAGGTCAGATCCGTTATCCCAATTTTTCGGATCAAAGGTTCGACAAATAATCAATAACAATTATCAAATTCTACTAACTAAACTGAAAAGATGTAATAAAATTTAACTTTGCATACCTTTTTCAAAAATTTAGATATCTACTTCTATCCACATCTGGAGTCTATTCTAACTAATCCTCCTTTGTACTTTAATTAATATTTAATTCCACATATGCCACTTTACTATTTTTTCTTTTCACTTGTTTCTAAATGGTCGACAAATAAAACGTCGGTCAGCATAAAGCTGGTATGTGGGGAAAACAATAATCGTACAATTAACTGTAACAATATATTGCAGTCAAATATGATTTAATAAACAACTTTATGTTTTCAACATAACTGCTCAATCCTTACATACCCTAACCTCTGTGTTGTCCCTGCAGTGGACCTGGATGCTATCTTCCTTATGGTAGATCCCCATTTAACCCCTCATGATCCTGCCTAATAGGTGAATCGGTTTCTAGGATTGAGTCACATGGACTACCCATAGATAGCCCACTCCTTAACTCATGGTGTGCTAAAGAGTTGCATGGCACTACATGTAGGTAGCCCAATCCCTAACTCTTGATAACCTAGACCTTTCAAAGCCACAGAGGAGGACCAGGATCTGATCCAGTCATGTATTTATACTTATGGTGATAGTCATAGTCACTTTATAGTTGCATGAAATAAAAGTCATCCAAGCAGTTATTTTCAGGTAACTGATAAAACGTTCGGGAATTACCATAAAACTAAAGTGATTAACCATAAGCGTAACCACATACCTGATCTAGAGCAACTTGATGTCCAAGCATGAATATTCAATACAATCAAACAAGCAATCAACAATATCCTGAAAATAATGCATAACATCGAAGTGCCATTGTTTTATTCAAAACATTCTCAAGATCGACTTGGATTCTACTTTATGATTTCTAGGCCAATTTTAGGGTTTTATTAGGGTTTTAGCCTTCATTATGCATTTATCACTTTTAATGCTCTTTTAGTCCACAAACCATAATTTCAACATCATAGGTACAATTAAAAGTCAATTAAGTCCAATATGCCTCTTTTACACTAAAACTAACATCTATATCCTTTTAAGTCATGGCACGATCATTAAGGCCAATTATCATCTTTTGTTTCTTCCAGATTAACCACTCATAATTCGTTATGGTCTAAATCACATATATGAACCCTATTTATCACTAATTCTACATTTATCCACTAGAAAACCCTAATTAACAAACTAAAGGGTATTTATCCACAATTAGAAACTTTCATACTCATAATAGCTTAGAATCATCATATCTCAGCTTTATTCAAGAATACGAACAATTAAGGCCATTAAGAGTCATAATTACCAACATTAGGGTTTCAAGGCCCATTAAGCCAAGTACACATTAATATCATCCTTTTGGATCTAATTATTCCTTTTATTAACAAAAAGTTAACTTTTTGCCCAAAACATTCAAAGAACATCATTAGAACCAACTCTAATCAAATCTAAGGGTATTTCATTAATTAAACCATTAAAGATGATATCTTTATACACTTATTGAATTGTAAACGAAACTAGGCTTCAATTATATTTTTAATAGTTTCCTTACATTTTTCTGATGAACTTTCATATATAAAGTTTTCCCATCTGAGTTACCAATCATTAGATATGAATATCGTAAATTAATTACCTCGTAGTCAATCACGAGATGCCACGTCCATTTTTCTTTACTTTGCTTTTCCTCTCCTTTTTGGCTTGCGGATCCCTCTTCAGACCTGCCTAACCTAAAACGCGGGTCCTTCTCCTTCATCCTCTTTGCAGGAATGCACAGACAGGGAGCCCCGCTCCCCTATTTCCACGGAAAAGTAGAGTGCCCCGCCACCTCCTCGGCAGTGGCCACCCTTCCATCCTTAGATTGGCTCGCAAGGATGCCAAACGCAATGAAACATGTCACTGTCTCTCCACCTGTCTCCTCCATCATTGGTGGCTCTCCCAGCCTTGGCCGAGTAAGAAGGAGAAGAAGAACAAGGTCGTCTTCTTTGGCAGTGAGAAGGGAGAAATAAATAGGTGTAGGCGAGTGATTCCTCCTATAGCAGGTCTATAGGGGTTGCGACCGGTCTCGCGGAGAGGGTTGGCAACTTCTCTTCTTGCGAGAGTAGAATTGATGGCCTTATATAGGCAAGGGGTAGTGCCCTGCCATTAATGGACCTCCCAATCCGGCTGGGATTTGGGGAAACCTTGATTCGTTGCGAAGCAAAGGGGATCCATAGATGTGTGGGTTCGTTTTGATCTCCCGAAGACATTGGGAGAGTTTCCAGAATTGATCGTGGATTAGAGAGGTAGAAATACAAGAAATTTGATTGGAAATATTGTTCCCAATTTCCCCTTTTGGATTAAGGTTGGAGATGAGAAGCCACCATCAGATCTCAGATCCGATGGCCCATGTTTCACGCGCTCAAACCAACAAATTCAATTAAATTGGAAACTTTGTGTATTTCCTTTATCCTTTCCACTTTAGGAGATTTTTTAAAATTCATAACTCAAACTGATTATCCAATTAATCCCAAATTTTGAGAAAAACTTAATAATTACTTTATCTACCTTGCCGCCAAATTTGGGCTCAATATCTAAAATAAAATGTGTCCTTTATTTAGGTGCAAGATATCACTTAATTATATATATTTCTCACCTATTTTCTCTTTACCTTGATATTAAATTATTATTCTGGGTTTCTTGAACCTTAATGGCTCGAAATCCCATCTTGGGGATATACCTTAGCCATTTACTTACCTTTTATCCATTATTTCTCATTATCTTATTTATTTCTTATCGAAATATCTCTTTTCGAGGATTTCTCTTTATCTCTCTTTTTATTTTCCTTATTGGAATTCCTTTTAACATTAGAAACCTTATGGATACGAAAATCCACCAAAGATAACTCAATTACACCTCCTTCCACTTATTTTCCACATTTTATCATTATTTTCAATTTCTTTCTTAATAAAGAAATATTTAATTGATCTTTTCTTTTCTAGTTGCATTATCTTTACAACTTTGGACTCCTTGGAACCCAGGGAACCCAAGAGGCACGAAATCCACCTTTGGATTAGATACTTTTGCCTTCTAGAGGTTTCTACATCTTTATTTTCTCCATTTCTTATTAATAATGGAGTTTTCTTTGTCTTTTCCTTATTATTGGGCCCAATAGCCAATAAAACCCACAAAACAATCATCAAGGCTATTGTAAACGAAATCCATTTATTCAAAAAAAATTATATAATTATTTATTCCAATATCTTTAATATGAGAAATTACATTTCTCACCAAATGAGCCCAAAAGTTGGGGTTGTAACAATATATATATATATATATATATATATATATATATATATATATATATGTTTGGGTAAGTCAGAAGACTTTATATTCATGTTGCCTTCCTCTTGCAAGAAAATTCATAAAAGATTAAAATTTTTTAGAACTAACTATGGAAATAAATATTCACAGTACAACTATCATTATAAAATTCATAAGGGAAGAGATTAATAATCTCCTAGGTTGGTCTTATATAGCTACAAGGACCATTGATGTTTAGGTGTGATAATAATTTTGGGTTCTATTTTGGGATGCATCGGTCATTTTTCTGAATCCAAACTGAAGAAGGACCTAAATCTAAGTTAAAGCAAAAAAGGTAGGCCATTAAATCAACCCCATTTAAAATGAACTGACAAAGAAACAATTGAATAGTTAGCTAGTCTCATAACCCGACTGACCCAACATAGACATACCCAACAAGAATCTAACTAAATTTGGTTTGACTTAAAATTGGAATAGACCCCTAAAATTTTAAAATTTTAGATCGGGTGTACTTGCCCGAGTTGGGCTACAAACATTTCTTTTGCCATACCTAGTACAATCAATATTCATAGCTAGACTTATGGTTGAATTGTGATTTAACTGGACCAATTTGAGCCACGCTTGAACCAAAGTAGCCAAACTAGTCAGATTTAAAATGACATCACCATACATAATCAAAGTAAGGAACCCAAAAAAATCATATGGGTCCCTTGGCTATAGTGATAATATTGGTCTGACGCATATGTAGATGTAATACACATATCTATGTATTATATGCAAACATATATATGTACATATATATATATATATATATATATATATCTTACATATAGGATATACATATGTTTGGGATATGTTTATACATACATTTTTATGTATGCATATCTATATGTATTGTATACCATATACTGTTAGACAAATATATAAATTATCACTATGCTTACATACAAACATATACATACCAGAACATTTATTTTTATACAGACAACTATATGTGTAGGTCCAAGTCATTATAACATCCATATAATATGGTTTTGTTTGTTTGAGTGTCATGTGTGTGTGTATATATATATATATGTATATGGGGATATATTATATATATATATATATATACGGGGAGCTTTTGATAATATTAGAAGTATCACGTAAAGATAATGAAATGTGGAGCAATGCCTGATGGAAAGGGGAGAGGTTGGGGTGGAAAAAACCCTAGGGTAGAAGAGAAATCTGGTGGAGAAGCGATGAGTGCGCTGAACAACTCAGAAACTCCATCAAGTCCAGGAGTGATTAATGGAGAGGAGTCTACTGGATTTGGGCCTTCCTCTTCTACCTCAATGGTTCCTGAGTAGGGGGTCACTAATGCTTCGATGATTCCCTCACAAGATGGCAGAGATAGAGGTGCTTCATTCGAACTATCTCTATCTTCGTCCCCTCAAGTCATTCCTCCTCAACCCCTCCCTGAAGATATAGATGCTTCCCGCATCTCTGGCCCAATCGTGGATTGGTGTGTAGCCAGCCGTGTTGGTCGTGATGCAGGGGACATGGCCGTGCTGAAGTATGTTGCCCCTAAGATGAAGAACGGTGTTCGATGTGCCTCCATCTCAATCCAAGGCGGTTCAGTTCTAGATTGGAGCACGTATTTGTCCATCCGCTTCTTAGGATGGAAGCCCTACAAAGGTCAACTACAAGGTTGGATAAGAAGGTAGTGGAGGACAAGTGGTATATTTGATGTCACAGCGGAAGAGGCGGAGGGCTTCATGGTATCGATGTCATCCTCTACTGAGAGAGAAAGAGTCCTAGATGAAGCTCCCTGGATGATGGATGGCTCCTTGTTGATCGTTCAACCATGGGAACTAGATTCCAGGCTCATCCCTCTCTCCTTCATCTCTGCTCCAATTTGGCTGAAGATTGAGAACCCAGGTGTGCCCTAGAGTCTGGTCAGGCTAGCTCGTATAGCCAGTACCATTGGGAAGCCCATTGACTATGAAGACACCTCTATCACATTAGACTATCTTAAGGATGCCAAAGTGTGCGTGGAATTGAGGTGTTCAGATACCTTTCCTAAGGTGGTAATGGTCGAAATTGATGGAGTTCCGAAATCCATGAAGGTCAACGCCATAGACAAACTAGCTATATGCACATGGTGCAAACACTTTGGTCATAGATGGAGATCATGCCCTTCAGAGTCAAAGAAGATAGGTTCTCTGGATGACCTTCAACTTCGCTTTGGTAAGGCTCCACCTGTTCGACACAATGCCAGGGAGAAGAGAAAACCTCTCAAGGTGAGTTCTATTTGTGGAAATGATGAGGTCGATGTGTGATATAGTTTGATTTCTAATCTAATGGACATAGAGGAGACATGGGATGTTGTGCAGATCCTTGAACGTCACATCATTGATCATGAAAGCCTTAGCATTCCCTCAATGAAAGATGCTTCCACTAATCACAATGTAGTGGGGTGTGAAGTTGGCAGTTATGCTAGTTGTGCAGGTGCTACTTTAGGGAGTAGAGTTCCTATGGAGGTTATTCCCTTAGTATAACCAGATATGGGCAACAATCTTCTCCAATCTGAGTTGGTTGAAATCCTTAATCTTGACTGGGAGCTTGAGACTTTCATTCACCCCCAAGTTGATTTCGGTGATAGCAATCAGGTCGATGTCAGGAAGGTCTGGGAGAGTTGTGGATTCTCCTTTAACTATAAACAAAGAAGGGATCAGCATACAAATGATGATCTTCAGTATAAAGATTTTGATTCTCCTGACACTTTATTCATTTACAAAGTTAGAGTAGAAAGTTTTAAACCAAAGAAGAAGAGGAGAAAATAAAGGAAGGATAACAAAATTCCTAGCTGTGATCAAGAGAAACTAATTGATTCTATTTGAATCAATTAGAGTTTGAGAAGGTCTATAGCGGTGCAGATGCAGTTCTCCACGGGTCGTGCAGAGGTTCAACTATTGTGATTTCACATTTGGCTGATAATTGGAGACTCCATGTCGTGTAGCTTCACACAGACTTTGGCGGGGATGCTCAAGCTTGGCCAGGTTCCCCATGGTTATGGTGACTATCACTACAGTTGGTTTTGGGGGTTATAAGACTTGTTGTCCTGGTATCCTAGCTTTTGGTTCAAAAAAATTTATTGGTGTGCTTCAAGTGTTTGTTCGTTGCCTAGGTTGCCTTGTCAACATTTTCTATTCTCCCTTTCCTTTATGTTTGTGCTTATGAGCTTACATGGTTGGAATTTCTACGTTGAGTTGTTGATCCCCTATGAGGGATCTTTCTCTTTTTTTTGTTTTTATCAGGATTAGGGGGTGTTCTTTTGTATACCCAAAGTTTTGGTTATCAATGAAGAAGCTTATATATATATATATATATATATATATATATATATATATATATATATATATATATATATATATATATATGGTTGTTCATTCAATACCTGCGTGGGTAGCTTCGAGTTTGTGACCTAACAGCCAAAAAAGTAATTGTTCTGGCCAGAAAAGTAATAGTACTATCAAAAAAGTAACTATGTTGATAAGAAAGTAACTATACGAATAAAAAAGTACATCAGTACAAAATACACAACAGATATATATGTAATCATGTTTTGAAATCTGTTGATGCAAATGTAACTATATATGTAAGAAATTTAACAGTTTGCAAGGTAAAGTAACCCTCTACATGTCAAAAGTAAGAAACTTGAAAAAAATAACCAAAATGGGGGCGGGTAGCTACCTGTGCGGGTATTAAAGATATATATATATATATATATATATATATATATATATATATATATATATATTATATATATATATATATATTTATATATATATATATATATATATATATATATATATATATGGGGATGTATTTGTTACCCAATTAGAAACATAATTTAGTTACAAATTTTTACTCCTGGTTACAGTTTGGGTAGAGAATTTTTGTTCAAAAATATCATTTTTACCATTTTTTCATAATAAAATGTAGAATTGAGGTTGTTTTTATAAAAGGAGGCTTTGTATTACAAATTCAGTTGTCTCAATACCAATTTGGTGCCTTCCTATTACAAAACTAGATCCACAAATAACTAAGTGTAATTACCTCACTTAGGTAATGAATACACAAAGTTACACACACACACACACACATATATATATAGTTGTGTGTGTGTGTGTATATATATAGAGAGAGAGAAAGAGAGTCAAGCTAGAATACACTCAAGTGTACTCAGAGCAAAATGCACTTAAGTAGTTTTTCATGAAGCAACATTTTTTCTAAAATAAATTTCATTGATCTTCTTAAACATCTTGTGAATAGCTCATATATAAAATTTGAGTCCATTTGGACATTTATAGCTCACGTTATGAAGACCACAAAAATTATGCATTTCAAATTAGTTTCGTGCATCGATTTTGTTACCCTCGGATGAGTGACTTATACTCATCCAAATGGGATCAAAATTTGTATGTAGCCTAATTATAGTATGACAATGAAGATCATTGATTTACATTTTTCAAAAAAATAGTTTTGATATACAAACACCACTTGAGTGTTGCGTGTGATCTGTACACTCGAGTGTATTCTAGCCTGACTCTCTCTCTCTCTCTCTCTATATATATATATATATATATATATATATATATATAGAGAGAGAGAGAGAGAGAGATAGAAAGAGAGAGAGCTAGTCAGGCTAGAATACACTTGAGTGTATTCAGAGCAAAATACACTCAAGTAGTTCTTCATGATGCAATATTTTTTTCAAAAATCTAATTTATTGATCTTCTTAAACATCTTGTAAATAGCTCATACGCAAAACTTGAGCACATTTGGACATTTATAGGTCATGTTATAAAGACTGCAAAAATTATGCATTTCAAATTAGTTTTGCGCATTGATTTTGTTGCCCTTGGATGAGTGATATGTGTGTGTTCACATATATATATATTTATAGCTAATTTACAAATATTAATTAAACCTTAACATATCTTGTTAGTGAAATCCCTATAAGTATTCATGATCAAAGACAAATATGTAGAAGCTATAAAGAGTAGAACATGGATTGCAATTTCAAATTCATTGGTTGTTTTATGTTTTTAAATAACTCAAAACTTACTTACTTTGTATT
Source organism: Alisma plantago-aquatica (assembly GCA_963693085.1). Taxonomy (NCBI): domain Eukaryota; kingdom Viridiplantae; phylum Streptophyta; class Magnoliopsida; order Alismatales; family Alismataceae; genus Alisma; species Alisma plantago-aquatica. The sequence continues at coordinate 1,159,736,911 of OY856410.1, read as the reverse complement.
TACTACAATTGTAAAATTTGAGTAAAATATAATATGTATAAGTAGTTAAGTTCTAACATTAGTTTGAAAGGGACCAAATTTTGAGTTTCCTTTGTGACATATTAACATGTGATTATGAAAGGCCATGGGAGTAGTGTGACAAATTAGTCTGTTTAGGTATAGTTTGGATGGGTTCGACTAGTCCAACCCGTCAGACCTTGATTTCCACGGTTAAAAAAGGTATAACTGGTCCAATTTAAAAATATTGAGCATGATTGTTGATTTTCATATGTAGTCATACTTAGATGGGTTGACTGAATCTAAGGACAGTAAAAAAAATACCATGCTCAACCCCAGCCAATTCAAGTTAACTCAAAAATTCAGGGGTTATATTATTATATTCTTATTTTGGACCAGACCAAATTCAGTTTGGGTCAATTCGGTTCAAGTTTAGTGTATTTCATGTCAGATTTGGGTGGAGCTTAATTTGGATTGGTACGGGTAGGGGTGGGTCAACCTACATTTTATATTATTTTTGTTAATATTTCAACTATTTTTTTCAATTATGTTTGGGTCAACATTCATTGGGTCAGATTTTATCAGGTCCACGTAGATTTGGGTCAACTTTTACAATTTGTACATGGGTTGGATTGGGTTTAGGTTTACCTTCATTAGGCTGGGTCAGGATCAAGTCGGGTCCACAAAAACCCAATCCACTGCCATCCTTAACATAAACCCATCTCATTGACACACCTAAGTATAATATATTAATAGTAGTATAGCTTTGGAGTAAAAAAAGAAGGTGAAAGTAAAAAAAACCATAAACAAAGAAAAGTGACCAATGCGCTTGACAAAATGAAAAAAAAATGCCAAGGAGTCAGTTCACGGGAGGTAGCTGTAACGACCCTCAAATTTTTAAAATTGAAATAAAAAATGATTAAAATATTTAGTCCTAAAAATTATTTATGTTTAATAAAGTTGAAACCCTAAGTTAATGTAGTTTGACTTTCACTTTTTCAATTAACATGAGAATATGAATATTTAGTATACCTAAAATGGGTTAATACAACACCAAGACATTATGTGAACCTTGAATGAGTCAATACATAATGCACCAACACTTATTCACATCAATGGCAATTATTACACAAAACCTAACCCTAATTATGCAAAGACGACTAGTTAGGGTTTGAATGATATTTTGGCCTTACATGCATGAGTAACATATCTCTAAAATTGATATATGAGTAGTTAATAGATTATTGGATATTTCCTCACATTTTGGTAACACAATTCATTTTCAACAATTATTCATGCATTAATTACCTTAAGTAGATAATAATATAAAATACATGTATCCTTGACTCATATCTAGAATCTAATTTGATATTAGAATTCCTCATGCTCTAATTATCAAACCCACTAATTTTGGTTAGATTTGGATAATCCTAGATGCTTTAAATGATATTAAGAAGAAAGGGAGAGATAATGTTGATTATTGACCCAATCATTTAATTATACGTAATTATCCTAGATATATCAAAGTTCAAGAAAATTATCCTGAACCCACGTGTCACACACAGTTTGATAGCAGGCTCTTTTAGAGCTGTCTGAATAGTATTGTGAGGCAAGGGCTTCACCCCCTACCTCACGCAAAGTCCATACACAGGAAGGGAACAAAATCCTGATCCCGTGACTTATGATAACTCTCTCTCCCCTCAACAAATTCATGTTATCTCAAAACCAATGAGATCGGGAGATCAATCTGAGTCCAACGATCTATAAAAACCAACCCTAGTTCCTCTCCCTATGAAAACACCCAACTTGCCTTCTTCTTCAGTTGACGTGGCCGCTATCCCCACACCACCACACCGAATCGGATCGACCTATGGGCATAGCCGAAGCACCATGTGGATCCTTGAAGCATTGCTCCTCCTCCAATTTAGTTTGAGGCTGCTTGAGGAGCTGCCATGATTCAAGTCTTCTTCTTCCATTGATTGTGAGCTTACACAACACCTACGACTACTCCATTCATATTCCTCACACGATAAGCATCTATGTACATTAGTGTAGCTTCCCAACACCTCAATATATGTTGTGACACTTTCTTATGGCTTACCCATGAATGTCGTCACGACTATAATATATGTTCATGGACCGATCACCATGGTTTTGGTAAGGTTTTGGAAACATTTCCTTGACTTTGGTAAACCACTTCAAGTCTTTATTCTCAACTCTGTTTCCTTCCCATAGTAGAAGATCATGTTCTCCCGAAGCAGGCTCCATTACCCTACTCCTTGTAAACAATAAAGTTGTTGTGGTTTGAAGGATTCTAATGTGTAATTGTCCATACTTTTGTCTACGGTTTGCTCATCCAAATTCAATGGTTGTTTTTCCTGCTCAAATGTCTGGTGTTTGGTCTCCCATCACCTTCACATAGCTGTCTACAAATCCATCTCACCATGGTAGACAATTGTTCTATGGCGTCGAACCTCTCTAGATCTTCTACAAGAGGTCTATGGATTTGACTAACCTTGAGGAAACCAATACTCATGATTTCAAGTACTGAGTCCTTGATGTGCACATTCCATATATACTTTTTGCACATCTTCACACACAAATTCAGTTCATTTTGCTCTGTATTTAGCCTCTAATAATACTTAAATTGCCATCTTTTATTTGTTTTACTTGTTACATGATATTCATCATAGGTACATATCAAAGAGGAAAAAATGAAGATAATCCAACCCAAATCCGACCTTAGTTGGATTCCCTACTTATTTGCAACTGATATAGAGTTGATCCTAAAGAAACTGAACAAGACATGTCGTGTCTTTATTTGTACATGGTGTGTAACTTTCTAGGAAGGGCATTCCTCCACTTGAAGCAAACAATAGGGTGTGTGTTATTTAACACATGGCATGTAAGTTCCCAGAGGATTTCATCTCCAACTATACAACAAAAGACACGGCTTGTCGTTCACCTAGACACAACGTGTCCGTACATTCAAAAGCTAAAATTTAAAGTTCTACCAAAGTACGCAACATGTGTTTATTAACAAACAACGTGTACTATCCGCCCAGGTCATCTTTAGTTGCAGCTACACGGTGTGTCTCATCAATGACATGTCTTGTACTTTCGGAGAAGAGCAATCCAAGTTACAGTTGCACTACACCACACAGCGTGTCTTTAGAAAGACACGTCGTATCTTTGTCAAATTTTTACAGACTTTAGAAGCAACTGCCCCTCATTTTGAAAATGAGTGCAGACACTTGGGGTGGTATCACTTGTCATTTGAAGCACTTTTCAACTAGAGAGATTTGCAGAGCAAGAGGGGCGATTTTGGAGAGGAAGGTGAGGTTTCTTGAGAAAGAACATCCATTCTTCATCAATTTTTTTTCTCCTTTTCTCCTCCAAGGGTGTAGCTAAGCTTCTCTACTCTGGCCAAGCTTCTCGGGAGGGGATATAGTCTGATTTGGAGCTGCTACAAGGGTGGAACTTCATCCTCAAGTCAAAGTTCTGCACCTTCCACTTCACTCTTTGGTTTTTTAGCTTTTCTTATTTGTAATCATGGAAAACTTTAGAAATTATGGTCTATGCATGTGTTTCTTCATTATGTACGAGTAGAACCTTTCTTCTTGGGAATGGGAGAGTAGATCTCATGATATGACTCATCTGAACTGGTAATTTATATATAATATTAGTTAATTTGCTTCTCCATGAGTTATTACATTGTTTGAATGCATATATGCTTGACTGGTCATGAACTGTACATGTTTTATGCTTCTTTGTGCTATTCAGGAGAATGTACGAGAGAGTAGGGATTAGATCTCATGGAAACATGCCCCTCTTGACCGCAGCAGTGGTTGGAGAATGTTGAGGATCTAAGGTTGTGTTCGAATCTAAGCATAGACACAGGAGTGCTATGTGAGGAAGAGAATTGTCTCATGTCACCGGGAGGTATATGATGTCGACAAAATCCTTTGTAAATTAATTGACATGTTTAATTTCATAGTTGCACATGATATGATAGTATGGAGGTGAAACATTTTGTCCAGGAACTTCTAAAATCTAATATCAACCTTTAAAATTAAACTTTTGTTGTTTTATTTGCCAATTGGTTAATTGCAATCGAACTCAACTATTGTAATCCAACTTAGATTGTTTAACGTTAACTCTTTTGCACCTAGCTAACCTAGCTCTCTGTGGTTCGACCTCAACTACAATCGATCCCCTATACTTGTGGATGATTGACGAGTTGAGACATATAAGATTTAAAACTCACTTTCCTTTAGAAATTAATAAGGTTTTGGCATCGTTATCGAGGAGCTATGGTAATTTTATTTAGAGTAAAAGTGGTAGTTAGTATTTGATACTAAGTCATCATTTTTCAATTTCCATATCATTATACCTTTTTAGTCTTGTGATTTTCACTCAACTTTTGTTTTTGTAGGTTGCATGCATCATTCTAAGTGAGGTCTAGAGACATAAATCTTCTTAGACCCAGAAATTGAGTGAACTTCTTGCAATCCAAGGAGAGAAAGGAGGAGTGATAACTCTTCGAGCTAGGAGGGATCACAACCTTTGTCACCACATTCAATGCCTTCACCACCGCCTTCACCCTATTTTCATCAAGAATTGGAGATGGAGGATAATCGTCGGCTTAAGGAATTCACTTTGTCGACTGCCATCAACATCTATGGAGCCATTGATCATCCTGTTATTGAAACGAATAATTTCTCTATTAGCCCTACCATAATGTAAATGATCCAGTAGAACCATTTTGGAAGAACTCCTATGGAAGATCTAAATCTTCACATTGCTGAGTTTTACAGTACATGAACTTCTTCAAGATCAATGGTGTTCCAGCTAAAGGAGTATGTGTACTCCTATTCCCATTCACTTTACAAGACGAAGCCAAGGTGTGGCTCTTCTCTTTTCCCAAGTGTTCCATCGAGTGTTGGGATGATTTTTTGCATGCTTTCCTCACCAAGTACTTTCCTCCTAGCAAGGAAACTCAAATAAGGAGCCAACTCACCAACTTTAAGCAACATAAAGGTGAAACACTCTATGATACATGGGAGTGATTTAAGGACTTGCATCGCCTTTGTCCTCACCATGGGTTGACTAATTGGTTGTAACTACAAAGTTTCTACATTGGGTTATTCTACAACACCCATATGACTATTGATGTTGTTGCAAATAGAGCTCTAATGGACAAGTCCTATAGTGAAGCATATGCTATTATTGAAGACATGGCACTCAACCACACTCAGTGGAGTAATGAAAGGACCAGTCAGCCCTTCTCCTCAAGCAATTCAACTGAGAATTCTAGTGGGAAGTTGTAACATCCTTATGTTTTAAATTTATGAATGAATATCTAATTGGAAACCCTAATCCCTAATGCATCAATTAGAACTTAATGTGGCTTATATACCCAAATATAATGTTTAAATCAACAAATTTTAATCTTTTATTATGGTGGTTAATTCAATATCCTTTAACATTGAAGTATAATACATGTTCTCTCTCCTCTATGTAACATCATTATCATTAATAAGAATATGGGCCCTATTTGGAGAGTTTTAGTCCTCTAGACTCAATAAAGATAAACCTAATCCAAAGTGACCATAAAATAAAGGTCACATCAATTAGATGTCAATTATATTTCATTAAATGTACCTAAGTGATACTAATTTCATTATCATAATAACTCATCTTATGATCATGAAATTTAGAAAGTAATTACATAGGAATGTTATAGACCCTACAATGTACAGATGTTCAAAATGTGAGACCAGTATGACCTAATATGACCCCTCTATTGAATTTAGGAAGTTCCTACATAGTTAGGACCTAAATAGCCTTCATTTTCAGTTTAATCAAATCGATTTCATAAGGTTTGAGTTATTTCAATGTCATGCTGAAATTACTAGCACAATTTGGATTTTTCAGCCAAAATTTTTAGTTGATTAAGTTGTTACAAGTTTCATTTTATTTTTTCTCACATGCATGGGTTGATGTCACCATTGGATGAAGATACAAAGGTTGTCTCTTTGTCACCTAGCTTCTGATGTGGCTAGGACTCTACACAGTCCGAGGGATCCCAAATCCCCACAATTTTCTTGCTACATGTTGCAAATGAGATAGGCAATTTTAGTCCCAATGGGTTCAAGACTGTAAGGACCCTAACCCATGTTTTAGGCTAACCCTGTTTGTTTTTCTTAAGCATGTTGCTTAACTCCTTCCTCTAATCATTTAATATGTAATTAGGGCATGTTGGAGGTATGTGTTCCTTGTTTGAGTTTGTGTTTTGTGGAGAGGTGTTGGTGCAAACTGCAATTCACCCAGGATAGGGGTCGATGTGCAAGTTTGCCACCTTTAGAGTGTTTATTCTCTCTCTTGGCATCATCTAGAGGAGAAAGGAAGTGTTGGGCACCTTGTTTTGGCCTTGTTTGATTAGTGACATTCTTGGTAATGTTTTGGGTACATGTTTGAGGTGTGCTTTTCTCATGAGAGAGTTGTCTAGGGATTGAGAGCCTTGGTGAGACCATGTGTTAGTTTGTGGTTGTCTTGAGAAGGCTCAGTATCAGTTGAGGGTGTCTTGAGGGACATCCTATCAGTTGATGGCATCTTGGGGATCACCATATCGGGTTGTGGTGACTCTATAGGAGTGCCATATCAGTTTGTGACCTAGGGTTTCATCCCTATCAGTTTGTGGAAGGGGTGGATGGGTGTCTCGCCATTACCTTCCTTAGTGACCAAATGGGAAAGACATAGATCCTATCACCTTGTTGCATGGTGTTACATGTGTCCTTTCTTCATGGACATGTGTCTTCTAGGGTTCTAAGGTGGTGTCACATTACCCTTGTTCTCTCTCTCATTGGCCATGTATATATACTCCTCTCTTCCCATGCAAGAGAACCCTTTTAGTGATCCTTACTTTCTCTCCTTGGTGGCCAACCTTGATCTTGAAGAGCACTCTCCCTTGGAGCTTGGTTGGCGAGCTAAAATCTTGTGGAGCTCTCTTTAATCCTCTTCCTTGGTAAGCCATGGTTTCCTAACTTTCTTCTCTTCTTCTTTTTTCTTCTCGACCATGGATCATGGCATCTCCTTTCCTCTCTTTTGCTCTCTCTTAACCTTGGTCCTATCTTATCTCATGGAGGTGTTGTGTGACAAAGTGGTTTTTCTGGCTTAATTTCGAGGACGAAATTTCTTTTAAGGTGTGTAGGATGTGATGGAGTGGACTTTTGGAGTCCTTAATCATCCAATGACATAAGTGAAATTATAAGGTTTCATATTATAAGACTAGATCACGTTTTTCTTGATTATGTCACGTACTTGGATCCTTGACTTAGCTGCCTAGCCAAGTTATAGACTTGGATCTCATATCCAATAGACGAGGCATTTGAGAAAGAGTGGTCATGGATCATCTATGTGAATGTTGGATGCCGACTCTTGGATACCATCTAACGGTGGTGGAAGGCTCTCTTCCCTTGCAGTTATAGGATTGGGGACCAAGACCCCACTTTCTCAACGTACTGCTCAAAGGTCGTGAGTGGATGCAACGTCTTGAATTAGCGGTTAATTTTGTCTTGGTCAGTGCTTCACAATGCCCCATCAACAGGGACACGAAGCCACCAAAGGAGAGGAACCATCTTTAGCTCCTTGACATCTCTCCAGCCCGTTCTGCCGGCATAGTGCTGCTGTTTATGAGAGCACGTTGAGTTGAAGCAAGGAGAGGCTGGCGATGTGAGGGAAGACCAGACAAAGACTATGGGACCAGTAGAAGGTACGGGGGTGAAGCATGGCACCACCAATCGCCTCACCAGAGCAGGAAGTCCTGACGGCGCCTAGATCGTGTGGCAAGGAAGCTAGGAGAAGGCCGCTATGGCTGAGCTCTCATTGGTGATCTAGTCCAATAGTGCAGAACGCAGATGAGAGGAGCATATGAACGGCAGCAACCCCTCATCGAATTTGGGCCAACCCGCAGCATGGAGATCTGTGAAGCACGCCGGTGTGGCGTGCAGTTTCAGAGATGCGATCCAAGCTGAGAAAGGGAGGAGGAGTGAAGACCAACGATGGTGCAAGAACTGACAGACACAATGTTGATGCTATTGAGTGAAGAACGACGCAACATGCGTCATGTGAGGAGAAAGAATGTGAGAAGGTGGATCTGTACAACGGCGCTCAAGCGGAGAACATACCCCTTGAGTGAGATGCACCGAGTAGAGTGAGGAGACGGGAAGAGGAGAAACCATCATCATCCGTACCATGGGGGGGAGAAGAAGTCTGGAGATTTGGAGGCGTCCCCTAGGCGGGGGCATGTGATTGCTCGCCTGAGATGAAGCACAATAGCGCTGCTGCGGCAGTTCACGGTCTACAAACAGAGACGCTCCCAACACTATGTCGAGCGGAAGAAACCAATGGGGGAGAAGGTGACTCAGACAGGGTTCAAAGGGTATTGAACCGGGTGGATCAACTAAAGAAACAACGCCTCCTTGACACTGATGTGGTGATTGTTGATTGGCCGTCAAAGATGAAAAGGTCAGTTAATTCAAATAATATGCAGATCTTCCAAAATTCGTACAAAATCGATAGATTATCAGAAAAATACAAACAATATACCAAAATGTTCAAAAAAATGCATATAATAAGATGGAAGTATAATATCAGGCTTTTGATGCTTTAATATTAGTGATATCATGTAAGATGCTTTATACTTGTTTTATGAGTAATAAATATCATACAATGTTCTAAAATTATGGAAAATTGTCAGTAAGTCTATAATCATGTTTAGAATGCATATGATGTCAAATATGGTCATGATGATGCACGAAAGCATATAATTTGATTAATATGGATAATTAAGGCTAATAACACTAAAGATAATGCAATTAATACATGCATGCTCAATAAATGATGAGATTTACAGAACACTCTTATATCAATAACTGGAATCTAATCTGGAACTGGATATCAGATAGGAGCACATAATTCATGTTATATGAGCATGACCCTTAATACATATGATGTAACCCTAATATGATTAATACATGTAACATAGGGTTAACATGTGCACATAATCATATGTAATCAAGTAATCAGATTATGTATCCTAATCTAGAATATAAGATCAGTAAGATAAATATAAGAGAAGAATGCAAGTGATATGGAAATATACTAAAGAGATAAGGAAAACCCTAAAATGGATATAAATAGGGTTAATGATGATGAGAATCTGATAACGGTACATGATCTTGTCTTGATCAGGGTTGACCAGGATATAGATGACATCAGGAATATGATTAGGTTTCTCTTGATCTAAGGTACGCCATTACCTCTTACTTGTCTTATTATACAATATGCTTGTGTTATATGAGTAGTAAAATACTTGGCATATGGTATTGATTGAAATGATTGTTCTTGTATGCTATGTTGCTTGATTCTCCATACTTATTTCTATGAACACATCAAACATAATATATCTATTCCATTATATGAAAGCACTAATTCTCTTTGGTAGCATAGTGCTGGAAAGTGATCATTCTCTTTGGTAGCAGATCACATTGTACAATGATATAACTCTTTGGTAGTAGATCATAAGGCCTTACATCTCATTCTCTTTGGTAGCAGAGATGATGCATTATTCCCTCAGGTGTCAAATGCATGGATATATAATGGAAAATGTGCTTAAAATATGTGTTCTCTTTTGTTGATGAATATCTTTGTGCAAGTACACGCTTTTCTTATATTCTTCTGTTACTGCCAAGTATTAGTTTTATCTTATTTCCAAGATATGATGAGAGGTATATAAAAGACACGTAGGCGTACTCAGTACAATATTCTTGAATATTGTGCTGACGTGTACCACATGTAATCTTTTGTTTAGGTTGTGGTTATGCTTTTGAAGATCCAGGATAGTTGAGAGTTGTGTGGCGAGCCGATGTACAGGTGGACCTGTTGTCTTAAGATCATGTAGTTTAGTGGTAGTACATGTATATGTATAGTTTTCTGTTCAATATGTAATATCAAATGTTGTAACAATTCATGTTGTAATTATATGTTGAATGGTGAACATGTGTGTATGGTTTTATTATTGTTCATGTACATGTGCTATTGATTGTTTCCTTCTGACTTCCTCTGATTTTCTTCTTCTTAGCCTAGTGTGGGATGTTTAAATTGTGATTCTTGCTGAGGTGAGGGTTTCAATTTGGACGTCAAACATCAGATTAAGTTTTAGAAAATCCGGGGATGTCACAGGTGGTATCAGAGCATGAACAATAGCAAAGCCTGGCATTTGCTCATTATGCAACTCAAAATTAAAGAACCTTGAACTTAATAATCTTTAGGGTTAGATTAGTCATCTTTTAGAGACTAGATCTGACCTAGCCTCTAGGTTAGCACCTAGATGTCTGAGAACTAGGTCTAGACTAGTGCTTGTGGCATAACAAGTCCTTAGATGTCGTTCTTTCCTTGTAGTGCAGCGGTATGGGACGTTGCACTATTTGGAAATGGCGTGCATCAAGGGAAGAGAAACCCTAGACATATGGTGCTTGTTGTCTAGAGTAGCTACACTAGTCTACCCCTTGTTCTCACCCTTTTCACTAGTTTTCATGACACTGTACTCTCTACTATGTGTGGGACACTCGTTTTTAGGATTTGGTTTGTGATTCCGAACGGATCGAACCTCGATAGTTTTCTCTGACGCTTGTTTTATCGGAGAAAAACTATATAATATTTTATTATATATATGTATTACAAAAATGTGTCCCCACACATGTACGAGTAGGAAGTGGTCATGCAACCTAAGTGAAAGTGAATGGCATCAGTCTAGAAGAGAGAGTAGTTCTATATTAGATGTCTAGAGCCTTTTTGATATATACGATAGATAGAATAGATGAAATAAGTTTTGATGATATGATGTAAGTCTTATATAGATGATATAAGATGGTTTATGACGATCAATGTTGTCTTAAGGATTAAGGTTCCATTTTGAGGTTTTGATATAAGCTGGACGATGTAAGTACATAGGGTTTATGAGATAAGTTAAGCTAAGTTAAGACAAGGTTGTGAGTCAGCAAGAGCCTCAGTCTCATTTACGATGGAGGACCTCTAGTGTTAGGACCAGTTTCGGGGTTAACTCCAGAGAGAGTGAGACCCATTGGGAGAAGGTTAGAGAACCTAAACTCCAAGATATGAGAATTCTGAGATATGTGATATGATATGTCCTAAACTAGACTACTTCTGAGTGATTGAGTTGAGTTGCTTTATGTATGATTCTTATAGTCTTGTTGAACCCTAGATGTCCTTGGGAAGACCAAACCCTAGAGTCAGAGAGAGGTTGGCTATATGTGCATATGTGAACATGAATATGAGTACCTACCATCTAGGTGAGGGAGAGAGCCCAAGACCCTGGAGGAGGTAGCTATGTTAGTTTCTGTGAAGCCTCATGCTCGAGTTGGTGGTCCCCCACATACGAATCTAGTGGTGTATATAAGAGAGTTTTGGGTAAGCATGTTTCATGGGTGAAGACATGTGAAGAAGATGTTGTAGCACGTTTTGGGCTGTGCTAATGTGGCTAGAGCTTGTAAGGCTAACACGAGTGCCAATGAGGTATATCTGAGAACCCTAGACTAAGAGAGGAAAGATAAAGTATATGTATATGAGATACTCATATAAATGAGTTAGCTCAGAGAGACTGAGCACGACACTACCTTCATGATATGGGTTAGAGGAACCTCTTTTGGCCTAAGTAAAGTTTTGATATATGAGCCACTTGCATAAGTTTGTTTAGCACAACCATGATATATAATATGTAAGCATGTAATCTGATCTCAAGACGTGATATTTAGACATAACATGAAGGAAATCTAAAAATGGCTTAATAGATATCTGAGTACATTTGGTTAACCATACACCTGAATAATGATGTTAATGTGAATTGTTGTTTAATCTTGTGATGAATTCACTAGTAAATGTTGTAATTGATTATGAACAATGAAATAAGATCATATGAATGAAATATGCTACATGAGGTGTTAATATTAATGCTTAATAAAGATGAAAAATATAGTTTGATAGTTAGCACAATATAATGATGATGACACCTTGATATAACCTATATGGATAAAGTGAGTTAATTACATGTAACTCCCTCATAAGAAGTATATGTTAATGTTTAATGCTTGGATAAAATGAGGATGAAAATCCTATAATATGAAAGATGTCGTGAAATAACCTAAGTTTCTAAACCCTTGTTTGAGCCTTCTATGAAGGGATGATTCACCTTAGATGTTTTAAACCCCCTAATGGTGGTTTGGATATGAGTATAGAACTTTGTTCTTGGATAGGTTGCACCTAGAGTGATGCACTACATATGGATGAAGACTTTTTAGTTTACTTTCGAGGACGAAATTTCTTTTAAGATGTATATGATGTGACAAAGTGGTTTTTCTGGCTTAGTTTTGAGGATGAAATTTCTTTTAAGGTGTGTAGGATGTGATGGAGTGGACTTTTGGAGTCCTTAATCATCCAATGACATAAGTGAAATTATAAGGTTTCATATTATAAGACAAGATCACGTTTTTCTTGATTATGTCACGTACTTGGATCCTTGACTTAGCTACCTAGCCAAGTTATAGACTTGGATCTCATATCCAATAGACGAGGCATTTGAGAAAGAGTGGTCATGGATCATCTATGTGGATATTGGATGCCGACTCTTGGATACCATCTGGCGGTGGTAGAAGGCTCTCTTCCCTTGCAGTTATAGGATTGGGGACCAAGACCCCACTTTCTCAATGTGCTTCTCAAAGGCCGTGAGTGGATGCGACGTCTTGAATTAGTGGTTAATTTTGGCTTGGTCAGTGCTTCACAATGCCCCATCAATAGGGACACGAAGCCACCAAAGGAGAGGAACCATCTTCAGCTCCTTGACATCTCTCCAGCCCGTTCTGCCGGCATAGTGCTGCCGTTTATGAGAGCACGTTGAGTTGAAGCAAGGAGAGGCCGACGATGTGAGGGAAGACCAGACAAAGACTATGGAACCAGTAGAAGGTACGGGGGTGAAGCATGGCACCACCAATCGCCTCACCGGAGCAGGAAGTCCTGACGGTGCCTAGATCGTATGGCAAGGAAGCTAGGAGAAGGCCGCTATCGCTGAGCTCTCATTGGCGATCTAGTCCAATAGTGTGGAATGCAGACGAGAGGAGCATATGAACGGCAGCAACCCCTCATCGGATTTGGGCCAACCGGCAGCGTGGAGATCTATGAAGCACGCCGGTGTGGCGTGCAATTTCAGAGATGTGATCCGAGTTGAGAAAGGGAGGAGGAGTGAAGACCAATGACGGTGTAAGAACTGACAGACGCAATGTTGATGCTATTGAGCGAAGAACGACGCAACAGGCGTCGTGTGAGGAGAAAGAATGCGAGAAGGTGGATCTGTACAATGGCGCTCAAGCGGAGAACATACCCCTCGAGTGAGATGCACTGAGTAGAGTGAGGAGATGGGAAGAGGAGAAACCATCATCATCCGTACCATGGGGGGAGAAGAAGTCTGGAGATCCGGAGGCGTCCCCTAGGCGGGGGCATGTGATTGCTCGCCTGAGATGAAGCACAATAGCGCTGCTGCGGCAGTTCACGATCTACAAACAGAGACGCTCCCAACGCTGTGTCGAGCGGAAGAAACCAATGGGGGAGAAGGTGACTCAGATCGGGTTCAAAGGGTATTGAACCGGGCGGATCAACTAAAGAAACAATGCCTCCTCGACACTGATGTGGTGATTGTTGATTGGTCGTCAAAGATGAAAAGGTCAGTTAATTCAAATAATATGCAGATCTTCCAAAATTTGTAGAAAATCGATAGATTATCAGAAAAATACAAACAATATACCAAAATGTTCAGAAAAATGCATAGAATAAGATGGAAGTATAATATCAGGCTTTTGATGCTTTAATATTAGTGATATCATGTAAGATGCTTTATACTTGTTTTATGAGTAATAAATATCATACGATGTTCTAAAATTATGGAAAAATGTTAGTAAGTCTATAATCATGTTTATAATGCATATGATGTCAGATATGGTCATGATGATGCACGAAAGCATATAATTTGTTTAATATGGCTAATTAAGGCTAATAACACTAAAGATAATGCAATTAATACATGCATGCTCAATAAATGGTGAGATTTATAGAACACTCTTATATCAATAACTGGAATCTAATCTGGAACTGGATATCAGATAGGAGCACATAATTCATGTTATATGAGCATGACCCTTAATACATATGATGTAACCCTAATATGATTAATACATGTAACATAGGGTTAACATGTGCACATAATCATATGTAATCAAGTAATCAGATTATGTATCCTAATCTGGAATATAAGATCAGTAAGATAAATATAAGAGAAGAATGCAAGTAATATGGAAATATACTAAAGAGATAAGGAAAACCCTAAAATGGATATAAATAGGGTTAATGATGATGAGAATCTGATAACGGTACATGGTCTTGTCTTGATCAGGGTTGACCAGGATATAGATGACATCAGGAATATGATTAGGTTTCTCTTGATCTAAGGTACGCCATTACCTCTTACTTGTCTTATTATACAATATGCTTGTGTTATATGAGTAGTAAAATACTTAGCATATGGTATTGATTGAAATGATTGTTCTTGTATGCTATGTTGCTTGATTCTCCATACTTATTGCTATGAACACATCAAACATAATATATTTGTTCCATTATATGAAAGCACTAATTCTCTTTGGTAGCATAGTGATGGAAAGTGATCATTCTCTTTGGTAGCAGATCACATTGTACAATGATCTAACTCTTTGGTAGTAGATCATAAGGCCTTACATCTCATTCTCGTTGGTAGCAGAGATGATGCATTATTCCCTCAGGTGGAAAATGCATAGATATATAATGGAAAATGTGCTTAAAATATGTGTTCTCTTTTGTTGATGAATATCTTTGTGCAAGTACACGCTTTTCTTATATTCTTCTGTTACTGCCAAGTATTAGTTTTATCTTATTGCCAAGATATGATGAGAGGTATATAAAAGACACGTAGGCATACTCAGTACAATATTCTTGAATATTGTGCTGACGTGTACCACATGTAATCTTTTGTTTAGGTTGTGGTTATGCTTTTGAAGATCCAGGATAGTTGAGAGTTGTGTGGCGAGCCGATGTACAGGTGGACCTGTTGTCTTAACATCATGTAGTTTAGTGGTAGTACATGTATATGTATAGTTTTCTGTTCAATATGTAATATCAAATGTTGTAACAATTCATGTTGTAATTATATGTTGAATGGTGAACATGTGTGTATGGTTTTATTATTGTTCATGTACATGTGCTACTGATTGTTTCCTTCTGACTTCCTCTGATTTTCTTCTTCTTAGCCTAGTGTGGGATGTTTAAATTGTGATTCTTGCTGAGGTGAGGGTTTCAATTTGGACATCAAACATCAGATTAAGTTTTAGAAAATCTGGGGACGTCACATGTTGTTCTTGGAGTATCTTATTCCTTGAGTTTGTGAGCTTGGAGCTTGACCTTGGAGCTTAGATATTAGTGGTTGTTCTTGAGTCGGGTTATCTTGCTAGTTATCTTTAGCTCGTTATATCTTGCTTGATAATAGCTTTTCTTGGTAGCCTTACATTTTATTTTTGAGATTAGAACTTTGTTAAGATACTACCATAACATTGCTCAATTCTTTTGCCTTGTTCATGTTGTCATCTTAAGGTAGAAGATGACCAAACTGATATGGTGTGCTAAACCAATATGCATGTAATCTGATATGGTAGACCGATATTGTAACATCCCTGACCTGGGTTATATTCTAAACCTAGGTGTTTTGATTAAGAAAGGTGATTAAATTCTTAATCTCATCTTGTGAAAAGTAATTAGGCCTCAAGAGGAACCTATGCTGCAATTCTAGTCCTTTTTGAACATTGTTGAAATTAATGTTTTGTTTGTTTTGGACTAAAGTGCAAATTACCCAAGTTGAGGGGTTTAAGTGAAATTGTGCATGATAATATGTTCCTCATTAGTTGAAGCATCACAAGAGTGAAAATGATGCTGAGTTATGGCTTATGGAAGCCTGAATACCAAGAAAGAGTTGATAAAGCAATGTATGTGCATGAAAACCTAGTTTTGGTGTAATGTGCAATTTACCCAAAACATAGGGTGCAATATGTAATTTACCACTTCAATAAGGTCCCTAATGTTTCTTGGAATCATGTAGAGCAAAGAAAATGAGAGGGGTGCCTCATTTGAATTAAGTTGGAGGAGAGAGAATCTTGATATTAAAATAATCAAGATTTAATCCTAATTGAAACCCTAATTTGATTTAGGGCAAAAATAAATGTATTAATTAAAGAGCCTTCAACAAAAATTCAAATGGTTGGATTCATATGTGTATGTGACGTCCTTGATCCTTGCAAGGACCACGAAAATATCCAAGGGAGTGGATAACTCACACACAATTTTATAAGAAAAAGAAATATCCACTCACATATGGATATTAATATAATATGATTTAAGGTGCTTGATTTTATTTTCTTTAAATCATGGATAATTGAGAGTGATAAGAGGAAAACAAGATAGACTCTTCCCTAAGGAAGATGATGGGGAAGAGGCGGCCACATTTTTGGGATTAAATGGATTTTTGCAAAGTACATTCTCTCTCATTGAATTTTTATAAAAGAACCTTTTACAAGCCAAATGGAAGGCTTTTTTGACCCCACTTCTTCTTTTTGCTTGAAAAACCAACCACGAGAGCTAAGAAAAGCAGGGATCACGTTCTCAACCTGTTGGTAAGCCTTTGACCTTCGTTCTTCATGATTTCATGGTGAAAATCATAAAACAATATATGATTCCTTCATTTCTTCACTCCATCTTCAACCCTAGTCGATCCTTTCACTCCAAAAGCTTGAGAAACGACCTTGGGAGGTTGATAGAGCTTCAATAACCATTGGAGCCGTGAATCTTGGATCTTGGGATCAGATTTGAAGGCAGTTTTATAACTTGAACCCTTCTACATTGTTATTCAACTATCAATCTTGCAATTTCGTTGATTTCTTCATTTTTTTGGTTAATTGCTTGTTGTAATTGGTAAATACATGAAATCAGATGCATTAGGAGTTTCAGGGACGAAGGTAGATGATGATGACATCATCTTGGACACTTTTCCCAAAGAAATCTTATTCCAAACAGTTTCAACATGTTTGCCCATTCGGTTTCACCAAACCATTTGAGAGCAAATGGTTTGAGACCGTTTGAGAGAAAATGGTTTCAAAACCATTTGAAAGAGTTGACAAAGGGTTTAACATTTGAGAGTCCTATTCCTGATTATGTTGGTTGATAACCCACCAAATTTTATGGATTAATTCCAAAGGAATCATGAGTTGAAGGCTAATCAATTAGGCAAACCCTAATTGGATTAAGTGTTGATTTTCAACTTGATTGATTTGACTTTTTGGGTTAATTAGTCCAAACGGTTTCAAAACTGTTTGGGAATCACCCAAACAGTCTGAAGACCGTTTGGAGGTCAACCAAGACCGTTTGGAGGTCCAGGTTTGAGTATGGTTAAGTATTTGAAGATTCAAACATATGGTATAAACCCTAATCGGCTAAGTGTTGATTTTGCAATTGAATGAGTTGATACTTTGGGTTGATTGGCTCAAACAGTTTCAAAACCGTTTGGGGATCACCCAAGACCGTTTGGAGGTCTAGGGTTAAGTATGGTTGACCAATTGAAGGTCTAAAGGTACCAAATCACTTTGCAATTAAGTGCTGATTTGATGATCAACTCAATAGCTCAAACCCTAATGATTTTTCACTAGAATCCAAGGGTTGGATGAGCCAAACGGTCTCAAGACCATTTGGAGGTCACCCAAGACCATTTGGAGGTCTAGGGTTGAGTATGGTTAAGCAATTGAAGATCCAAAGATACTAAGTTGGAGTGTAATCAATTGCTGATTTGGTGATCAATCCAACGATCCAAACCCTAATTGGTTGACTTGGATTTTGATGATGTCATGGGCAAATGGTCTCAAGACCGTTTGGAGGTCATCCAAACGACCTCAAGACCGTTTGGGGTCA
The DNA here is from genome assembly GCA_963693085.1 of Alisma plantago-aquatica. Classification (NCBI taxonomy): domain Eukaryota; kingdom Viridiplantae; phylum Streptophyta; class Magnoliopsida; order Alismatales; family Alismataceae; genus Alisma; species Alisma plantago-aquatica. The sequence goes on along the minus strand of OY856410.1, from coordinate 1,159,718,803 downwards.
GGTCATGTTCAATTTGGATGATGGTTCAATGGTTTCAAAGTAACTAATCATGCATTGATTAGTGTTGAAGAATTATCGATTTCAAAACCTAATTCAATTGATTCAAGCCCTAATTGATAATCAATTGAGGGTCAATTGAGGGTCAAATCAGTTGAAGGTTGACCTATTAAACTCAAATGAAGAATGAGGATAGGTCCAATTGATGATTGGTTCCATGAATTCAATTATTGAAGGAATCAACATTGGAAATCCTAATCCAATTCAATTGGTTGAGACCATATTTGGTCCATGCGGTTTTGAGGAGGTTTGGACCAAACGGTCTCAAGACTGTTTGAGTCCAAATGGTCTCAAGACCGTTTGGGGACAAACGGTCTCAAGACCATTTGGGACCAAACGATCCCAAACCATTTGTGCACATGTGGTTTCAAAAGTCAAACTTGGGCAAACGGTCTTCACCTACTACTTTAGCAAACGGTTTCAAGTAGTTGCTTTAGCAAACGGTCTCAAGCACCACCTTTACCAAACGGTTTCAAACCTTTTGAACTTTGAGAGACCAAGACCGTTTGGGGCTCAAGTAGTCAAGGTTGATTGAGGATTCAATTGGTTAATCCATTTGGACACCTATTGTAATTGAAGATTCAATTGGTCAATTCAATTGGATACCTTATGAAATGAAGGTCCAATGTGATTGAATCTCTTGAGAATTAAAGATGATGAATGATCCATTGATCCAATGATGATTAGTAATGATAATCAATGAAGGTACAAAGGTTGAAACTCTAATAGCACCTAACTGATTAATGCCAATTAAGGGATGTACCCTAATTGCTTATAGGATCAATGACTTGGTACACTATGTCATTCATAGTTGTATGTACTTGATTGAAGGAATGATATGACCTTATCAAGTTGAGAAGATGTTAACATGAATTAATAATATGAATATGATTCATGTGGTGATTAAGAGTATGATCCTTAAGTAGAGAGATCATGAAACCCTAATCATGAACATAACCCTAATTGACAGGGCAATTCTAAGTATAACCCTAATCCATGGTAAGGATATAACCCTAATTTAGGGTAGTGGTGTGTGAAACTCCAATTTAGGGTAATGAGATACAAAACCCTAATTGGGATGAATAATGAATCTCTAATTATGGATAATTGAATGAAATCCTTATGGAGATGAATTGTAGACCCAAACTGTTGGTGACAATAGTGGAAATCCTAGTTGAGGGTGATTCCATGTGAAACCCTAATTGAGGATGAATCCATGAGAAACCCTAGTTGAGGGTGATTCCATGAGAAACCTTGAATAAGTACAAACACTACATGATGTTCTAATGCTATGTTGTGATGAGAGGACCCATGTAGGGTGAAGGTATATGAGACTTTAATGTGAAGTCATAATGCATAAAGCCCTAATCCTGGGCAATATGATAATGAATCATATTCTAACTTTAAGTAAGGGTATAAGGAAACCCTGATGATGAGATAGAAGGAATGACCTTATAAAGGTGAAACATTTCATGTGGTTGATTATATGCAACCTAATTGTAAGCAATGTCTTTATCATTAGACAAGTCCATATCATTAAAGATAGTTGGACAATTCTAATGTGTGGCCTATGTATTATATGCTAAAGGTGAGAGTTTAGTAATGGAATGTATTAAGAGGGAAATACCTTAATACAAGATAAGTTGGTTAACTTAAGAGAGTTTGAAATGATGAGAAAGTGATACATCAAGATATGATAGTTATCACATTCAGCATCCCAGGGTTTATATACCTTGATATACTCCAAATCTAATGTAATTGGGTAAGAAACATATGAAGTGTGTTATGCAACTATTACAATGAAATGTAATGAGTGGTTGCACTTTGATGAGTGTTAATTAATGTACCTTGAGAATGGGGTTAAGCCCAAATGATGAGTATGATATAGTCATACCTTGATGAGGATGAGAAATGAACTCATACCTTGAGTTGATGATCATTAATGCTATATGATGAAAGTAATGTTCTGGAATAATCAAATATGATATCCTTGAATGCCCAGAGGCATTGAATAATGAATTAAGGGTTGGACATATAATGTGATCATGAAATCCTAATTAATGAGAAATGGGAAACCCTAACCCTGGTAAGGGAATAGTGGTGTTACCCTTGAATAATGATGTTATATATTGTTTTGCATGGTGCTGATATGAAATTGATGTATTATCATTTGTAATAACCATGCAGGTATGATGTGACGATGAACATAGCTAGGTATGAGCTATGAAATTATATGTATTGAAATTGTTCATTGGGCCTTATGTGCCATGCTATACCTTATTGCCTAGTATGAGGTAATAAGAGAAGTAATGGGCCTTAAGTGCCATGAAAGATGCTTATGTAATAAGCATCATATTTACCTTGGTCAGATGACCTGAAGGTGATAGTTACCTGAAAAAGTGGTAATAATGCTCAATGATGAGTTAAGGGTTTGAATACCCAGAACCATATGATTATGGTGATGAGAATGTGAAGGGATGATAATTCCCAGTTTTGAAATGAGGGACTGAGTTCCCAAGGTCTTTGAAAGAATGATAAGTATCTGATGAAAGTAGTACATGTCTCTTTATAGCATTGTTGTAATAAGTCTTGTTTGAGAAATTGATTGATGCTAAAAGAATATGAAAATGTACTTAATTAATCAAGTGAAATCTTTTCATGTAGAAGCCCTGACCATAGATCCATCATCGTCAGGAACAGGTGATGGTGAAACGGGTGCTCCGCGGCAAAACCCAGAATGCATATTTTTGAATATGTGGGGGTAATTGGGCAAATATATCCTTATGCCCCATAGGAATGGCTACGGGCTATGTCCTATGTACGGGATTGGTTACTAACCATACCCCAATAAGCGTATGGCTACGGGCCATGACTCCACAATATAATACAAGGCATTGGCTATGGGCCATATCCTGAAAAGAGTATATGCTACGGGCTATAACTCTAATAGCAATGTTGCCAGTATACCCTGGAAATCTATCTAGTAGAGACACAAGATGCCCTGCATGTTATCTCGTACTGACCGAGAAAGTTGAGGTCATGGGAATCCAACTCTTCCATTGACCTATGTATGGTACCGATTTCGACTTCGCAGTGGTCGGTTGGAGTATGAGCGGTATACCTCATCTCCTCATGGCATAAGTGTGTTTGTAAAATGAAATCACCCGTATAGCATGTTTGCTTAAGGATTGAATATGGAAATTCATTGGTTGATGTTACATTTTTCGTCCATTGATGTTGTTCATATCTGTTGTATTCAATACAAGTAGATGGATGAACTATGAGTCTACCATGAGTAGATGTAATGTTATCCTTGAAAAAGGAGATTACTTCACTTTGTTCATACAGTGATCTACATGATGTTTATTATTTATATAAATCCTTCTACTCAGTTTAATTTAATAAACTGCTATAACAATGTTTTGGCGGAGAGTTATATCTCCCGCTGGGGCAATTTATAATTGTCTCACCCCGTGGGATCCAAATTTTTAGGTGGGCGCAGACAAAGAAGCAGAATCTCATTGTAGGGAATAGACATCAGCAGTGACAGCAAGGACAGAAGTAATATCTCAGGTGGAGATACTGCATGTCAAGTTATGTAGTTAGAAAGTCCTATGTGTCGTCTCTGTACTCTCAGGTCCTCAGAGTTTTAAGTCAGTGTTTTATGAATCAATCTGAGGTTTTGGCTTGATGCCTCAAAATTTTCATAGTATCTATATATAATGTGTATAAGACAGTTGATGATGTAGCCTCTGAAAAGAGATGGTATAGGTTATGTACATTTGAACCAGAATGTAAATGTTATACAGTGGTTCTTGATGGGAAAGATTTCCTATATATGGATCTCTTTGCAAAAAGTTTTGATTTTCAGTGATTTTCAGTAATCCGCTGCAAATAATTTGCTTCCTTTTAAGTTAATCTTGTTTTTGTGAGTTGGATGCCACAATTTAGTGGTATCGGAGCTCTAGGTTCGCTGAGTCTACAGAGACATAGGACTAAGGTAGTAGAGTCTGTTCTAGTGTCATCCAGTGTATCTGATAGTGTCTTCTGCTCGTATAAGAGAAGAAGAACTTAAATATGACTGGGTCACATGAGGAGGTTGCTGCTGAGAGCAGCAATATTGCACCAGGAAAAGGTGCATGGGAGCAGGCAAGAAAGAGACAATTGCCTGAGAATCCCTTAGTTGATCCAACTATAATAAGAAAATCCTTCTTTAAGTGTCACTGTTGAAGAATTTAGGGCAACAGTAATGTATATAGTGGATCAAGCACTGGCAGCGTAATCTAGAATTACCAGTCCCAATGATGATGTTTTAGATATCAACATGATTTGTAATTAGCATCAGCTGGTTGAAGCAAAAGGAAATGATGAATTTCTAGACTTAAATTGAGTCTGTGCTCAACCTTATCCTGTTGAATCAATCTTTGAGGCAGAGTTAGCCTGAGACAGTGAATGATCCATGAATTATGAAAAGTTAGACAAGATAATATCATTCAAATATGTCATCTTATGAATTCCTGGATTAACTGAGAAAGGAAATGATTGAACTTTCCTTGCTTATTCCTATGAGGAGTTATGTTTTGCATAGTAAAACATTACAAATGTTTTATGTTGTCCTTACCTCTATAAGAAAAGATGAGGTATATAAGAGGTGCCTAGACAAAATCCAGGGATGTTAAGCTTTATGCTTGTGATAATATGAAAAGAAGGAATATGATACCATACAAAGTGCATACCACTTAATCTCAGTATTTATATACCCTGGCCAGGTATACAACTATTGATGATAAAGTGGGTATGGAAACTCTTAGATTGTTGTCTTTTTTATTGCTCTGATCAAGTAGTCATTCTAAGACAATCTAATCAGTATCATGAAATCAGAAATCTAGAATGAATAAATGTGTCATATCCCATGCATAAGAAAAAGAATTTGGAGATAATCTCATATGAGCATGTTGTATGAGGAACTAAAAGTGTACTCCTCATAAGATAAGAATAAAGAATAAGGGAGATGAACCTTGTTCAGTAATGCTGCCAACATAATAAAGATCTTTCCCATAATGAGGAAATGGGAAATGTGGTGAGATCATGAGATGATCATAAACATGCTAGATAATAATAAAGAAAGTGATAATGATATGCAATCATCCTTACAAATTCCAATGCTAAAGGAAAGGAACCTAGGATGAGATAAAGAGTAAATGGTTCATGAATAGTTGAAAATACATGAATTAATAAGAGGAATATGAATCCTTGTTTTCTTTCCTTTCAGGGACATGGAAATCAAGTGGGTCTTAGGACACTTGATGTGCATAAGATAAATGTGTCCATGTGATGGATACTTAGAAAAGTATCAGTTATCTTGGACTTTGGTCCCAAGATGAGGACATATGAAACAATTAATGTTCCAAGATGAAAGGAAGAGATATATATGATGTGTTTCCAACACATGTGATAGATACCAAGGTGAAAGATTCTGGTATCTGAGATTTATCAGATGGGTTAGGTTGGCTACCTGGAGTGGTCAACTATGAAATTAGTATGATTATAATAATATAAAAATCATATGTTAGGGGTTTATGCTCTGCATAAACATGATATTAATAAAGAATGCATGATGTTTCTCTGAACAAGAAAAGTGTTATTTGACACAAAGTTGACTTTATAGCCAATGATGAGGAATAATGGAGCACGTGCCTTCTGTGTTGATTCTATGAGAATCTTGTATAGAAACACCTTGTGCTGATCAAAGTTTGATGGTGTCTCCATAATAAGGAGATGATATGTGAAGACTAGATAGTATGATGAATGAAATACATCTGTCTTCCTTTATCTAGATTTCGAGGACGAAATCCTTGTTAGGGGTTTATAATTTGTAACATCCCTGACCTGGGTTATATTCTAACCCTAGGTGTTTTGATTAAGAAAGGTGATTAAATGCTTAATATCATCTTGTGAAAAGTAATTAGGCCTCAAGAGGAACCTATGTTGCAATTCTAGTCCTTTTTGAACATTGTTGAAATCAATGTTTTGTTTGTTTTGGACTAAAGTGCAAATTACCCAAGTTGAGGGGTTTAAGTGCAATTGTGCATGATAATATGTTCCTCATGAGTTGAAGCATAATGAGAGTGAAAATGATGCTGAGTTATGGCTTATGGAAGCCTGAATACCAAGAAAGAGCTGATAAAGCAATGTATGTGCATGAAAACCTATTTTTGGTGTAATGTGCAATTTACCCAAAACTTATGGTGCAATATGTAATTTACCACTTCAATAAGGTCACTAATGTTTCTTAGAATCATGTAGAGCAAATAAAATGAGAGGGGCGCCTCATTTGAATTAAGTTGGAGGAGAGAGAATCTTGATATTAAAATAATCAAGATTTAATCCTAATTGAAACCCTAATTTGATTTAGGGCAAAAATAAATGTATTAATTAAAGGGCCTTCAACGAAAATTAAAATGGATGGATTCAGATGTGTATGTGACGTCCTTGAGCCTTGCAAGGACCACGAAAATATCCAAGGGAGTGGATAACTCACACACAATTTTATAAGAAAAAGAAATATCCACTCACATATGGATATTAATATAATATAATTTAAGGTGCTTGATTTTATTTTCTTTAAATCATGGATAATTGAGAGGGATAAGAGGAAAACAAGATAGCCTCGTGCCTAAGGAAGATTAGGGGGAAGAGTTGGCCACATTTTTGGGATTAAATGGATTTTTGCAAAGTACATTCTCTCTCATTGAATTTTTATAAAAGAACCTTTTACAAGCCAAATGGAAGGCTTTTTCGACCCCACTTCTTCTTTTTGCTTGAAAAACCGACCAAGAGAGCTAAGAACAGCAGTGAGCACGTTCCCAACCTGTTGGTAAGCCTTTGACCTTCTTTCTTCATGATTTCATGGTGAAAATCATAAAACAATATATGATTCCTTCATTTCTTCACTCCAACTTCAACCCTAGCCGATCCTTTCACTCCAAAAGCTTGAGAAACGACCTTGGGAGGTTGCTAGAGCTTCAATCACCATTGGATCCGTGAATTATGGAGCTTGGGATCAGATTTGAAGGTGGTTTTTATAACTTGAACCCTTCTACATTGTTATTCAACTATCAATCTTGCAATTTCGTTGATTTCCTCATCTTTTTGGTTAATTGCTTGTTGTGATTGGTAAATATATGAAATAAGATGCATTAGGAGTTGCAGGGACAAAGTTAGATGATGATTACATCATCTTGGACACTTTTCCCATAGAAATCTTGTTCCAAACGGTTTCAACATGTTTGCCCATTCAGTTTCACCAAACCGTTTGAGAGCAAATGGTTTGAGACCGTTTGAGAGCAAACAGTTTCAAAACCATTTGAAAGAGTTTACAAAGAGTTGACCGTTTGAGAATACTGTTCCTAATTATGTTTTTTGATAACCCACCAAATTTTATGGATTAATTCGAAAGGAATCATGAGTTGAAGGCTAATCAATTAGGCAAACCCTAATTGGATTAAGTGCTGATTTTCAACTTGATTGATTTGACTTTTTGGGTTAATTAGCCCAAACGGTTTCAAAACCGTTTGGGAATCACCCAAACGGTCTCAATACCGTTTGGAGGTCAACCAAGACCGTTTGGAGGTCCAGGGTTGAGTATGTTTAAGTATTTGAAGATTCAAACATATGGTATAAACCCTAATCGGCTAAGTGCTGATTTTGCAATTGAATGAGTTGATACTTTGGGTTGATTGGCCCAAACGGTTTCAAAACCATTTGGGGATCACCCAAACGGTCTCAAGACCGTTTGGGGATCACCCAAGACCATTTTTAGGTCTAGGGTTAAGCATGGTTGACCAATTGAAGGTCTAAAGGTACCAAATCACTTTGCAATTAAGTGTTGATATGATGATCAACTCAATAGCTCAAACCCTAATGATTTTTCACTATAATCCAAGGGTTGGATGAGCCAAACGGTCTCAAGACCGTTTGGAGGTCACCCAAGACCGTTTGGAGGTCTAGTGTTGAGTATGGTTAAGCAATTGAAGATCCAAAGATACTAAGTTGGAGTGTAATCAATTGCTGATTTGGTGATCAATCCAATGATCCAAACCCTAATTGGTTGACTTGGATTTTGATTTTTTCATGGGCAAATGGTATCAAGACCGTTTGGAGGTCATCCAAATGACCTCAAGACCGTTTGGGGTCAGGTCATGTTCAATTTGGATGATGGTTCATTGGTTTCAAAGTAACTAATCATGCATTGATTAGTGTTGAAGAATTATCGATTTCAAACCCTAATTCAATTGATTCAAGCCCTAATTGATAATCAATTGAGGGTCAATTGAGGGTCAAATCAGTTGAAGGTTGACCTATTAAACTCAATTGAAGAATGAGGATAGGTCCAATTGATGATTGGTTCCATGAATTCAATGATTGAAGGAATCAACATTGGAAATCCTAATCCAATTCAATTGGTTGAGACCATATTTGGTCCATGCAGTTTTGAGGAGGTTTGGACCAAACGGTCTCAAGACCGTTTGGGACCAAACGATCCCAAACCGTTTGTGCACATGCGGTTTCAAAAGTCAAACTTGGGCAAATGGTCTTCACCTACTACTTTAGCAAACAATTTCAAGTAGTTGTTGTAGCAAACGGTCTCAAGCACCACCTTTACCAAACGGTTTCAAACCATTTGAACTTTGAGAGACCAAGACTGTTTGGGGCTCAAGTAGTCAAGGTTGATTGAGGATTCAATTGGTTAATCCATTTGGACACCTATTGTAATTGAAGATTCAATTGGTCAATTCAATTGGATACCTTATGAAATGAAGGTCCAATGTGATTGAATCTCTTGAGAATTAAAGATGATGAATGATCCATTGATCCAATGATGATTAGTAATGATAATAAATGAAGGTACAAAGGTTGAAACTCTAATAGTACCTAACTGATTAATTCCAATTAAGGGATGAACCCTAATTGCTTATAGGATCAATGACTTGGTACACTATGTCATTCATAGTTGTATGTACTTGATTGAAGGAATGATATGACCTTATCAAGTTGAGAAGATGTTAGCATGAATTCATAATATGAATATGATTCATGTGGTGATTAAGGGTATGATCCTTAAGTAGAGAGATCATGAAACCCTAATCATGAACATAACCCTAATTGATAGGGAAATTCTAAGTATAACCCTAATCCAGGGTAAGGATGTAACCCTAATTTAGGGTAGTGATGTGTGAAACTCCAATTTAGGGTAATGAGATACAAAACCCTAATTGGGATGAATAATGAATCTCTAATTACAAATAATTGAATTAAATCCTTATGCAGATGAATTGTAGACCCAAACTGTGGGTGACTATAGTGGAAATCCTAGTTGAGGGTGATTCCATGTGAAACCCTAATTGAGGGTGAATCCATGAGAAACCATATTTGAGGGTGATTCTATGAGAAACCCTGACTAAGTACTAACACTACATGATGTTCTAATGCTATTTTGTGATGAGAGGCCGCATGTAGGGTGAAGGTATATGAGACTTTAATGTGAAGTCATAATGCATAAATCCCTAATCCTGGGCAATATGACAATGAATCATATTCTAACTTTAAGTAAGGGTATAAGGAAACCCTAATGATGACATAGAAGGAATGACCTTATAAAGGTGAAACATTTCATGTGGTTGATTATATGCAACCTAATTGTAAGCAATGTCTTTATCATTAGACAAGTCCATATCATTAAAGATAGTTGGACAATTCTAATGTGTGGCCTATGTATTATATGCTAAAGGTGAGAGTTTAGTAATGGAATGTATTAAGAGGGAAATACCTTAATACAAGATAAGTTGGTTAACTCAAGAGAGTTTGAAATGATGAGAATTTGATACATCAAGATATGATAGTTATCATATTCAGCATCCCAGGGTTTATATACCTTGATATACTCAAAATCCAATGTAATTGGGTAAGAAACATATGAAGTGTGTTATGCAACTATTACAATGAAATGTAATGAGTGGTTGCACTTTGATGAGTGTTAATTAATGTACCTTGAGAATGGGGTTAAGCCCAAATGATGAGTATGATATAGTCATACCTTGATGAGGATGAGAAATGAACTCATACCTTGAGTTGATGATCATTAATGCTATATGATGAAAGTAATGTTCTGGAATAATCAAATATGATGTCCTTGAATGCCCCAGAGGCATGGAATAATGAATTAAGGGTTGGACAGATAATGTGATCATGAAATTCTAATTAATGAGAAATGGGAAACCCTAACCCTGGTAAGGGAATAGTGGTGTTACCCTTGAATAATGATGTTATATATTGTTTTGCATGGTGCTGATATGAAATTGATGTATTATCATCTGTACTAACCATGCAGGTATGATGTGACGATGAACATAGCCAGGTATGAGCTATGACATTATATGTATTGAAATTGTTCATTGGGCCTTATGTGCCATGCTATAGCTTATTGCCTAGTATGAGGTAATAAGAGAAGTAATGGGCCTTAAGTGCCATGAAAGATGCTTATGTAACAAGCATCATATTTACCTTGATCAGATGACCTGAAGGTGATAGTTACCTGAAAAAGTGGTAATAATGCTCAATGATGAGTTAAGGGTTTGAATACCCAGAACCATATGATTATGGTGATGAGAATGTGAAGGGATGAGAATTACCAGTTTTGAAATGAGGGACTGAGTTCCCAAGGTCTTTGAAAGACTAATAAGTATCTGATGAAAGTAGTACATGTCTCTTTATAGCATTGTTGTAATACGTCTTATTTGAGAAATTGACTGATGCTAAAAGAATATGAAAATGTACTTGATTAATCAAGTGAAATCTTTTCATGTAGAAGCCCTGACCATAGATCCATCATCGTCAAGAATAGGTGATGGTGAAACGGGTGCTGCGCGACAAAACCCGGAATGCATATTTTTTAATATGTGGGGGTAATTGGGCAAATATATCCTTATGCCCCATAGGAATGGCCACGGGCTATGTCCTATGTACGAGATTGGTTACAGACCATACCCCAATAAGAGTATGGATATGGGGCATGACTCTACAATATAATACCAGGCATTGGCTACGGGCCACATTCTGAAAAGAGTATATGCTACAGGCTATAATTCTAATAGCGATGTTGCCAATATACCCTGGAAATCTATCTAGTAGAGACACAAGATGTCCTGCATGTTATCTTGTACTGACTGAGAAAGTTGAGGTCATGGGAATCTGGCTCTTCCATTGACCTATGTATGGTACCGATTTCAACTTCGCAGTGGTCGGTTGGAGTATGAGCGGTATACCTCATCTCCTCAGGGCATAATTGTGTTTGTAAAATGAAATCACCCATATAGCATGTTTGCTTAAGGATTGAATATAGAAATTCATTGGCTGATGTTACATTTTTTGTTATATATATAGGCCATTGATGTTGTTCCTATATGTTGTATTCAATACAAGTAGATGGATGAACTATGAGTCTACAATGAGTAGATGTAATGTTATCCTTGAAAAAGGAGATTACTTCACTTTGTTCATACAGTGATCTACCTGCTGTTGATTATTTATATAAATCCTTCTGCTCAGTTTAATTTAATAAACTGCTATAACAATGTTTTGGCAGAGAGTTATATCTCCCGCTGGGGCAATTTATAATTGTCTCATCCCATGGGATCCAACTTTTTAGGTGGACGCAGAAAAAGAAGCATAATCTCATTACATGGAATAGACAGCAGCAGTGACAACAAGGACAACAATAATATCTCAGGTGGAGATACTGCCTGTCAAGTTATGTAGTTAGAAAGTCCTATGTGTCGTCTCTGTACTCTCAGGTCCTCAGAGTTTTTAGTCAGTGTTTTATGAATCAATCTGAGGTTTTGGCTTGATGCCTCAAAATTCGCATATTGTCTGTATATAATATTTATAAGATAGTTGATGATGTAGCCTCTGAAAAGAGATGGTACAGGTTATGTACATTTGAACCAGAATGTAAATGTTATACAGTGGTTCTTGATGGGAAAGATTTCATATATACGGATCTCTTTGCAAAAAGTTTTAATTTTCAGTGATTTTCAGTAATCCGCTGCAAATAATTCACTTCCACTTAAGTTAATCTTGTTTTTGTGAGTTGGATGCCACATATATGGTCTTGTGTTAACTGATATATCCCTTACGATGATGGCTTGTTATGATCTAGTGATGTCTAGTGAAGAAGTGTGTTGAACCTTGATGCTTTTAGTTGAATATGGAAGTCGACATGGGTAACCCTAATCTGATACATGTCTAACTCGACACACGTTGCAATTTGATACTCCTTAGCTCGACACATCTTGATTCGAGGTGAGAAACATCTCCCTTGTGGTTCATCCGATATAACTAGACCCTAAGGGCCGATTGTCTAATACACTAAGGGGCACATAGGTCGATACCCTAAAGGAGGTTAGGCCAATACCCAAAAGGATGGTGAGGTTGATACCCTAATGGATGGTGAGGCCGATACCTTATGATATGGTATGATTAATACACTTTCTCATACACCTTTAGACTGATACCCTTTATTGTGCCTTGGTTGGCACCCTCTCATTGAGGTGTTGTGCCCGATACAAGTGATGATGAACTGATCATATTCATCCTTGAGTTGGTAGTCTGATACCCTATAAAGATTGGTTTCCTGATACCTAAGCTAAATTGATACCCTACCTTAGTGTGGTGGATGACACCCTAACCCTTATCGACATCTTGTGATGTGTAGTGATGCATCTTGTTGATGCTAGTGTCACATAATGAGTGGTGATACCCTATTGGTGTGATCATGTGTATGTTGTTGGAAGTTATACCTCTTTATATGTTTCATAATAATGATAGGAATATGTTTTTACATCTCATAAATATACTTCATAATAATGAAGGAAGTGATGACCTAAGGGTGGTTGGTAATCCAACCTTATAAACCCTAACCAGGAGAAAGGAAACCCTAATTTTTATGATGCAAAATGCATGAAGTGAACGAACTGAGACGTTGATGCTTTGCCTTCATGTTATCAGTTTCTAACCATGCAGGTAATACAGATTGATGTACATAGCCAGGTATGAGCTATGGCGGTTATGATGTGATGGACATTGGTCCTTGTTATGAGCATTAGTCCTTGTGATGGACATGTGGTCCTTGTGATGGACATTGGTCTTTGTGATGGACATTGGTGAATAATAAGCATAAAGAGACATGATGTGATGAGATCATACTTAATGTGGATCAATATGTTCTGGTAATGAGTTATGCATTGCTTATGTAGATCTTGTTTAAAGGTTATACATTGTAACTTGGTTGATGCTTAAAGATGTTTGAATTGATCTAATTAATCAAGCAAAATCTAATAGTGTAGGTTGCCCTATGCCATAGATCCATTCAGTGTCTACACTTGCTGAATGGTGAAATGATTTTAACTCAGAGCACATATTGTTGAATATGTACGGTACAAGTCGAGGTATCGCCTTGTGTCCTGAATGCATTTGTATCACAAGATTGACTGTAAGTCATACCTGGAAATGTATCACAAGATTGACTATAAGTCATACCTGGAAGAGCACTTCAGTAAGTTGTAGCTCAATTCACTAGTGTCACAACCTGTACCAAGGTGGGATAAGTAAGCACAGCTAGACGAAAATGTCTCTGGAAGCAGGTGACTCATGATGTCACTGCATGTTTACTCGTACTGACCAGGGAAGGTGAGGTCATGGATTCTGGCTCTTCCATTAGACCTTGTATGGCACGGACTTTGACTATATATATAGTGGTCGGTTGAATTTGGATGGTAGAATTCAAATCCCCAGGGCATAATAAATATGTAATCAGTCATGTAGTATAATTGTATAGGATCAAATACAAAAACATTGATTGAGGCCTTTCTTGATCTTTATACAGTGTTGTTGATAGAAAATATACATGTTATTCATATTCCTTTTTAATGATTAAGATGTTTCACAATGCAATAGTAATTGCCTTTCCATTTAATAGTCATTACCTATTTCTTCTTAACTGTATTCATACGGTTGCTCAGTTTATATCATCTATGATATTAATAGAGTTGGCGGAGAGTTATATCTCTCATTGGGACTGTGTGTCACACCCCATTGGTTAAACCCCTTTTCAGGTGGATGAGCACGAAGAGGAAGAGATCGTGCAGAGGAGGTTGAGAAGCAGCCAGAGGAATAGTAGCTGATAAGGTTGGAAGTGTTGTTGGATGTGTTTTGTTGATAGATTCCTAGAGTCATACATGTACACTCGGGTCTTTGGGAGCATTTTGTAGATGTTTTGGGGACGTGTTATCTTTATGTGCTTTTTGTATATCAAATATGATGGAATCATGTATATATGTTCTAGAACAATGCTTTTCTTACAGGTTGACAACATGCCTTGTGAATTCTTTGAGGCATGAAAGTACTCATGTGTAAGGTTCTTGCTATATGGCTATTTTATGAAAAAGGTTTTAATTTTTAGTGTTTTCTGCTAATAATTTTTTTATATCTTTTCTGCGGTTTTGTTTTGAGTAAACTCGTTTAGTGTAATGGGTTCCCACAGGTTGGTATCAGAGCTTTAGGTTCACTGAGTCAATAGGGACCTAGGACTAGGGTTGTGTCTGTTCTAGTGTCCTCTGGTCTGTCTTATAGTTACTTCTTCTTATGCAGAAGAAGAAAGAAATCTTAAAGATGTATGGAGAACACGAGGAACATGTTGTCGGGAGTAGTGTTTTTGCACCAGGTGGTGGTACAAAGATCCAGGCACATGAAGATCAGGTGCCTGAAGTTCCATGTTTGACCCAGCCATGATAGAAATCCCTACCTTCTAATCACTTTTAGGCAGTTTATGGCTACAATGACTCATATGGCAGACAAGATGCCTACACCTCAGCCTAGGGTACATGGTCCCCATGATGAATCTTTGGGTACTGGGAAGACTTTCGAGTGGCTTCTCCATGTTGGGGTGGTTGAGTATGCTGATATAGCTGACCAGTGGATGCAGATATATGGCTGACTGAGCTTGAGAAGGCCTTTAAAATCATGAATATCCCTAAAGAGGATAAGGTGAAGCATGTAGTGTATCTCCTGAGAGGGAGTGTTGGCCATTGGTGGGCCATAGAGGAGGAGAAGAGACCTGGTGTGGTAGTTGGTTGGGAGGAGTTTTGATGAGAGTTCGTAAGTCTGTACTTCCCATAGACGTATCTAAATGAGAAGATCAGTTAGTTCGAGAGGATTCGATAGGGATCCATGACGATCAATGAGTATGAGGCCAGGTTAATGGAATTATTGAGGTTCTATCCTCCCATGGCTGTGACAGAAGACGAGAGGATTCATCATTTTGAGAAGGGGTTGAATGATGAGTTGTCTACCTCAGTTGCTACTTTGGATAATCGAGAGAGGTTTGTTGTGTTTGTGGAGTCTGTCCGAAGGATAGAACGATCTGTGAAGGACAAGAGGGAGGCAAGTGCTAAGAAGCGGTCTGCATAGTTTCAAGGGTAGTCGTCATGTGGCTTTAAGAAGCCGAGGTTTTTTGCACCGCCAACATCACAAAGGTTTAGTTCTTCAACACAGTGGTCACCGAGCAAGGGCAAATGTAACATACCACATCTCAAACCCTACCCTAGAATTTTGATATTTTGGGCTTAGCCAAACAAGGTTGAGGTTAGGCTTAAGAGATGTTCTCAATGCATGAAGGTATAACCTTAATGTAATTCATTTATAAGTAATATGAACATGCATAACTTAATTAATGAACTAATGGGCCACTAAAGGGCCATATGACATATATCATAAAAAGAAATCCTAAAAGTGAAATATAAGTTTAAAATCATGTTCCTTGGGTCCCAATCTCCTTGGGAGTCAAGTTTCACTTTATTCACATAATAATAATTCATTTAATTCAAAAGTGGCAAAGAAGATCTGTGTTCCCCAAAATATCAAATAAAATAATAATTGACTCCATAAGAGGAAAATAATCTTCGATTCATAATCTACATAATAAATATAGACTTTGGGTGAATTTTCATCCAATTTGGAGAAAGTTTGCATAAAAGGTGAAATCAGGAGAGTGAAAGTGTGTAGAACCTTCAAAATATTAAATAAATGCTCAAACAACTCCAATATGTGAAATTGATGAGAAATTCGTATCCAACACATTAAATATGACTTGTGGGTCAAGTTTCATAAAATTTGGATAATCCTAATGTCATTAATGTAGGAGGAGAGAGATAATAAGATTTGATATTTTTAACCCATTAAAAGTTTCCAAAAGGCAAAACTAAGTGCAAAATCAGAATCTACATGCCTTAATTGGCCTCTGTGCCAAATTTCACTTAATTTGGATAACGTTTGTACCCTCAATTTAAGATGGAAATAAAAGACATAATTATTAAAATATCACTTTACTTTGAATTTGGATTTCCGAAAGTACTGGGATTTTGCTTTTTCACGTAAGACTTTTACCCCTATTTAATATCGGGTCTAATCTTGACCGTTCACTTTGGTTTGTGTGGTCACGATTTTCTCTTATAGCTTCCGTCTTCTTCCTTCCCTTTTCTTTTCTCGTGCCGACTCCCTACTCCTTCTCTGACCCTGAGATCTCCCTCACCCTTCTTCCTTTTTCTTCTCTTTCCTCTCCCTCACCTTCCCCTCTCTATTCCAAATCCATAGCCCATATAAAACCTAGGGTTTGTGGCACTTCTGGCTAAAACCATCACTGCCTCCCTCCTTCTTATCCCCCCTCTCTGTTTCTCCTCTCCTTCACCTCTCCTCACCATCCAGGACCATCGAACCCTTGCCAAAAGGTTCCCTGACCTTCGTCAAAACATAGGGATTCATTCCCTACATTATTTTTTTCTCGCTCACCTCCAAGTTGATTGCCGCTAAACCAGCCTTCTGTCACTAGCCTTTGGTCACTGTCGCGGGTTCGTCAGCCAGTTCCTAACTACTGGGTTGAAGGATCAAGTTTTGTGACTTGCTCGTGAGGTGTGGGAAACCTTCTTTTGGTTCCAATTTCTTCATGAAGGTCTGATTTTGGTTTCCCCCCTTCTAGTTTGGTCAGCTGTTATTTTGTTCTATTTCATGCTTTGGATACTCATCAAACCAGATTCTTGGCTTAATGTCATCGTACTGGTCTTCTGAATCTGTTGGGCTTGTTTTTGTGGGCAGAAGTCATTTGATTCTTTGGAGATGTCTTGGTGTTCTTCTCCCTCAGAGATGTTGTTCGTGTGTTCTAGGGAGAAGAAGCCAGGGGTCAGTTTGAGCTTTACACCCTCCTCTCTCTTCATTTCTTAGTTTTCGTGGGGGACAATCTGGTCTTTTACTTCTCTAGTTTCTCCTTTAGCTCGCGAGTGTTTTGTTCTCAGTGTTGGCTTAGCTAGATGTGGGTCTCGGCCAAACAACCATCTTTGATTGGGCCAAGTTATCCATGAGGCTACTGACTGGGCTTTTAGCGTTGACATGGGTTTTCTGGATTTTCTGATCAGACAAGATTTCCCAAATTCGTAATAAATAATCTATAGCTTAGAAAATTAAAGAAAAATATGTTTTGAAATTAGAAAAATGTAAGCTATCCAATGGTACTAACTTATTGCCTAAATCTGATGTAAATAATATGTGGTTTTATGGATTAATCATAATGGATAATAATTTATAAAAATCATAACTAATAATTTGTAAGTCAAAAAATATAATAAAATATGTTTTGAACTTAGGAAAATATAGCATAAAAATGGCATAGTTTTGATAACCTAATTCACTAATAATAAAAAGGAAAATTTCATAGTTCTGAATAATTAATGGAAAACTAACCCTAATTCCAAATATATGCATCATATGTTCTTTGGAAGCCTAGGCTTGAACCTAGAAGTGACTTTGGACTTTAAAGTTGAGGTATGTTGTATCCCCTATTCATATATATTGAGCAATTCTCCTATCTTATCATTATTTTGACTTTGGCCTACATATATGTCTATTCTCTTGATATCATGGTTCATGTGAACTATCTTGCTTGTTATGTACTTGGATATTATCTTTTTATCTATCTTGTGCCTTGGTGCATGTTGGTCTTATATATTGATATGTGCCCACTTTGAAGTGGATATTTATATGTTTGTGTTGTACATTGTGTGATGGCAACATTGTATATTTATGACTATACTTTCTACTTGCCTCTACATTTTACATGATATGTGATTCAGTAGCACTAGAGTAGTGTAAATTACATTGATTTTGGGGTAGTAATCCCCTATTGTTTATTAAGGAGGGTGGTAGTATACCACTTCTCTATACTCGAGTGTGGTAGTAATCCATACTCAACTTTATATATTGGGAGATTGGCAGTATTCCTTTCTCTATTAGGTTTCAAGTTTATACTTGGTCGCCTTTGTGTTTATATTGTTCTAGGGCTATATTGATCTCGCATGCATGCAAGTTTTTTATATTGATTGTGGGGTGTGTTCCCTACTTTCTTTATGTGCCAGTATTGCACAATCTTTATTGTTTTGACTATGGCAAGTATCTTCTTTTATTATGTGATGATGATTCTTATCTTTTATGCCCTCTTCAGGTAGTCCTTATCTGTTGCATGGGAAGCCTTTTATTTTTATGTCCCTTATTCTTTATAAATTGCTCAATTTGCTTTTTAGTATGCACATGCCAGCCTTTGTCGATGTCTTCTATTTTTCTCTTCTTGGTGGGGTATGCTTCCAACCCTAGGTAGAGGACTTGGATGTTGACCTGGACTTAGATTGTGAAGTTAAAGCTTTGAGACAATCTTGATGTGGTTTAGATTTCCCTCTCCATGGATCCGTATGATGTAAGTTTAAGTTATTTCCTTGTTTTATAATTGAATATAGTCATGTTTTATTCTGCTACTACACTTTGGTTGTTTTGTATACCATTAATAAAGATTTGAAAATTTTGCACCCACTTCAGCATACCTTTTGAGTATGTTTGGGATGGATGTTTTGTTCTTCAAATTTTTTGTAAGGAGGTGGTTTCACTTCTTTACAGCAGAGGCCGTAGTTTTTCTCCCTCAGGAGCCCAAAGTGTTGTATCAGCATCAGTGACAGGACCATCTAGGCCAAAGTATGGAAACTAGGCATGCCGCAAGTGTGGGCAGATAGGACATATGAGGTGAGAATGTCCAATGAGGGGTGAGGAAGTGACCCAACAACTAATGTAGAGTCAGTAGGACTCCCAGAGATAGCAAAACAATGGCACAGGAGGACGAGGATGTGGCCATGCATCCCAAGCTAGATCGTCTACCCAAGGAAGCAGAGGATGGGGGAGACAACAGACAACGGCTAGATTACACACAATGAGTCATCCAGAGGAAGTGGTCAACTCGTGAGTGGTGACAGGTCAGATGGAGTTATTTCATTCTAATGTGTCTTCTTCTTACTTTATATCTATTTTGGTTGACCCAGGTGCTACACACTCTTTTATCACACGTGAAGTTCTTAGTAGTTGCTCTTTGCCTGTTAGTCATAGGAAGAATAGCTTGTTGCTAGAAACCCCATTGGTTGGTTTTGTAGTGTTGTAGGATGTGTGTTCTTCCTGTGTTCTTTCTTTTTTAGGACACAACATTCAAGTAGATCTTATACCACTTGACATGCATGGATTCGATGTGATCCTTGGAATGGATACCCTATAGAAGTATAGAGTAGTCTTGGATTGTATTTCCAAAAAAGCAACATTTGTAGATGGTAGTGAGACGTGGATTTTCCAAGGAGATAGGAAGATTCTCCCGACATGTCTTGTATCAGCTATGGTGGCGAGGAAGCTTTTGAGACAAGGCTGTGAGGCATTTTTGGCACGTGTGATGGATACATAGGTGATGAGTCCTAGTATCTAGGAAGTGCCGGTGGTTATGGAGAGTTTCCAGGTGTTCCCCCACCGTGTGAGATTGATTTTGAGATCAATATGGTTCCTAGTATGCAATTCATAGCTCAGACACCGTATAGGATGTCACTGACAGAGAAGGCGGAGTTGAAGAGACACTTGTAAGAACTTCTTGACAAAGGTTTCATCAGACCAAGTACTTCATTGTGGGGCGCTTCAGTGTTGTTTGTGAAGAAGAAGGATTGGTCTATGAGGTTGTGCATAGATTATAGGCAATTGAATAAGGTTACAATAAAGAATAAGTATCCTTTGCCGAGGATAGATGATTTGTTTGATCAGTTGCATGGTGCAACAATGTTCTTAAAGAGAGATATATGGTTAAGCTATCATCAGTTGAGAATCAAGGAGGATGACATACCATAGTTAGCTTTTAGGACAAGGTATGGTCACTACGAGTTTGTGGTTATGCCTTTTGGTCTGACCAATGCACCAACAACGTTCATGGATTTGACAAACATGGTGTTCTAACCGTTCCTTGATCAGTTTGTGGTTGCCTTCATAGATGACATTTTGATATATAGTTGGGACAGTCAGCAGCATGAACAACATCTGTGTCAGGCGTTGATAGTGTTGAGACAACACCAAATCTATGCGAACTTCAGCAAGTGTGAGTTCTAGTTAAGAGAGGTAGCATTCTTAGGGCACATTATATCTATAGAAGGAGTATGCATGGATCCTAAGAAGGTAGAGTCTGTAATAGAATGGGAGTAGGCGAAGATGCTGATAGAAGTGCACAACTTTTTAGGTTTGGCAGGCTACTACCATAGGTTCATTAAGGACTTCAACGATGTTGTCATACCCCTAACAAGGTTGATGTGAAAAGATGTGCCGTTCATTTGGGATGATAGATGTCAATGAGTTTTTCAGACATTGAAGGAGAAGCTAACAAGTGCACCGGTTTTGGTTTTTCTCGAGAAAGGAAAAGGATACGTCGTCTTTTGTGATGCATCTAGGCATGGTTTGGGATGTGTGTTGATATAGTACAAGCAAGTAGTTTCTTTTGCTTCTCGACAGCTTAAGAAATACGAGGAGAATTATCCAACCCACAATTTGGAGCTAGCGGCTATAGTACATGCTTTGAAGATTTGGAGACACTGTCTATATGGGGAGAAATGTCAGATCTTTACAGATCATAAGAAGCTAAAGTACATCTTTTCATAACAGGAGTTGAATATGAGGCAACATCATTGGATGGAGTTGATCAAAGATTATGATTGCACGATTGATTATCATCCGAGAAAGTCGAATGTCGTGGTAGACACTTTGAGCAGGAAATCTTCATCTACGGATAGAGGTCATTTGAGTTCTTTGATGT
The DNA here is from genome assembly GCA_963693085.1 of Alisma plantago-aquatica. Classification (NCBI taxonomy): domain Eukaryota; kingdom Viridiplantae; phylum Streptophyta; class Magnoliopsida; order Alismatales; family Alismataceae; genus Alisma; species Alisma plantago-aquatica. Next base: position 1,159,697,490 of record OY856410.1, on the reverse strand, counting down.
GTCACAAGTGAGACATATTGGTCTCCTTGCATTAGATGAATGTCAAGTTAGAAGTCTCCTTGTTAACCAGTCTGTTGGCACAATTACAAGTGAATCCCATGCTGAGACAATAGATCAAAGAAGCTCAATAGATAGATACTATGACACAACAAATTAGATCAAAGTTCAGCAGCGAGAAGCGTGATGGCTTCCATGAGATGGAGGATGACATAGTATGTTATCATCACATGATAGTAGTTCGTGATGTGGATAATTTGAGGAAGATGGTGTTGTAACAGGCTCATACATCCATGTATGCTATGCACCCAGGTAGTACTGAGATATACCACAATCTGAAGGATATGTATTGGTGCCCAGGCTTGAAGAAAGATGTAGCTGAGTTCATTGCAAGGTGTACAGTACGTCAACAAGTCAAGGCTGAGCATCAGAAGCCTACAGGAACATTGCAACCATTGCCTATACCATAGTGAAAATGGGATCATGTGACTATGGACTTTGTGGTTAGTCTGCCTAGGACAGCCAAAGGTTATGATTCCATTTGGGTGATCATTGACAGGTTGACCAAGTCTGTGCATTTACTTCCCGTGAAGACAACATTCATAGTAGAGAACTTGTTCAAGTTTATATTGACGAGATCGTGTGTTTGCACGGTGTTCCAACTACTATCATATCTGATAGAGGTCCTCAGTTTACGAGTCACTTTTGGGAGAAAATGCATACAACCTTGGGTACGCAGTTGAAGTTCAACACTACTTTCCACCCACAGACAGATGGTCAGTCTGAAAGGACCATTCAGATCTTGGAGGATCTATTGAGGGCATGTGTTCTTCAATTCTTATGACGTTGGGATATACACCTCAGTCTAATAGAGTTTGCCTACAATAACATCTATCAGAGAAGTATTGATATGACACCATATGATGCATTGTATGGGAGATGTTGTAGGTCTCTGTTGTGTTGGTATGAGACAGGGGAGTATCAGCTTATGGGTCCTGAGCTTTTGTAGTAGACGATGGAGAAGATCAAAGTGATATAGCAATAGTTGAAAGTAGCACATGACAAACATAAAACATATGTAGACAATCATCATAAACCCTTGGAGTTCTAAGTGGGAGACAAAGTATATATGAATGTCTCTCCCTGGAAAGGTGTTTTAAGGTTTGGGAAGAAGCGTAAGTTGGCTCCCAGGTTTATGGGACCTTACCTAGTTGTGGTACAAATTGGGAATGTGGCATATAAGTTGGAGTTCCCACCTGAGTTGCACATGTTTCATCTAGTGTTTCATTTCAGTATGTTGAGGAAGTGCCATCCGGATATAGAGTCAGTGTTACAGCCTGTGGAGGTGGAGCTTGATGAGGACATGACCTATGTGGAGGGTCCAGTGTTGATCCTTGATCAGAGGGTGAAGAAGTTGAAGAAGAAGGACCTTGTGCTTGTGAAGGTTCTTTGGCATAGTCGTGGTGTTGAGGAAGTCATGTGGGAGCTCATAGAGGAGATGAGGAGGAAGTACCCTTCTCTTTTCACTTAGGATTTCAGGGACGAAATCCCTATTAGGGGTTTATGTCTTATAAGGAACCTGACCCATGTTTTGGGCTAACCCCATTTGTTTTGCTTAAGCATGTTGCTTAACTCCTTTATCTAATCATCTAAGATGTAATCAGGGCATGTTGGAGGTATGTGTTCCTTGTTTAAGTTTGTGTTTTGTGGAGATGTGTTGGTGCAAATTGCAATTCACCAAGGATATGGGTTGATGTGCAAGTTTGCCACCTCTAGAGTGCTTCTTCTCTCTCTTAGCATCATTTAGAGGAGATAGGAAGTGCCGGGTGCCTTGTTTTGGCCTTGGTTGAGTAGTGACATTCTTGGTGATGTTTTGGGCACATGTTTGAGGTGTGCTTTGCTCATGAGAGAGTTGTCTCAGGCTTGAGAGCCTTGGTGAGACCCTATGTCGGTTTGTGGTTGCCTTAATAAGGCTTAGTATCAGTCGAGGGTGTCTTCAGGGACATCCTACCAGTTGATGGCATCTTGAGGATCACCATATCGGGTTGTGGTGACTCTAGAGGAGTGCCATATTGGTTTGTGACCTAGGGTTTCATCCCTATCGGTTTGTGGAAGGGGTGGATGGGTGTATCGACCTTGACCTTCCTTAGTGACCAAGTGGGTGAGACATAGATCCTATTACCTTGTTGCATGGTGTTACATGTGTCCTTTCTTCATGGACATGTGTCTTCTAGGGTTCTAAGGTGGCGACACCTTTCCCTTATTCTCTCTCTCGTCGACCACATATATATTCCCCTCTCTTCCCATGCAAGAGAACCCTTTTAGTGATCCTTACTTTCTCTCCTTTGTGGCCGACCTTGAGCTTGAAGAGCACTCTCCCTTGGAGCTTGGTGGGTGAGTCAAAAGCTTGTGGAACTCTCTTTCATCTTCTTCCTTGGTAAGCGATGGTTTCCTAACTTTCTTCTCTTCTTATTTCTTCTTCTCGGCCATGGATCTTGGTATCTCCTTTCCTCTCTTTTGCTCTCTCTTAACCTTGTCCTATCTTATCTCTTGGAGGTGTTGTTCTTGGAGGATCTTCTTCCTTGAGTTTGTGAGCTTAGAGCTTGACCTTGGAGCTTAGAGCTTGGTGGTTGTTCTTGAGGAGGTTATATAACTATAACCCTACTTTATTATTATCTCCCTTTCTACTTGTTATCTTGCTAGTTATCTTAAGCTCGTCATCCCTTACTTGTTAGTAGCTTTTCTTGGTAGCCTTACCTTCTATTTTTGAGAATAGAACTTTGTTAAGATACTACTATAATGTTGCTCTCTTCTTTTTCCTTGTTAGTATCCTCATCTTGAGGTAGAAGATTACCAAAATAATATGGTGTGCTAATTCGATATGCATGTAATCTGATATGCTAGATCGATACGCTCTTATGTAAACTGATATATCCCTTATGATTTTGGCTTGTTATGATCTTGTGATGTCTAGTAAGGAAGAGTGTTGAACTTTGATGCTTTTTGTTGAGTATGGAAGTCGACATGGGTAACCCTAATCTGATACATGTATAGCCTGACACACCTTCCAATCTGATACTCCTTCGCCTGAAACATCTTGATTAGAGGTGAGAAACATCTCCCTTGTGGTTCAACTGATACAACTAAACCCTAAGGGTCGATATCCTATGGAGATCTATGTGGCTGATACATAAAGGGGCACATAGGTCGATACCCTAAAGGATGGTGAGGCTGATACCCTAAAGGATGGTGAGGTTGATACTCTAATGGATAGTGAGGTCGATACCTTATGAGATGGTATGACCGATACACTTTCTCATACACCTCTAGACCGATACCCTTTGTTGTGCCTTGGCCGACACCCTCTCATTGAGGTGTTGAGCCTGATACAAGTGATGATGAATCGATACTCATCCTTGAGTTGGTAGGTCGATAGCCTATCTAGAGTGGTTTCCTGATACCTAATCTAAACCGATACCCTACCTTAGTGTGGTGGCTAACACCCTAACCCTGATCGACATCTTGTGATGTGTAGTGATGAATCTTGTCGATGTTAGTGTCACATAATGAGAGGTGATAACCTATGGTGTGATTGTGTGTATGATGTTGAAAGATATACCTCTTTATATGTTTCATAATAATGATAGGAATATATTTCTACATCTCCTAAATAGACTTCATAACAATGAAGGAAGTGATGACCTAAGGGTGGTTGGTAATCCAACATTATAAACCCTAATCGGGAGAAAGGAAACCCTAATTGTTATGATGTGAAATGCATGAAGTAAATGTATGGTATGAGTTCTATGAGATGATGATGTTTTGCCTTCTTGTTATCAGTTTATAACCATGCAGGTAATATTGATTGATGTACATAGCCAGGTATGAGCTAAGGTGGTTATGATGGACATTGGTCCTGGTGATGGACATTGGTCCTTGTGATGGATATGTGGTCCTTGTGATGAGCATTAGTCCTTGTAATGGACATGCGACCCTTGTGATGGACATTGGTCCTTGTGATGGACAATGGTCCTTATGATGGACATGTGGTCCTTGTGATGAGCATTAATCCTTGTGATGGACATGTGGTCTTTGTGATGGACATTGGTCCTTGTTATGGGAATTGGTGAATAATAAACATAAATAGGCATGATGTGATGAGATCATACTTAATGTGGATCAATATGTTCTAGTAATGAGTTATTCCCTACTTATGTAGATCTTGTTTAAAGATTATATGTTGTAACTTGATTGATGCTTAAAGATGTTTGAATTGATCTAATCAATCAAGCAAAATATAATAGTGTAGTTTTCCTTGTGCCATAGACCCATTCAGTGTTATCACTTGATGAATGGTGAAACGAGTTTAACTTGGAGTGTATATTGTTCAATATGCAGGGTACAAGTCAAGGTATCTCCTTGTGTCTTGAATGTAAATGTATCACTGGATTGACTGTAAGTCATACCTGGAAATGTATGATAGGATTGAATGTAAGTCATACCTAGAAATGTATCACATGATTAACTATAAGTCATACCTGGAAGAGCACCATTGTAAGACGTATCTCAATTTTACTAGCACTACAACATATACCAAGGTGGTCTAATTAAGCACAACTAGACTAAAATGTCTCGGGAAGCAGGTGACTCATGATGTCACTGCATGTTTACTCGTACAAATCGGGGAAGGTGAGGTTGTAGATTCTGGCCCTTCCATTAGATCTTGTATGACACTGACTTCAACTATATATATATATATATATATATATATATATATATATATAGTGGTCGGTTGGATTTGGATGGTACGATTCAAATGCTTAGGCCATAATAAATATGTAATCATGCATGTAGAATAATTATATAGGATTAAATATGAAAAAATTGGTTAAGGCCTTGCTTGATCTCTATACAATGTTGTTGATAGAAAATGTACATGTTCTTCATATTCCTTTTTAATGATTAAGATGTTTCACAATGCAACCATAATTGCCCTTCCTGTTAATAGTCAATACCTGCTTCTTCTTAGTTGTATTCATATTGCTGCTTAGTTTATCTCATATGTGATAAGAATTGAGTTGACAAAGAGTTATATCTCTCGCTGGGACTGTGTGTCTCACCCCGTTGGTTAAACCCCTTTTTAGGTGGACGAGCACGAAGAGGTAGAGATCGTGTAGACGAGGTTGAGCAGTAGCCATAGGAACAGTAGTTGATAAGGTTGGAAGTGTTGTTGGATGTCTTCTGTTGATAGAGTCCTAGAGTTATCCTTGTACACTCGGGTCTTTGGGAGCGTTGTGTAGATGTTTTGTAGACGTGCTATCTTTATGTGTTGTTGGTATATCAGATATGATGGAATCATGTATATATGTTCTAGAACAATACTTTTGTTACAGGTTGACAACATGCCTTGTGAATGCTTTGAGGCATGAAAGTACTCATGTGTAAAGGTTCTTACTATATGGATATTTTATGTAAAAGGTTTTAATTTTTAGTGTTTTCTGCTAATAAGTTTGTATATCTCTTTCGCGGTTTTGTTTTGAGTAATCTTGTTTAGTGTAACGGGTTCCCGCAAGGACCTTAAACAAACCTACATAAAGGAATTGATAGATGGGGCAGCATGGAGGGAGTCACACCTAGTTCCATCTTCTCGGGACTTTTGAGCTGTTCTGTGTGGTGGCAAAATAGTTGAGGACCATGGATAGCAGTGCAATATAGGATGGAAAAATCCAACCCCTTGTCGTCTTTGTTACGTTCCACCATATAGGAACCATGGTGGCAGCAAGATGATGGTCAGTGGAGTCAAACCATCATCAGATCATGTTGGATGATCCAAGTAGGTCAGCGCCAAGGCCACAATAGCTATAGGGGCGCTGAGATGACGAACACCATACTACAACCTGGGTAGGGTCCAAAGAGGTTGGCTTAGTGCCAGTAGATATGAGAGGATGGTCTCTAGGGGGATTCAACCCTTTTGGTGAACTAGGGACGGATGGAGAGCCCCCAAGCTTCTTGCTCAACCAGATCTGGAGGTCCTCTATAAGATAAAGGAAACAGAGGGGAACAACGCCCTGTCCGTAAACAACTGAGAGAGAAGGGGTGCAGGTCAAGCAGATTCCACCCAAAGACGATCCCTCCCTCAACCCCTTTAGCATCCACAAGAGGTAATTAATGATTTAATTTATTCAAACAAGACCTCTATGCTGCATAAATCATAGCAATCAATTGGTATATCTAGTGGGGGCAAGTTATATAATGGTTTTTAATAATTTTTTCGAGATCTAGCCATTGGGCTAGGTTAGGATTCATGATTTTGACTCTGGATTCTCAGATTTTAAGACTTAACATGAGTAAGGTTTATGATAATAATTAGGGCTTTGGATTATATTTATAAGACAAATAAAGGATTTGAGATCAGAAATCTAGGAGTTATTGTTCCTACTGGATTAGGTAAGTGGGTCCATGCACTTTGAATATTTATTATTGGTTTTCATAGCTTTATGATTATTATGATAATCAAGTTAAACTATATCAGATCCATGTACTTCAATTTGAATATTTCTTACATCAGTTCTATTATGTGATTCTTTTGCTCTCAAGTTTTAATTCAAGATTTATGTCATGTTTATAGGAAATCCAAGTAAAGCTACTAATTATGTCAAGTTAATGATGAATTGTGTAATGAGTTGCAATATTATGTCCTTATCATGTTAATGATGAGCCTACAGGCCTTATGAGCACCATTGGTTCATAAGTGTCGAGGAAACTATAATCAACCACCAAGATTAAGTTATGGGAATCTAAATTTGTTGTTCGATTAGTTTCATGTTTTTCCTTATTTTCAAGTCATTATGTTATAGCAATACTCAATGCCACTTACTCTAACGTGGTTTATATTGCATGCATGGATGGGGGCGTGATGCCTGTAGGTACAACACAACTTCTAGGATAGAGCCATATGAAGGTCAAATGAAGGAATAGATTAAGGTTTCCAAATGACATACATGTGGGGTGCGATCTACAATAGAAGAACCTAATGTTATAGATAACTTCATGTATAAATAATGTTTAATCATGTATATATTAGTTAGTTTCAATTCAAGAAATCAATTGTGAACAATGTATGAATCAAGTTTAATATTAATGCATGGTTATTGTTTACTTTATTTGTAATGGTTAGTGTTATTGTGACACTCCTTTGAGCTAAAGTACCCCATGTTATGGAAAACATGGGGGGTTGATTCCATTGATACATGTATGCTTAAAGGGGGTGTTACAGAAGCACACTATAGATGCACTAGATCTCGTTGCCACCAAGCTTGATGCTTTGACTCAAAAGTTTGAGAAGTTGATCATTTATCTTGTCCAAGAAGCTGAGTAAATGTGTGAAGCATGTGGAGATCCTGGTCATAACTCTTCTTCTTGTTTTGCACCACAAATGAACACCATGGAGACACTAGAACAGGTCAATGTAGTAGGCAATTTTAGCAATAGACAATCCTACAACCCTTTCTCAAAAACCTACAATCCAAGATGGAGGGACCATCCAAAATTTTCCTACAGGAACAACAATACTCAAAATCAACAATAGAAAGGTCAAGCTCAAAATCAACAACAACCTATGAGAAACTGCCAGCCCATGAATGAAAACCGTCAACATAACAACATCAACAACCAACTTCAACAAATGAGTCAGCCCCAACAAAAGTCCAGTTTGGAAAGTCTTCTTGAGACTTTTGTGATTACATAGATTCAGCAGAATGATGAGTTCTGAGCACACCATAATCTCTTAAAAGATGCCATCACCCAGCTTGTTTCTAAAGTTGATGGGATTGTCACCCATACGAAGATGCTAGAGAACCAAATTGCTCAATAGGCTTTGGCCATTCAAAAATCCTCCTCTAGCCCACTACCTAGCCAGCCGGAGATGAACCTACATGAATGCAAGTCCATTTCTTTGAGGAATGGAAATATTATAAAGAGGCCATTGTCAGAAGAAGAAAACAAAGATGATGATAAGAAGGAAGATGAAGGTGAAGAAAAAAGAGGAAGAAGGAGTCAAATGAAGAGCAATTATCCTACAAGACAACCATTCCTTTTCCACGGAAATTATCAAACAAGAAGGATGAAATCAAGTTCCACAAATTCATGGACATACTCAACAAATTGTATGTTGACCTTCCATTATCTGAAGTGATTGTCGAGATGCCCTCCTATGCAAAGTTCCTTAAAGACCTTCTAACCAAGAAGAGGAGGATTGATCATGTATAAATTGTCATGTTATTTGAAAGAATGAGCTCCATCATTCAAATCAGGTTACCACAGAAACTTGATGATCAAGGTGCCTTCAATCACCATGTAAGATTGGTGACACAACATTTGACAAATGTTTAGTTGACCTTGGGGCCAGCATAAGACTTATTTCATACACATTGTGGGACCAAATTGATATTGGAGACTTGAAGTAAACCAAGATGGCCATTCAACTAGATGATCACACCATCAAGTATCTTAGAGATATTATTGAAGATGTGCCTGTTCAAGTAGGCAAGTTTTTCATCCCTTGTGATTTTGTTGTGATTGATATGAATGAGATTCCATCCGATCCTATTTTCTTTGAAAGACCCTTCCTCTGCACAACTGATTGTATAGTCTATGTACGGGAGGGAAAGATCACTCTTAGAGTAGGAGGGGAGATAATGGAGTTTTCTATTCTAGACACAATGAAAGCCCCAAGAAAGATGGAGAATATCTTCCTAGTAGATTATATTGATAAGTTTTTGGAGGAAGATGACGATTTTTTTAATTTCCTTATTGACTATTGTGATGAAACCAAGTTGGACACTGACATGGCCATAGAAAATCTAGATGTTACATCTAGTACCACATTGTCTCCATCTCATGAAGATACTTCACCTTTGAAGAATGATTCTAGAACACCCACCAAGGAGAACATGGTAGAACTTAAGCCTCTTCCACCGAGGATAATATATGCTTTTCTTGACCCTAATTCTACTTCTCTTGTGATACTAAATGTTGATTTGACCGATGATCAAGAACCAAAATTGTTAAATGAATTGCAATTGTATAAATAAGTCATTGGTTATTCAATTGATGATTTGGAAGGAATAACCCCCTATATCTGTATGCATAGAATAAATCTAGAGGATGATGCCAAGACACGTGTATAACCTTCAAGAAGTTTAAATCAGAACATGCTTGAGGTTTTTAAGAAAGAGAATTTTAAACTAAAAGATGCAAGGATCATTTATCATATTAGTGATAGTCCCTGGGTGAGTGTTATTCACGTAGTACGCAAAAAGGGGGGGGGTGCAACTATCAGAAAGGGAGACAATGATGAACTCATTCAGACCTGTGTTGCCACTGGATGGTGCATGTGTATCGATTATAGAATATTAAACAAAGCAACTCGTAAAGACCACTTTCCATTGCCTTTTATTGATTTAATGCTTGAGAGACTAGCCAATCATTCTTATTTCTGTTATCTTGACAACTATTCAAGAATTTTCCAAATACTGATTTATCCATGGGATCAGAAAAAGATGACTTTTACATGCACCTATGGTACCTATGCCTATAGACGCATGCCTTTCGGTCTTTAAAATGCACCAACAACTTTTCAGCATTGTATAATGACTATTTTCTCAGATTTCATTGAACAAACAATGGAAGTTTTATGGACAATTTTAGTGTCTACGGGAATTATTTTGATGATTGTCTAGCCAATTTATCTAAAGTCCTTGAGCGTTGTAAAAAGTTTAACCTAATACTAAATTGGGATAAGTGTCATTTTATGGTACAATCCGGGGTATTGATGTTGACAGGGAAAAAGTGGAGGAAATTGAGAAGATGTCTACCCCGTCTAATGTCAAAGATGTTAAGAGTTTTCTTGTACATGTAGGTTTCTACACACGATTCATCAAATAATTTTCTAAGATAGACAAACGTCTATGTTAATTACTTGCAGAAGATGTTGAGTTTGTTTCTGATGAAGAATGACATGTCGGTTTTTAGAAAGCTCAAAGATGCACTCATCTCAACTCATATAATTCAGATACCATATTGGTATGCACCATTCAGATTGATGTGTAATGCAAGTGACTACGCCATAGGTGCAATCCTTGGATAAAGAAAGGATACCAAGTTGCACGCCATTCACTATGCCATCATGAAACTTGATGAATCCCAAGTAAACTATGCCACAACTGAGAAAGAGATGCTACCCATTCTTTATGTTTTCAATAAATTTTGTCAGTATCTTATGGGATCCAGGGTTGTAATCTACACTGACCATGCAACCATCAAGTATTAGTTGAAAAGAAGGATGCAAAGACTCATTTGATTCACTGGATATTGCTGCTCCAAGAATTTGATCTTGAGATAAAGGACAAGAAAGGAACTAAAAGCAATGTTGTTGTTCATTTATCTACATTCACCACGGATGCTAAAGACATAATGCTAATTGATGATTACTTGCCTATTGAAAGAGTATATGTTGTTTATGCAACACAAGCTCCTTGGTTTGCTGATATAGCAAACTTCCTTATCACATGACACCTTCCACCTGATCTTACCTACCAGCAAAGGAAGAAGTTTTTGCATGATGTCAAATTCTAATACTAGGATGATCCAATGTTATTCAAATAAGGGATCGGCGAACAGATTCACTGATGTGTAGATGAAGAGGAGATACCAAGCATCATATCTATCTGTCATTCTTCTTATTATGGAGGCACTTTGGGGGAGAGAAAACAACTACCAAGATCCTTCAAGTTGGATTCTATTGGCTTACTTTGTTTTGCTATGTTCATGCTTATGTCAAAACACGTAACCAATGTCAAAGAATAGGTGGGATATCAAAACTAGATGAGACGCCTCTCAACTCCATCTTGGAGATTGAAGTGTTTGATGTTCGGGATGTTGACTACATGGCCCCCTTTCCATCCTCCTCTAGTTACAAATACATTTTGATTGTATGTTATTATGTGTCAAATGGGTAGAGGCTATTCCTACCCAAGCTCTGGATGCAAATTCTGTACTCAAGTTGTTCCAAAAGATTAACTTTCCACACTTTAGAGTTCCAAGGGACATTATCTCATATGGAGGGACACATTTTAATGAGAAATTGTTCAATAATCTTCTCTTCAAGTATGGGGTGATGCATAAAATCTCTATACCCTATCATTCCAAACAGTTGGACAGGTTGAAGTATCAAATAGACAACTGAAGAACATCCTAGAAAAGACAATTTTAAGCTCAAGGAAGGACTGGGAACTCAATCTAGATGATGTTCTTTGGGCTTTCCGTATAGCTTACAAGACTACAATTGGGACTACACCATTCTGTCTTATCTATGGCAAGTTTTTCCACCTTCCCTTGGAGTTGGAGCACAAAGCTCTATGGGCAATCAAATTTCTAAACTTTGACATGAGGAAAGTAGGTGAGAACTGAGAAGTAGGGATGAGCATCAGGTTGGGCCATCCTGATCTGACCTATGACCCAACCCGCACAACCTGATCCAGACCCAAATTCAATTTATAATACAGATGGGTCAGGCCTACAATTTAAACCCATATTTTATTTGGGTCAGGTATGGGCTGAGGTAAACCCAGGCCTAAAATCTTAGATACCTAGATTAGATTTTATGTCCACTGTATATGTACACATATATGTTTGTCCTATAAGAAAAAGCATACAGATTTCTTGATGTCGTATGTAGTACGTATCCAACCAATAACAACATGGATAATCTATAATCAATCAATATGATTAGTGAATTGATACTAATAATATAACCATCATTGACATGGATAGATGAACTTGATTTCTTTGTTTTGATCTCATTGTGTCATTCAAATTGAACCTTTTGTTGTTTAGCTATGCATATTTTAACAACTAAATAAAATATGACATCCATACTTTGATTTGAAATGTATATAAAACTTAGAAAAGTGTCATTAGCTCATTAAAGAAAATAAAGAAGAAACTAGCTCAATGCATAGTATATTCTGCTTATTTGTTTTCTCATATGCCCCTCATGTAGGATACAAATGATCTTTTGCCCTTCCAACACCCATTTATTGTATATACATATAGAATGAGGAAGTAAAAAGCCACAACATTGTAGATTCCACTAATTTTTTACGTGTCATGCATTCACATGACAAGAAAATGATTTGTTTCTCTTTCAATATCCATTTCATTTCTATAGGGAATCACACAACTAATGTATGCATATTCCTTCTACATAGATCACACAATATATATATATATATATATATATATAGAGAGAGAGAGAGAGAGAGAGAGAGTCAGGCTAGAATACACTCGAGTGTATCCGGAGCAGAATACACTCCAGTAGTTTTTCATTATGCAATATTTTTTTTTGAAAATATAATCCATTGATCTTCTTAAACATCTCGTGAACAACTCATACACAAAGGTGAGCACATTTGGATATGTATAGCTAATGTTATGAAGACCGCAAAAATTATGCATTTCAAATTAGTTTCACACGTCGATTTTGTTGCCCTTGGATGAGTAACTTACACTCATCCAAATGGGCTCAAAATTTGTATGTAGCCTAGTTATAGTATGACGGTGAAGATCAATGGTTTACATTTTGCAAAAAATAGTCTTGGTATGCAAACACACTTGAGTGTATTCACGTGATCTGTACAGTCGAGTGTATTCTAGCCTGACTCTCTCTCTCTCTCTCTATATATATATATATATATATATATATATATGAAGGTTGATCACAAAGTGTATACCATACTAATTTAGTTTTCATGTTAGCAAGTTAGATCTAGCAAAATTTGGTATGCTCATTCGATGTTATATGGGAAAACCCAAACCCGACCCAAAACTCAACATTCTTATATGGGTCGGGAACATACTGTCATTTTTCAATTTTATTTGGGCCCAAACCCGACATGCGGCCTGCTTTAAAATGTGGGTTTGGATTTGGGACAGAAAAAACCCAGTAAAGCCCGACCCGATGCTCATCCCTAGTGAGAAAATGACTATTGCAACTCTAAGACCTTGAGGAGCTTAGACTAAACACATATGAGAATGTAAAGATCTATAAGGAACAAACAAAAGCATGGTATGATAAGAAGATAAGAAAGAGAGACTTTGTTGAAGGAGATCAAGTGTTGTTGTTTAACTCAAGAATTAAACTCTTCCCAAGGAAGCTTAATTCCAAGTGGCCTAGGCCATTCATAGTCTTAAATATTTTCCCATATGGAGCAATATAATTGTAAGGCAAGAAATTCACCTTCAAAGTTAATGGACAACGATGCAAGCTATATAAAGAAGGTGAAAAGAGCCTCTTTCTCCCTCTCAGATGCATGATTAGAAGATGAAGAGTCTTTAATTGGAGGACCTTGTGGGAGTTGACCCCACAATAGGATAGATTTCCTTATTAGCATTACTCGAGAACATTTTTCATTCCCAAAATAAATTTGTCATGGATGAATGTAATAATTTAAACCCTCATAAATATATGTCATCATCTTTGTAGGTGCCAAGCAAAAGAAAGTTAAGTTCTTTAGAATTTCATTAAGACACGACGTGTCTTTTGAGGTACACGCCGTGTCCACCTTCACATATGGATGGTTCAAGAAAAACTCCACAAACACGATGTGTTCCTTATGGGACACGGCGTGTGTGGCTATAGAAATTAGTTGCTGGAAAATCACACCTCGTGTCTTTATTTGAACGTGTTGTGTCCTCATCATTTCAAAGAAGCTAGAGTCTGCTGGAATCGTACACGACATGTCTTAATTCAAACACATTGTGTAATGCAGTTCATTTGAATGTCAAAAGGACTCACTGGAATCTTACATGTAGTGTATTAATTTGAACACAACATGTCCCTTCAATCAAGGCAAATATCAAAGGAAGGAGATGATCTATACATTAGAACACGTCATGTCTTCAGAAAGACACATCGTGTCCGAGCATCAGGAAATAAGGTTTTAACCCTAACCCTAGCCGCTGACTTCATTTTACCCCAAATCTCAGTCGTGCTCAAGAGCTCTCAGTCGTGTGCGAGTTGTTTTTGGTTGTGATTTTCGTCTACAAATAGCTTTCCATTCAACCCCCTCTTTCATTCTCCACATGACGGTGTTGCTCGTTGGAGCAAACTCCTCCTTCGTTCATGCAAGCCTCATCTTTCCCAAAGTCTCCGCCCCTAGATCTCATCTTCATCGATGAACTTCTTCTTTGGTGGACTCCTTCTCTGACAGTCATCTTCATGAAGAGGGTCACCAATGAGCCACCGATCTGCATCCAAGACGCCACTAAGAGCATTCTCCGTCTCCATCTTCACCTCTGTGCATAGATCCAGCATCAAGAAGAAAGATTAGCCAAGCATCACCATCTTCCCCAACCTCTAGACGCTCCATATCTGTAGGTACATGATGTGTAGTCCTTCAAGCATGCCATGTATTCTAGTACAACCTCCGGGCCTTGCCGCCTTCTGCTTCCAGAAGACACACCATGTCTTTTCCAGAACACGCTGTGTCATGTCAGTTCGGTTCAGTTCATCTTCAACCTGCTCTTAGAAGACACATCGTGTCATATCAAAGACATGTTTCCCAATGCATTTCAGCCTGATCTCATCAACTATGGCTCCAATCAAGAAGGAATCCAAGCACCGACATGGAGAGAGCTCTTCTTCAGCCCCCGCCTATGTCTCCACTACTCAATTTCATGGCACATAAGTTGAAGACCCCACCTACCAATTTCTCATCTCTCGTAGGGTCCTCCCTACACACTTTTCCTGTGAGCGGTCCATGACCGCACTGGGATTCCAGGACCAAGTCCTAGGGCTACTATAGGAGTTGGGACTTCTGTATATCCACTGCACAATGACCAACACCTACCCTAGACTCACCTATGAATTCTTGACTATTCTGAAGTTTGAGGATGATCCAAGGAAACCCCTCGAACCCTATGTTATTATCCATTTCTATCTTTTAGGTAAAGGCTATAGACTCACATTCAAGCCGTTTTGTGACATACTTGAATGTCACTATGATGGCGGGTTGTCTTATCCTCCAACATTCAACAATGATAATTTTTGGAGTGAGATCACAGATGAGACATACCATGAGTCTAGTAAGGCGAGGAAAAACACCATCCATAATCCTATTTTTTTCTATGTCCCCCATCCTCTTAGCATGGGAGTCTTTGCTAAGAAAAAAACCCTAGAGGGTGTGTGGGAAAAAAGACCCTTTCTTCTTATGGGCAATGGTGAAAAACTTCTAGATCAATGTAGGCTTCTTCATTATCAGGCGGTTCTTTGACATTAAGAAGATCAAGAAGAGAGAATATGGTGACATCTTGTGTGGGGGTTTGATAACCCACATTGCTAGGAAGGTTGATGTTGATTTTACTGATTTGTAAGATGCACTGGGGAGAAACCTGGTTGACATCCAATTACTTGTTTCTTCTGGTCTGATTTTAGGGACCCCAATGATGAAATAAAGTTCAAACAATATTTTGAAGATGATCAATATATTGAGCTACCTGATCTAGAGATCATGACCCTGACAAACAAGGCCAATTGGTAATTTGAGGTAACTTCTCCTGATGATGATGAAGCCCCTACTAAGATAGTATCTCCAGATGCACCTACTTTTTCGTCTGTCGCTCCCCGCCTCCCTCCACCAACACACAAACAGACTATAGTTGGTCTACGCCTGAAGTCCAACACGTGTATGACTGTGTCCAACAGAGGTTTGACCATCTAGATAGTTGCCTTGATCTTATGGGTCAGTAATATTCAGTTATGCACATCGTGATCTAGAGAATGGATATGTGGCACATTTCACAAAACCACTATCTCATGCTTTAGCCTCCGCAGCCCACACCTCCACCACCCCAGCCTCAGCCAGAGCCCACTCCTCCACAATCGATTCCTATTGATATTCTTGATAATGATGACTTACTATACTAGTACTTTCTTGCTGGTCATGAGGGCGCTGGCCCTTCATTTTAATCTTCTACATGATAGGTAGCTGGTTTCTATCACCTTGGGTTTGATTAATGCAGCGAGGACACTACAAATTTCAAGCATAGTGTAGTTTTATTTTCATTTTATCATCATTTTCTTAGTTTGTTGTTTTTAGCTACTATTTTTTATGGAAAATTTACTATCGTGAGAGGCATATCTTGTGTAATGAATTTATTTTCAGCCTATGTTGAACTATCTTGTCCTCCCTCATGAGAAATGCCATTTGAAGAAATTGTAAAAGGCATGCATAAATTAACTAAAACTTATGGCCACCAACATGTGTTGAATTTTGGGTTTATGTTTCTAGCCTAAACTTTCATCTTTCATATCCTTGGTTGACTAACACATGTAATGGTAATGAATTTTTTGAATAATTCAACCTTACAACCCTACTTAGAAAACAAGATGCCCTTGCCAAATCCTTAGTGATTTTTCAACCACCCTTTTTCACTAAAAAAGTTCAAATCAAATGAATGGAATCTAGCTAATGTTGCAATTTAGCTAACTCTCATATGTTTTGGAGAAAACAAGTGAAACCCAATATCATTTAAAAATCTCATTTGGTTCACTTCACCTTAATTAACCCATGAAAAGATATCTAAACCACCCACATATCATACTAACCTAGTGTAAGTTCGATCTGGCCATGATGGTTAGGTGACATATCTTAAAAGGAGGATAAAATACCCCAACTGACACTACTTGTGTGCATAAGCCTACATTAGCAGCCGACTGTCAGACTCCATAATCCATTGTCATACCTTTTGGAAAAATAAGGAGAGAAAGCAAAAAACTATTAACATTGGCTGTGATTTCATCTTTTGCATCCTTAATAGCTGAAAGTTTTGGTTGTAGATTCACTTTTTTTTGGCTTGGTCATCCAAGATCCATTTAGAGTTTCATAGTTGACTATTTCATTTAATGTGTTACCACCCCCGATGAACTTAAAATCTCTTTCTTGGATGTTTAAGTTGAAATCAAGGCTATGAGTATAAACATGTTGATTATGATTGGTTTGGTCTCATTTACATCTTTCATTTCATTTGATCTACACATGAACTTGACAATTCCTTTATTTGTGTTTCTATGCTCTTTTTGCTTGAGGATAAGAAAAGCTTAGGGGGATTTGATGTGTGCATTCTATATATACTTGTTGCACATCTTTGCACACAAATTCAGTTCATTTCGCTCTCCATTTAGTCTATAATCATACTTAAATTGCCATCTTTTAGTTGTTTTACCCATTTCATGATCTTGATCACAGGTACACATCAAATAGGATGAAATGAAGATAATGCAACCCAAACCCGACCTTAGTTGGATTCCATGTTGATTTGTAGTTGATATAGAGTTGATCCTAAAGAAACTAAACAAGACACACCATCTCTTTATTTATACAGGACGTGTAACATTCCAGGAAGGGCATTCCTCCATGCAAAGCAAAGAACACAATGTGTAAGTTCCTAAAGGATTTTGTCTCCAACTGCAGAACAAAAGAAACAGTGTGTCATTCACCCAGACACGGCGTGCCCGCACGTTCAAAAGCTAAAATTCAAAGTTCTGCCAAAGTGCACAACGTGTGTTTATTAACACATGACGTATCCCGTCTGCCCAGGTCATCTTCATTTGTAGCTACATGACACGTCTCATAAGCGACATGGTGTGTACTTATCGGGGAAGAACAGTCCAAGCAACAATTGTACTCTGCCACACGGTGTTTCTTCAAAAAGACACACTGTGTCTTTGTCAATTTTATGTAAACTTTAGAAACAACCGCCCCCCATTTTAAAAATGAGTGGCATCCACTTGGGGCGGTTATCACTCATCATTTTAAACACTTTTCTACTACAGAGAGTTGTAGAGCAAGAGATGGGTGATTTTGGAGAAGAAGATGGGGTTTCTTGAGAAAGAACCTCCATTCTTCATCATTTCTTTCTCCTTTTCTCCTCCAAGGGTGTAGCTTAGCTTCTTACTCCGGCCAAGCTTCTCGAGAGGGGATATAGTCTGAGTTAGAGCTACTATAAGGGTGGAACTTTGTCCTCAAGCCATAGTTTTACTCCTTCCACTTCACTCTTTGGTTTTTCTTAGCTTTTCTTCTTTCTAATAATGGAAAACTTTGAAATTTGTGATCTGTGAATGTGTTTCTTTATTATGTATGAGAAGAACCCTTCTTCTTGGGCATGGGAGAGTAGCTCCCATGTAATGACTTAAGTGAACTCGTAATTTATATCTAATGTTTGTTAATTTACTTCTTCATGAGTTTCTACGATGTTTGACTGAATGTATGCTTGACTGACCACCAATTGTACATGTTTTATGCTTCTTTGTGCTATTTAGGAGAATGCATGAGGGAGTAGGAAGTATATATCATGGCAACATACTCTTGACCATAGGAGTGGCTAGAGAATGTTCATGATCTAAGGTTACATTTGAATCTAAGCATAGACACAGGAGTACTATGTGAGGAAGAGAACCGTCTCATGTCACCAAGAGGTATATGATGATAGAAACCTCCTTTGCAAATTAATTGACATATTTAATTTTATAGTCCACATAATGTGTTAGTATGGAGGTGAAACCTTATGTCCAGGAACTTCTAAAATCTAATCTCAACCTTTAAAATTAAATTTTTGTTGTTTTATTTGCCATGTAATTAATTGCAATCAAACTCAACTGTTGTAATCTGACTTAGTTTGTTGAAAGTTAGCTCGTTTGCACCTATCTAACCTATCTCTCTGTGGTTCAACCTCGACTACAATCGACCTGTATACTTGCGGGTGATTCACAACTTGAGACATGTAAGATTTAAAACTCGCTTACCTTTGGCAGTCAACAATCTTCACAAATCGTGAGTTTGTGCCCAAGATAGAAATGATGTTCACTCGTTCTTCAAAATGTTCCATGAAACATTGTAGGTAGTGTACCCCCCAGTTTTGACCTTGGATGCGGTTCAATGTGTCACAATTATGCATGTCCTTTTTCTGTCTTTTCCCTTGTTCCTTTTGATTTTAGCTGCAAGCTTAAGACCATGTCTATGGTCAATTATACCCTGTCACGCTGCCTAAATCAGGCACATCATGTGAGAGTGTAGATGTAAATCCACCCACTTATTTAATTGAGTTCCATGTTTTTTTAGAAACAACTTTAACTAACTTTTCTCTTTTCCTGATTGGTCCAAACTTAGAAAACCTATATCTAATTATTCTCATGTCAGAAAATTTTGCTCAAGTACTCGTTGGAAAGATTTTGAGACAACTACCTAGTTGACCCATGAACATACCTATTATCCCAATTCAGTTCCCCTTATTTTAATTAGAAACCTAAATGCATGTTGATGACGTGTGATAAATTTATGATCATGCTAGATACATGATATATATGGTTGAATAAGAAATCAAAGCATCAATAGTTTATCTCCTTAGGCCCAGGTGAGTAGATCATGCACATTGAGTATAATTCTAGGATTTTGGGTCTACATTATTTGTTTATGTATTTATGATTACTCAATTAAAGTGCAATTATGTTATTACTCAATTATGCTCATAAAAATCATGCACATTCTATGAATTTATATTTTCTACTGATTTGATGCTTATACTTTCACTTGGAACACTAGGAATTACTGTCATGCTATTTAATTAAGAAATCATGAAAATCATTCTTAAGTATAAGAAATCATGCTATGTAGATATTGTCCTCTCAATCATGTTATGTGAGCCTTAATTGGCCTTATGAGCTCAATGAGAGCATTATATGAGCCTTAACCGATCTTATATGACCTTAATTGGTCTTATGAGCACTGTGGGTGCATTAAGAGAGAGAATTATATTAACTCAAGTTAAAATACACAACATTATGTAACAATATCAATTTATTACTTTTCAAACAATAATGTTAACCAAGTTCAATCACCAAGTTCTTCTAGTTATTTTCTATCTTTTCAATTATATATTAATTTCATGTTATAACTACTCAGTGCCACTCACATAGTTTTACGTTGCTTTGTATGGCTGGGGACAAGATGTCTGCAGACGAAGAGAAGGAAAAGAAGTAGACCTCAATTATGTTATGTTGGAGTTCATACATTGAACTCTTTTACGATTGGACTTATAGTACCCGTTTATGGTATGTAATAAGGCATTCTGGTGGTTATCTCTTTTATTCTATAAATTTTACTTGGTTAATGATATCATTTCACCATTTGTCATGATCTCCGTTATGTGAAAATGCTTCCGTTTTAGTTGTGTTAGTATTAGAAAGGAGGTTGTGACAGTAGCGGCTGGAAAAAATAGAGGGGTTATAAAGTGTTTGCTAAAAGGTAGGTTTTCTTCGATTTCCTGAAAAGTCGGGGGATTTCCCGACAAAATTCTCATACTTGTATTTTTCACAATATTATACCTTCGGCAATCGGCATCCAAGTTGGCGCTACGTACAGGATATGAGAGGATTTGAGGCTCAAATTCGCTCCCACTCCGTCTCTCCCGTCTCCCTCACGCCCCACAGGCCACAGCCACACTCCTATTGGAGCTTCTCCGCCACCACTGCCCCTCCTCCGTCCGTCGCAAGTCGCATAGCTTGAGGGGCATAGAAAGAGCTACAGCATTTCATCACTTATCGAGATGCAAGTTCTTCAATATCGTCTGGCTGCCCCACGGCCCCGCTTGAGGAGCTCTGGCGCGGCTTCAATGAACGGTGTGTTCCTCTGAGCGTTTGAACTCAATTGTTCTACTTCTCTAATGCTTCAAGTTCGCTAGTAATAATTTTCTTAGCAGCGTTGTATGAACCAGTTTTAACGCCCCGAAGATCCTATCTGTCTGCCCCACCTCGGCACAGCTGCTGGAAGAGGTCAATGGGGTGCTTGATGGCTTCCCCAATGGAGAATAGGCCAGCTTCATGCCGAGCTGCGTCGGTGGAAGGTTTCGTATTTCTCTTTCCGCTGCCGTTCTTGGTCTTCTTCATGTTGTTATCACTTGAATCGACATGAAGGAGTTTGTATCTCATCACCCCTGTACACTACAATTTCAGTAAAGCCCTTATGTAACTTGCGTGACATCGTCTCAATCTTTCAATTGCTTGTGACTTACGAACCTAAGTTTCGCTACTTTTTGATCTCATCTTGTTCCTGCCGCAGGTACTAGCTCGGCTGCCTCAGGAATTACAGCCGAGAAAGATGTCTTGGCCGCCTTATCCCAGATTATCGACCCAGATTTCGGCACTGATATTGTCTCTTGTGGTTTTGTGAAAGACCTGCACATTAATGAATCTTCTGGAGAGGTTGCTGATAGACATCAATTTTATACCAAGCTTAGTTTTATGCTCAGGCTACTGAAATTTGTACCTTTGACTCTTTTTGCTTTTGCAGGTTTCCTTTCGGTTGGAGCTCACCACGCCCGCATGCCCGATCAAGGACGTGGTAAATGACACTCAAACCAGCCTTGAGCCTTCTTTGACCAGGAACTACTGTGTTTTATATGGTAGTTCTACTCTTTTTTTTCTTCTCCTCCCAATTAAGGTTTTTCCTTCGTCACTTTAAAGAGATCACCAGGATTGATTGCCTCAGAAAGTAGGGTATTGCCGATAAGCGGATGTTGGCATGAGCAAGGATTCAGACTCCGCCGTCCCATTATCTGTCGGCCTAACCATGTTTCACCTTATGGAAACTATAAGAGTGTTATTACAAGTAAAAGAATACTCTAGAGATATGCTTTGTAGAGAATAGTATTTTGTATATTACAAGTAACATGCACTTACACATAGAGACTTCACATCAGTTGTAAACGAAAGCCCTCCAAATGACTTTTTTGGCTAAATACTAACTTTTAGTGCCATTCTGGCAGTTAGTCAAACATGCCAATCAGACCATCCTTATGGTTTTTCAATAGCGTTTTTCAATACACAGTGTGACCTTCATGTTTGAATCCTTGTTTACCGACCTTAAGCCAGTTTTCCATGCATTCAGTTTGAGCAGAAGGCAAATGAGGTTGTAGCAGCTCTTCCTTGGGTTAGAAAGGTGTCAGTGACTATGTCTGCACAGCCGGCGAGGCCTGTTTACTCTGATCAACTTCCGAAGTGCTTGCAGTCTGTTTCAAATGTCATTGCTGTATCAAGCTGCAAGGTATGTTTTTAATTTCTGTCCTATCCAACTTTTTAATTATTTTTTGAAAAAAATGGATGTTGGGCTTGTTTCTAAATTCGTGTTGTATCTGATCTAATTATAATCGTATTAGTAGGGTCGCAGTACTAAATATGCCAGAATAATCATAACTTAGCCTAACCTAACAAAACTGCAAAATTCTTTATCATCTTGCCTAAGTGAAATGGGTTCTGATTGGTATAACGGGGAAATAGACTAAATAGCCAGCAGCAGTAAAGCTGTAGTTCTCATCAGCATTATTTCTGACACAGTTGGGAAAATCCTGTTATTTACCGATGTTATGGGATCATCAAACCTTTGCAGCTGGTACAAGAGAATAAACTTGGAGATATGATAAAACTGCTATTTACTAAAACAACTTTCATCCTTCCATTAATAGTCAGCCACCCTCTGCAAAGATTTAAGGTTCCAACACGTAGAAGTTGAGGGACAGAGGTAAATTACTGATGAACCCTCAAGCTTTTTCCCCATTTAATCTACTTTTATGCTTTGATGTCTGCCAATAACACAAGAATTGACTGCTATTTTACCCTACTTCTATGCCTCAAACTACACTTGTACAATCAGAAGCATCAACTATTCTGACCTAGATCTTCCTGTTGCCTGTGTAAATCCAAGATATTCCACCCCTTCTGATTTTGTCTCGTTGTCCTTGTTAGAGATTAATGTATTTAATTGCTTTTATGTGTTAAATGGGCTTGGCTCCTATCCCATGTAATCTCCTTGCTTATCCTGTTCCAGTGGTACACCACAACTCCAAACACTACTATATATATCGAGTCCTATGTATCATTTTCTTTTGTTGAATAAGAAATCATGGTTCACATGGTACCAGATCATTATGGCTGGCATCTTCTTCCTTATCTATGGTTAGCCACCACCATTGCACGATTTAGTAACAACGATGATAACATAATGGGAATGTACACACATAATAGAAATTGCAGACCATTCAGCACTGGTCTATATAAATGTTTGAACATGAGTTAACCCTTGCCAATCTCAACAGACTAGGTACATTTACTACCAAAAATCACATACATAATTTCTCAAAACATCAAAGATCAACTGAAATACACTCAGTATCCAGCTTGTCATCTTCCCTTTACAATTTTGATTTTGACCCTAAGCAACTAGGCTGGTCGTGTTGTCCTATGCATTTCAACTGTGTGATCTAAATATATCATTCAAATATGGAAAGAATTACATCGAGATGGAAGGAAGACGGGCAACAAGCTGCGCCGTCAATCCTTTCTGAATAGCAAAACCAATTCTCCAAAATACTATGTCCATAGACTTGGGAGTCAATGGATATAACTATTAGAAATGATCAGTGATCTAAATGAACTTCCACCGGGAGAAATAACTATTAGAAACTAACATTTACAAACTAAAGCAAAACTCTATGTGCAAGATAGGCGACTGAAGACGTAGCTTGTGGTGAAGCTCGAAGGCGCATCAACTGAGTTTACTCCTCTTCAAACAGTGACACATGACGAGTGATGTTCTCTAAGTATCTTCTATAACCGCCTTATGGGCAGACTTTGTAGGGAATCCATGTAATTCATAACAAGTCTCCTTAGTGTGTCCTGTCCAACCACAATGGGCATACTGGGCATAACTCATGCAAACGTCAAACCAACGAGTCACTGTGCCAAAACAATATATATGAGACTTATCTCCTCTTTGTAGCCATATACGTCCATTATCATATTGTACATGCGAGGACATCTTTGGAATACTAAGTTGAAGATGATCCACAATGCGTTGCATGTTTCAAAGTGGTTTGTCACATCTTCTATATGTGGCTCCATGCTATCCCATAAGATATCAATAGATTCACATCATGTTGTTCCCATTTCTCTCATACAATAGGATTTTCAGGTGGCTCAAAATTCAGATGTTTTATGCATCCTTGACCTATAAACTAGATCTTAACAATGCGACTCCATTGACTGTAGTTCTCATCAAGTTTGTGGTCGTAATGATATGATTTTGGAAGGTAATAATAGAATTTCGGGATGTTGTCTCCTTTTTGTCCTCCACGTTGACCAGAAAAAGGAATCAAACCAAAAAGAGTTACAATTGGAGCAAATGTAGGAGAATCCCTCGACTTCACCTCTACAGTTGGGTTTATATATATGTATTTATATGTATGCATATATATATGTATATGTATATATATGTATAAATATGTGTGTGTGTGTATGTATGTAGGTATGTGTATATATATATGTATATACATGTGTATATATATATATGTGTGTGTGTGTATACACACATGTGTAAATACATGTGTCTATATATATGTGGACAACTATCTAGTGAGAGACAGATCTTGGTGACAGCATGAGACGGATTTGAATAACTCTCCATAGTGATCACTTTTTCATGATCTAACAATATAGATTAAAAGTATACTTCAGTTTTTACCTATCCACAAATTTCATCATCATCGTGCTTGTATAGCATGCACAACAATAGAATACTTTTCAACACTTTATACTGAGTTTCAGACTGACACTTGGATGTAAAAAGTTTACTTTGCACACATTGATAGGTAATAATATTCAATTGTAAATTGTAATAATTTTGTGTGTAAAAGTAACGAGTTAATGTCTTCCCATCCATACGAGTGAATTTTAAACACAAGATATAACTTTGTATTTATTCAAATGCCTCTCTCATGCTCTCAACATAGCATGCTTCTATCTAGATTGCTATCTTCACAGACACACACACACACATATATGATAGAGACTTTTACAAAATTTACATAAGTCCCTAGATTTTTCACATAATTACAAGTATGTCCATATATATTAAGATTATCCATTGAGAAGATCACACTATTTATAGAAGAAAATGGAAGTGTGACAGCTCAAATAAAGCATAGTGGCATAAGGTAAGTAACATTAAACAAACAAAAGACTGGTATCATTAGACTGTCTATGACAATTAAGCTATAGTTCAAATTACTGGTATTACTACGTTCCATGAGAGAATCAAGCACAATGTAGTTGATAACTTGTTCATCATACTACAAATGCTCATATATACTGGTTGACACTGGGGTTTCATTAAATCTGAGTGCTAAAAAATCAAGTACTAGCATATGAAATAACATCTAAAACTTAAAAATGCTAACAGTGATTTCTGAAATTAGCTTTATAATTTTGATAAGCATGAAATTCATCGATTATGTCGTCGGTTTTAAACTTTTAGCTATTTGTTTTCAATATATACAATGTTGTGATTAACAAGATAATAATCCTCCATCCTATTAGTTATGGTCTTGTAATGTCTCAAACAAGAAACATTCTAACTCTATTATCCATCATGAACAATATGAACAATGCAAGATTGTTTTATCAATAACAAAATGACACCCCCCCCCCCCCGGCCGGCGAATTTGGGGATAGTTTTGTTAATCAAAGTTATTGTCAATGTTCTTAGCATGCAACCCATGGTGAACAATACATGTTTTTCAAGGGATGGATACATGAGAGGCATGCATATGGTGATGTGATGCAAGTTGGTTGTCCCCAAAATATCACTTTGCTCATGAACTTCGATACTATACAATGTATTAGAAAGCGGGAAGCGGGAGGCGTGCGGACAACACCCTGTAACCGATTAAGCGGTAGGCGGGCGATTTTTGAAAAAGCGGGTGTCTAAATTTTATATATTTTTATACAAAATTACATGTATGTGTATATAAAATATATATTTATAAGGAACTTCTATACATATCTAATCAGCAAATCAGTAATTAACTAAGTATTCATCAATACTTTACTATTAATCGGTTTCTCTAATCACTAAAATCAGCAAGCAGATCAGTAATTGTAAATAACAAACTAAGAATTATTGAATTAAAGTAATCACTAAAGTAATACTAACCAGTAGTACCAATCATTAATCACTGAAAGCAGCAAGGAAATCAGTAAAACTAATCATGCATTAGAAGTATAATAGAGCAATATGATATTTACTTAGATGCATTACAGCAGTACCCAATTATTATAGCTTACACACAAAGTATGCATTCTAAATTTGGACTAGCTATATCATAGAACATTTAATGTATACAAGTTTCATATATTATAGTCAACACTACTTGGACTATGTAATTAATTAATGTTAGATGCTTACATTAGAATTTTTAAATAAAAGAGGGAAAAAAGCGACAAAAAGTGGGTGAGGCGGGCAAAAAGCGGGCGATTATGTTCAAAACGATTAAGCGGGCGCTTAGGGGCTAAATTAGGCGGATGAGGGTCATGGCCGATTAAGCGGCCGCCTGGGCCGTTTTTTTAATTCACTGATACTATATATATTTGAGTAATTGATATATAATGTACATAAATAGCCTTGTAGCTCAGTTGCTGAAGAGCGTGTGGTTCACGTGAAATGCAAGGGGGAAAGACAATACTTTTGCCAGTCCCGGCATGCCTTCTCTTTTGTGAATACGACATTTTCTCTAGACGGACTGACTATATTCCCCCTAACTTGGTGGTGATTGGTGGCAAGGACAATCATCTCTATTGTATATGTCTAGATCAATGATTTTTCCCCACATGGCATTGGCTTATAGACAGTATTGCAGATATAATGCATTGAATTTAAGTTATTCTTTGTGTAGCTAACTACATTACATAGTCACCAAACTATTTCATCTACAACAAGCGAGAATACCACTAGGTGTGACTATATAATAATTTTAGAAGAAAAAAGGAATCGTCCGTGGGAAGTTGGGAGTTTTGACAGGGTTACTTGATAGAACAGTTTCCCTTGTTTTTCCTCTTACTAGGTAGTGGAATGTAGTCCATTGGCACAAAGAAACTACTAATATAAAAAATAAAGGATTCATGGATTTTCTTTGCCCTGCCTCCCCTATAAAAGTTGTTTCAGTTTATCTAACTAACGACATGTAGAATTGTGCAAATGAGCTTATCATGCAACAAGCTTGAAGGCTATTATTTGTATGCACGACCTTGAGGGAGTGTACATATGGTATGTGTGGATTTGCTAATGCAACTTAACTTAGATTAGGATAAAAACCTTTCCTATATACATGAGGGGAGGAGTTACATGATTTCAACTCAAGTGTTATATGGATCACTTAAGTAGGCAAACATAAATGGGCCAAGCCTGATAACACTAAATAAACAATTATCT
This sequence comes from Alisma plantago-aquatica, assembly GCA_963693085.1. Classification (NCBI taxonomy): domain Eukaryota; kingdom Viridiplantae; phylum Streptophyta; class Magnoliopsida; order Alismatales; family Alismataceae; genus Alisma; species Alisma plantago-aquatica. The sequence goes on along the minus strand of OY856410.1, from coordinate 1,159,670,119 downwards.
CAGCAATGCCCCTCAAGGTGGATAGTACGCATTATAGTCTTAGCTTGTTATTCATATACTAATACAGATCAGGAGGAAGTGGGTTTGTGAGAATATATGCTACTTGACCTCCAAACTTTACATATGTTGTAAGTATCTTTTTTTTCTTTGACTAGACAATTAGACTCAAATAACTTAATTAACTAAATCAACCAGACTCTCTAATATATACGATGTACAAAGTGAGAATCAACTTCAATATGTTTGGTATGCTCGTTGAAAACCGGATTTTCGGCAATATGAATGAAAACCTGATTATCATTGTATAATGATGTTGTTTACTGGACTACAATCCTGAACTCTAAAAAGACGGATGGGACCTACTACAAGTCACCTAATGCATGTGCCTTGCTTATGGCGTGGTATTCAAATTCAGTCCTTGAAATGGCAACAATCATTTGTTTCTTTCTCTTCCAGACAAATAGGTGATTACCTGGTAGGATACAATATTTGGATGTGGATCTTCTATCATAGGGATCACCAACCTAGTATGCATATGCATATCCTATAATAGTCATTGACTTGTACTAAGGTCATTCGTCGAACAAACCTTTTCTTGGAAAGCTCTTGTCCAATAAAGTCTAAATTTATAGGTGTGCTTGTCAGCTGATTAATGATCCCAACTGCATAAGAAACATCTTGTTGTGTGATGGTTAAATATATTAATTTTGCGACCATCCGCTGATATTCTTATGAATCTTAGTAGGACTCCCCCTCATTCGAAGTCTTCGGGTGATAGTCCATTGGTGTAGAGAAATGTTCTGTGTCAGACTGTCAGTCATGTCTGTCTCTTTTAATAGGTCAGGGACATATCACCTTAGAGAGAGATTGATCCCTTGCTTGGACCGAAGAACCTCAATGCCTAGGAAATATCGAAGATTCCTCAGATTTTTCATATGAAATTTGAGTAAGAGCCTTCTTTAGATTGGATATTCCCTGTGTAATATTCCCAATGATTACAACATCAACACAAACAAGCAGGTCATGTCCTTTTCGGTAATATCAGATGAATAACGAGTTGCCATTCATAGACCTCTTGAAACCCAAATGTTCACAGATGGCATTAAATTTGTTGAACCAGACGCAAGGAGATCATTTTAGGATGTATAGAGATCGTCCTAGACGACATACTTTGGTAGAACACTCTCACTTAGCAATCAATGCAGGAGGTTGTTGCATATAAACTTCTTCGGAGAAATCGCCTTGAAAGAAGGCTTCTTGATATCTAATTGGTGTAAGGGGCCATCAGAGTTGGCGTCCAGGGTGATCAAAAAGCGTACATAGGCATTCTGAGTCACCGGAGTGAAGGTCTTGAAGAAGTCCGCCCTAATGGTCTGGGTCTATCTTTTGGCGACGGTGTGTACCTTCAAGCATTCAACTATAATGTCAAAATGGTGCTTTACAAAGTAGACTAACACTAGATGACAATATTTTTGCCACAAAGCAGGTCGACAAACTCTCGACTATTAATTTCTCATAGAACCGTCTTCTCATTATTCATCACAGCGTTTCATACTTAATGACTAAGAGCGACCCATTACTATGGAATTGTGGTAGAATCAAGAGTAACAACAAAGGAGTAGGCATAGGGAGATAAACAAGGTAACTAGTGTTGGAGATACGATATTTACTAGTACATGTACGAGGAGCTCTCCGAAGAGCCATCGGTTTATTAGTTTCTACTGGAGAAGACGATGATGGTGGAGCAACTTGTGGATCCATTATCACCATGCGTTGGGTTGGAAAGAATTGAGGTAGTGGTAGAGGGGTGCTGGGGGAATATATGGAACCATAGGCGAAACATGATCACACACTAGTGGTAAAGAAACAAATTTTGGTGGTGAAGTGGGTGGAGTAGTGACAACAATGATAAAGAACAATTTGTCCTTGTGAAAAGGGACATCTGCATAGAGGTAGAACTATTGAGTTTTTGGATCAAAACACTTATAGCCTTTTTGGACTTGAGATATATCCCAAGAAGAAAATCATTAGGCCGGAGATAGTTTTTCAGTTTTTAGATCGAAGTTTTGCACAAACGGACACAGTAAAAAACGATGATCGAAATTTGCTGAAATAATTGGAATGTTGCCAAAAAATTATGTACCGCTGGCAATCGGGTAGCGAAATGCACTGAACATCGGTTTTTTTACTCTCTAATGTACTGTGCACTACCTAGACCACAATTCTTTGCACTATTTTGTTTGGAAATCTATGTATTGTGTTTGCTAACTATATTTTGTTTGGAAATCTATGTATTGTGTTTGCTAATTATCATTACTTCATTAATTGCACCATAGAAATTGACATTAAAATTCCCATGGGATCTATATATTTCATCTTTCTTCACTCAAAAATTAGGAGACCTCCTACATATCAAGTATAACATATTATTGAATAAACAAGTGTGTTTACACTAGTGTATTTATCAGGTAATATATCATAAATCCATTATCTAGTTTATTTTTCTGTTGAAATGCCGGAATGCATCCGTCGAAATTTCCTCAATCTTTTTATGAATTTCCGCTTATGTATCCACTGAAATGGTGCCGAAATCAGACATTTTCTTCTTGGTAAGAAATCCTTTCCAGAGAGAAAAAGGTTGTTTCTGAGGGTGAAGAATAGGAAACAATGTTTTGTCCTTAAGAACATAGGATGGTTTACAACTGATTAAAAAACAAGTTGTTCAACAACCTCTAACCTTATAGCATGGATTACTAAAGATCGAGTTTTGTCAAATGGTAGTTTTTATATTCTGCAATGATGAGCATAACAACATTGATGAATCATACCGACCTTGCAACAAAAGGAGGAAACTGCGTATGGGACATATTCAAGTGCATTAGTTGGTCTAAGAGTTTAAATGAATTACGCAGAGCGAACAACACTCATCTTATGAAAGGCCTTAAGGTCAAAACTTCTTCACGAGTTTTACGTAAGGTCATCGAGGACAAATCATCAATGGAAGTCAGGAAGTATCTATATCCATTGTAACTAGAAGTACAAAAAGGTCCTAAAACATCACTATGAATAAGTTCAAACAATTTTACATACTGTTTTTGACAAGGTAGGAAAAGACACCCCATGGTGTTTGCATAATTGACATGCATAACAAGAGAATAAAGAAAGGGAAGATATAGGTGGATCTAAAGCTTTTATTTTTTCAATCAATTGATGACCAAGAGGAAGGTGTTTTTGTAGCTGCAAACTCGTGATGAAGGCGGCATAAGATGTTGGATGAGTGGGGAAGTAATAAAGACCAGCAAAGTGTGCTTCCCGTCCAATCATCATCATATTCCCCAAATATTGTAGGACAAACCCCGTAGGTCAAAGGTTATGTAACATGCCAATATATCAACAAGTTTGGCAGCCAAAAGTAAAAAATGTAAATTTTATGAAACATAGTGAATTGAATGTAAATCGATGGAGGAAGTAAGTAATATAGAGCTACATTAGCAACATTTTATGTAGGCCCCTCTACCAGGATGACAGATGAGTGAGGGATATGGGGGTCAAATGTTTGAAGGAGATGTGTGGCATACTCATCGTGTGTTGGGTTGTAGCTCAGTTTACAATCTAGTCAGGTTGTAAAACGAACATGGAGTCACATAGTTACCTTGATGTGTAGTTGCAAGGTGAGCAGATGTTGAGGCTTGTAGAGGATATATGAAAAAGTCACCAATTTGACTGTGAAATATATGTAATGGCACGTTTAGGATTAGAAAGGAGCATGGACAAGGATGGCCTTAGATGGTAAACGAGTAGGATAGGACATTACATTTCCTAACCTATGTTTGGCTGCACCAAAGATGAGTAATTAGATCCGTTGCCACCTCGTCAGGATAGGTTAAGGTTGTCTTCCCCATTGTAGATTGTCTCAGAGACCTTTTTACATATACCTCTCAAGCGATTTCAGATATCACAACAAAGTTAGCAGTTTAGTTTCAAGTAGTTCACATGACAAAAAGGTTCCGCAATCAGAGTAAATCTCATTAATTAGGAAATTAAGTGATAGTGCTAGAATCTTTGAATGAGTAAACATTTTGAAAACTGAGAAGACAAAACAACGGTTGGACCTCTGTGGCTCTGTTTGACGAGGATGACAGTTGTTTCACATGGACAATACCCAACACACAAAGTTCTCGTATCGGAATATGAAAATTAGAAGGTCAAGGTCATTCTGATTACATAAATATTCGTCTAGGGGAAGAATTGCGGGAGGTCAGAGGTAGAAGGCAGACTAGAGGTCGGAAGGAGTCTGTAAGACGCCGAGGCTACGGAGGGCAGAGGTCTGAGGTCGGCGCGGGGTTGTGAAAGAGAGTCAGGACCAGGTCGCGAGTACCAGATGGCGTGAGGAAGATAGAGGACTAGACGGTGTGTCTTACGGAGGAGGAGGCTGACTTAGGTGAGGATTGAGGACGCCACTCAGGTAGTCTGAGGGGAAGCGACGCACGGTTAGTAGGCTGAGCCGGGACGCAACAAAAGGGGTCGGGCCTGTCTGGAGATATTTCCAGCGCCAGTACCTAGGGAGGCTGGAGAACTCCGAATCCGTCTTGCTTAGGACTGGAGTACTACTTGTTTACCATCCCAGTTTGGCCTTTTATTCAACCAAACATAGGATTCAATTTTTAGTAGGATTATGACTCCCATCTTGCGCTGATTACGGTGAAGCAAACACGCCGTAAATGGAGGTCTAGGCTGAGAATGCAACGGAGAATCACCAACCTGTTGTGAAACCCAAAGGAGAAATTCATATTCTTCGTTGTGAGTCAGACATGGGTGGAGTTTGCACTTGGCGCTCCAATAGCAGTAGTGGACGACGTCTGTGGCGCACTGGCGCTTGATTCAAATGAACAGTACCCCGGATGTGGATGTGATCGTAGTTGGGGAGATCTCCAATGTTTGAAGTGACACAGTCTTTAGTGTGATCCAACTTGCCACAATAGTTGTACATTGGGTGCGGTCCTCATCCTTGTCCAAGATTGTGGGCTGCAATAACAACTGTAGTTTGAGCTCCGAAGGGGTCGGTGTGCGAGATGTGAGCTAGTCCATATCAGACTGAGACAAACGAGCACATGCCTCTTTCATCGAGGGAAGTGACCTATTGGTCTAGAGGACGGTCACCGTGCTGCTTGGAGAAGATTTTATCCATAACGTTGTAGAGATGGAGGCAATTCTCTTCCTGTGTGTGTAATCGTTTCATCTCATGCCACCATCTTGGCACTGCAATGCCACATTTATTTGACAACAATGTGTGGCTTCATGCACCCTCAAAGCCGTGACAGGATTTTCTCAATGACCCATGTGTCACTGGGTCCTGTGGCGTTGCGTGTTTAATGTACCTCAGTTTGCTGAGGAATTCAAGGAATGTCTCGACTGCATTCATTCAGAGCAATTGGTTGTCGCCATTTAATTTAATGCCAGAAACTGTTGGCATCGTGTTATAGATAGAAGTAGGGGTGGCTGAAGCTTCTTGTTAGCCAATAGTAACATATTAGCAATATTGAAACAAATGTGCACCAAAAAAAATATTGAAACAAATGCACTGCATAGAAATACACAGAGAGAGAGAGAGAGAGAGAGCACCATCGGTAAAGAGGCACATCAGGAACAGACAATGGAAGTAAAGAAACTAATGCTGAAAGATCATGTACGGTAGGAAGGAATCACAAGAACATTGCAATGTGAAGCCCCTAATTGAAAATATGGCACTTATCATACAGTTTAGGGGAACCTCATGGAGAAGAAGAAACAGTTAAACCTCGTCTCTCTCTCTCTCTCTTGTTGATGCTTTATAAAATTAGCATTCAGAAGGTTTTTTGACTTTTTTTTGTTCTTATACAAAAAGGAAAAGTAGATGATAGAGGAGGGACAAGAGAGGAGGAAGCAGGCCTTAGGCCATCCAAGATGAGGTCGTCATCGGCGGTGATAGGGATGAAGGACGCAGTGGTGTGGGCCACACTACTACTGCATGGCAGCGGCGAGTTATCCACCTATTGTTGTTGCCAACAGCGTTGGCACCGCTGCTGCTGCTCGGAAGCGGTTGCTAGGTGGCCACCGCGTGCCTCCTGCTGCTTCCTGGCCCCTGGTGGCGCTGGAAGGGAGAAAGGGAAGGAGCGCTAGAAAGGGAGGGGGTAGGTTAGGGTTCTAAGGGCAAGTTGCTTTCATACAATGTGGATTTGCTAAGGCGACTTAGTCAGTGAAAAACCTCTCCTATATATATAGGAGGGCTTGAGATACATGGATTCTAGTCAAGTATTATGGGGACGTTTGGTTTGATGTACTCATCTGGATTATAGAGAATCCAGTACTTTGGTCATCCAGGTTTTAAGAGCTCTTGGTTTTATCAAATGCTGTAAACTAATAATATATGTTTGGTTGTGCTGTATATTCACGGACTGAATGACCAAGGACGACCGGCAATAAACTGGCTGAAGCATACATAAATGGATCGTAGGCAGTTTTAAGAGCTCTTTGCGTGATCGTGAAACGGCCATCTGTGGGTATTGACAGGGGAAAACAAGTAGATCTGTCGGTTCCTTTCGATCAGGATAGCAGCCAGTGCAAAAGGCGTGACCGGGTAAACAGCTGGACGGCGGCGTCCACCACTTTTGAGATGTAAACAAGAATCCATCACTTCCTATGTGGTCAAAAAATGCAGGATTCCATACTTTTCTAACTCCGGCTAAACAAACCTAATATTTCTACTGCTGGAGTAAAGAATACGATCCAATCCATCCAGATCCAATAAGCCAAACGTGCCCTATATTGATCACTGAAGTAAGAATTATAAATGGCTCTAGCTCAATAACCCTAAATAAACAATTATCTCAACGATATGGATTGTGGGAAAAGCATAAGGTTATAAGTCTTTGCGATGATGGATGTATTACACACACATAAACCTAGGAGATGGATTGTCACTTAATTCATCCAAGCCTAATCATACTCCTAAAATTTGTTTGTTGTTTTCTCTGTGATAGCTTACGGAAGTTATAAGGGACGCTTCATTGAAACTTATTAGTGAAATAATCTCATGCCTACTTATTGCAACTTAAAAGGATTGTTTTACTTGTAGTTGTATCATTCTATCATGCCTACTTTCTTCCGTTGTAGAGAGTGCTGCCTTTACCAAGCAACTAGAAGTGCAAGCTGAAGTGATTATCATCTGTAACCGAAGTTTTCTTATTTTTCTGCAGGGTGGTGTAGGCAAGTCTACAGTAGCTGTCAATCTTGCTTACACCTTAGCTAGTATGGGGGCTAAGGTTGGAATATTTGATGCTGATGTCTATGGTCCCAGTTTACCAACAATGGTCTCTCCTGAAAACAGATTGCTAGAAATGGTACTTCAAAATTCCTTTATGTTGATAAGATCCTAACTCTTTATCGATGTCATTATACTAACTTAGATGCATACAGAATCCAGAGACGAGAACCATAATTCCAACTGAATATCTGGGCGTCAAGTTGGTATCATTTGGTTTTGCTGGACAAGGGCGTGCAATTATGCGAGGCCCCATGGTTTCAGGAGTCATCAATCAGTTACTTACAACTGCTGAGTGGTAAAATGGCTCCTTTTCAAATGGAGATATTCTTGAGATGCTTTTATATATATCTGGAGATATTTACTTTGACTCAATTTTAAACAAGTATATAACTGGTGTACTCTACTGTCATCGAATGACCACAATGTTGAAAGAAATACAAGTGAAATATCATTCTATATGGTCATGCCAAATTTAGATCATAGAATTTTGCAAGGGGCACTAGTAGTTTATCTGACGACATCACCTGTAACGAAAGATATCAAACAATAGTCAACATCTTGTTTCCATATACCGAAGTGAATATGTAATCTTTTTTACCATGCAGGGGGGAGTTAGACTACCTAGTTGTTGACATGCCCCCTGGAACTGGTGATATCCAGTTGACATTGTGCCAGGTTAACCATTTACTTACCAGACAGACATAATATGTTATTATATAAATATTTATTGGATTGCAATGGTCCTTACACAAAATGTGTCTTCAGGTAGTTCCGTTGACAGCTGCTGTGATCGTCACTACACCTCAGAAACTTGCATTCATTGATGTTGCCAAAGGGGTCCGTATGTTTTCTAAACTAAAGGTATACATATGTTTCACTGCAGAATTTTCTTAGATTTCACACAATCAGAAAAGCTTTCAAATCTAGGGGGTGTCTTTTTTTTGTCTGGATAGTTTGTCTTTCAACTTAAATTTTGCATTACTCTGTGAAGGTACCCTGCATTGCAGTAGTCGAAAACATGTGCTACTTTGATGCTGATGAAAAGCGCTTCTATCCATTTGGGAAAGGTTCTGGTGCACAGGTATGTTAATCGCTCACACTTTTCTCACAGTTACTAGTATTTACCTGGTCTTCGACTAAAATCATGTCTTTCTCTTGCAGGTTGTACAGCAGTTTGGAATACCTCATCTCTTTGATCTTCCAATCAGAGAAACTGTATGCCTAAAACCTTCAACTTTCACATTGCAAATAAATGAAATTTTAACAAGTCACTACCTTTCTAAAGCACAATAGTCATGTGCCCCGAAATCTTTGCATTGCTTCTATATTACTACTTTAACTGTTGAACCCTCAAATGTGCTATAATTTTAATCACCAGTTATCAGCATCAGGAGATAGTGGTACGCCTGAAGTAGCTGCCGATCCGCTAGGAGAAGTAGCAAAAATATTTCAAAATCTTGGAGTTTGTGTAGTTCAACAGTGTGCAAAAATACGCCAACAAGGTAGACACTCAGAGTGAACAGTTTTCCATGCAATTTCAAAATAAGGCATGCTCTCGATTATTTAATTAACATGTGTGGCTTTCTGTCCAAAAGTATTCTATGATTATCTATCAATACTGATTTAGCTGCTAATCATCGAATACTGTCAACTGAAACCTATATCAGAGTGAACAGTTTTCCTTGCAATTTCAAAACAAGGCATACTTCAGATTATTGAATCAACATGGTTGGCATTCTATCCAAAAGTATTCTAAGATTATGTATCAATACAGATTTAGCTAGTCATCATAGAATACTGTAAACTGAAACCTATATCATTAAAACTGCTGATGCTTAAAATGCAAGTCTACTATATGAAATTCCCTTTTACAGTTTCCCCACCAATGGCATATGCTTTATAATGCTGATGCTGAAATAGAGTCTGCTTCATGATATGGCTATGCAGTTTCCACAGCAGTGACATATGACAAAGCCCTAAGAGTTATCAGAGTTAAAGTTCCTGATGCCGATGAAGAGTTTCTATTACATCCTGCAACAGTTAGGCGGAACGACCAGTCTGCTCAAAGTGTGGTATGTAGAATGCTTATCATAAGAGCCGATATATAGTTCCGAAATACAAACTTCTCTTTGTTCTCTTTCATCAGCTAGAAATAGTTCCTTTGAGATTTGATCCATTGCTGGCTGAAATAGGATGAATGGACTGGGGAGCAGAAGCTTCAATATGGTGATATTCCTGAAGATATTGAACCGGAAGATATAAGACCTATGGGAAACTATGCAGTTTCAATAACATGGCCAGATGGATTCAGCCAGGTAAAATTGTGTTTGGCACGTACAATGCATTTGTTCCATGGAATAGGTCGTGCGGTTCTCAGGATTCAGGATGAAATTGTATAAAATTAAACACTGATGCATGGTTTTATCCCTATAATAGATTTAATAATGTATTTGTTTGGCCACTTGTTACAGATAGCTCCTTATGATCAGTTGCAAATGCTAGAGAGATTGGTCGATGCTCCATTACGCACCAAGGCCACTGTAAATAGTTCTTGAGTTTGTTGATTCGGAGGTCATAACATGGGCAAAGCAAGAGTACATCAAACAGGGGACAGCAAACTTTCAAACCACCGACTTCAGTTGCATCATCTATATCCTGAGTATTCAGTTGCCCCCGTGGACGAAGCTGCCAACGCATTGACGAAGGAACTTCTGTGGAGCTGTCTAATTGATCTCATTCAATGACGTGTAATGTACAGATTTTGGTTCCACTCTGACGTTCTGTTCAGAGTTGCATGCCTTTTGGGTACAGCGTTCAGATCAAATTTTAACATTAAGTATATTGTTCCGAGCAAATTGTACAGGCCATGCGATGAAATCTATTGAATCCTCTCCACCAGCATGATCTCATGTAGTCTAATTTTGGGAAAGGAATATGAAATGAAAATTGTTTTATCCTACAATGAACTTAGCAGATGAAGCGAGCAATGGTGCCACAGAGTAGATGATCTGTGTGAGATTCAATGCCAGAATCTTTGGGGCATGTTTTGTAGGGTTTATTTCAAATCCAATACATTGCGATGCTATATTTTGAAATTCATATCTTGTCTAGTAAGGTGTAGTTGGATGTAATTTGCTAACATTGAATAAGGGCTAGTTGGTTCAGCATTGTTAGAAGGCAAATGCTTAATTCTAAAATTAAGGTGTAGTTGGATGTAATTTGCCTTCCAAATGTTTAAAAGAACTGGTTTTCTGTTGTCAATGACATGATTGGTAATAAACATTAAAAACACGTTGATTTAGGAGTAAATATTCGTTCTTTTTGTTAATGGCTAATTTACGTTAGTTAATCGGCTAATTTTATAGATTCAGATTTTTAGCATTAGATCTGGAATCAGACTCGGCTAATCAGGTAGCGATTAGTTGGTTAACAGTTGATTTGGTTGGTTAACTTAGTTAACCCAATATTACACTTTTTTAGAAAGCCAGGAAATCTTTTATTTAGCTCGCTCTCATACAGAATTTATCAATCCTACAAACAAAACCAAAACTACTAGAAGCAAAAGGATTACCAGTAACTCTAAGATTGAAATGATCTAGATTAAGATAAGCCTCCTTATCCTCTCAAAAAAAGATAAGCCTCCTTAGTGTTAGGAATGATAGTGGGAAACTGATGATGTTCTTCACGTGGAAAACTCTCCCCAAGGCGAGAAGAGAAAAACCACATGGCAATACTGGCCAACAATCATTATGTAATCAAGATTATAACTCACACCGTACAAATTTAGTCACCCTTAAATTTGGATAGCTCTCATCCACACAAGAACAAAGATAAAAAAGAAGAAAGTTACACCCGACGTGTACAAAATATCCCACTTATCTTTGTCTCCTCACATCTCTATCGTTGTTGGGATCAGACACACGGTTATGTCCTTGCTTGTTGCCGCTGTGACTGCTAACTGGGCCGCCTCTACTCCTGATAAGGTTGCCTACCTCACTCCCAATAAAAAACTCTCTTTACCTGAGAGAGCAGATGTGCATCCTCTATTGATCGGGCAGACTATTGTCGTTGTTGTTGCTGCAACACCAACGAAGTGCCACCAACTGACGTGTATGCTCTGCTGATTGGATACGCTGCCGTTGTCGATGTATCACCAATGTGTTGCTGACTACAAATACTACTTCACTTCAAGATAAATTCATTGGTCCCCTCTTATCCACGAGAGAGATCCACCAATTGTTCTTATTTTCCGGCTCTTATGTCACCGAAGGCACCAACAATAAATAACTGGTGGGATAGTCTCAATAGCTTCTCCCAGGACCTCTATTTATATGACTTCATGCCTTGTGCTAGAAAATAGGAATCCTACTCCAATTCCTACCAAATATAATAGTAATTAGTGTTGCACATAGGGAGCCATCTTATTTCCTATTAGAATTTACTCCTATTAAGATTGGAACCACATAACACCGAATCCTATTAAGTCCAAATCCAATTAGGCATGGTCAGAACTTTTCCTTTTCAACAATCTCCCCCTCTGGCCCGTGAGGGAGACATTATCTTAAAAAATCATCCAGAGTAACTTCCGAACTCCATCACCACATGTGGTGGATTTCTATAGGCGGTCATTCTCCACAAACATGTCAGCATTCTGTCATTTTATCCCTTTTATTGAAACACCACCTTGACTTCACTTTGTTCCCAGGCAATTGAGAAGAATTATTATGATAGTGTCACTTCTCTCTTCATGCCTACACTTAGAACTTTCTTGGCTCCCCCTGATAGGCCAATCAAGCCATGCTGGATGAAAATTGTATTTCTGACCTCTACAGTAAGACTGAAAACCTTCTTTGACGCTTTCCCTATCGATGTAGCCCCACATCAAGAACTTGATCCTCCATTCTACATGTATCAACAACATGTCCACTGTATTGTCCTTCTTCCTCATGTGCACATTGTCTAGAATAAGTCTTTGGAGCAACCTTCTCTTCCTGGGAGCTGTCACAACCCACCTCTTGATGCTTGTACAAAACTTATCTTTCTACCCTTGTTGACATCATCGAAAGAATCCTACAGCTCAGACCTGCGGCTATTTGTAGGAGTACTTCCAAGTCCTCCCTGTCTCCTTTAAACTGGCATTGACTTCTTGAATTTTTGAGCTTTTTCTTTGTGCAATATGAATGTGGTTTTATATATATTGCAGCATAGTCTGCCTCGAGCTATCACCAAACACACTTTTGTTACCTTGCACATGCCATCGTTGAACTGAGATGATATCTATTCCTATCCAAAACGGAATTAGAGATTACACTAAGCCTCAAGTGGAACATGACGGACATCCTTGAGCATGATAGTACACTCAACATCTATTTTGACACAGACGTTACCAATCCAAATGATGTTTGAGTAGCTAGAAGTCCCCATCCTCACATTGCTAAAGTTCCCTCTTCTATATCTTGTGAAAAACTTCATGTGAGATGCAACATGACACATATCTCCTGTGTCTACTTCCCACTCAACACCATCCTCTATGTTCAAGAACTACTCTTGGAATGTCAATATTAGATCTTCTGTAATGGCAGTTGTATTGTTATGGTCATCATCCTCATGTTCTTTGGCAAGTTCTTATGACACCTTTTATAAGGAGTGGGACCCGAGAGGGGATCCACTCCCTACTAAAAATTTGAAGTATAGAACCTCCAATCCAAACACACCAAAAGATATGTTAGAGTGGGTGTAAATTTTTTAAATCTATTAATGGTATTCAAAATAGTCAAAGTGTAGTAGTAGAATAAAAATGTTGACTATATTCAATTTATCACAAGGTTACAAAAGAACTTCATAATCTCCCACAAAGGGTTTACATATATGATCTAACATATGGATCTAGTAGAGGGAAATCTAAACCATATCAATGTTTGTCTCCAAGCTTTAACTCCTTAAGCTATGTCATTATCATCATGCCATGTCCTCATTGTCCTCCACCTAGGATTGGAAGCATACCCCAGCAAGAAGAGAAAAATAGAAGACATCATCAAAGGTTGGTATGTGCATACTAAAAAGAAAATTGAGAAATATTTGGAATAAAGGACATCAAAATAAAGGCTTCCCATGAAATAGAAAAGCACTACCCAAAAGGGCATAAAAGAAGATAATTATAAACATATGATAATAAAAGAGGTACTTGCCATAAAATAATAATAAAAGTGGTGCCATAAAAGCACACATAATTCTTTGGGCACAAAACCCATCACTATAATAACAACCTGCATGCATGTGAGATAAACATAGAACTAGAACAATATAAATAACAAAGGTAGTCAAGCCTCATAAACTTGAAACCTGATAGAGAATGGCACATAACCAAACTCCCCAATATAAAGTGTGTGGGCCAAACCTCATAAATTTGAAACCCAGGTATGGGGCACATAACCTCCATCCCAAAGATATAATAAGGGCACATAACCCAAAAACGAATGCAACTACACTACTCTAGGGCTACTGAGTCACATAACATGCTTAATAGAGAGGCAAGTAAAAAGTATAGTCAGTAATGATTTTACAAAGTAATCACCACAAAAGTGACCAACATATACATCCACCTCACAAGTGGGCAAAACACATTACATGTCATCATCATGAACAAAGAATAGAAGAGACCAAGAGGATGTCCAAACATGATAATATGATCACAAGATCAGTAACAATATAAGGTACTTCACATGAAGCGTATTTTCTAAAAGAACAAGATATTATGTAGGCTAATGTCCATAGAACCAAGAGAAAGAAGAAAATATGTTATTGATCAAAAGGAATAATAGGTCTTGCAAACATACCTTACTCAAGAATCTAAATAGTCCAAAGTTAGTCCTAGATCCAAGCCTAAGTCTCCAAAACACCTATGATGCATATATGTAGAATTCGGGTTAGGTTTACATTAATTATTCAAAACCCTAAAAATTGCCTTTTTTTTAATATCAGTGAATTAGGTTATCAAAACCACACCATATTTTAGATTATCTTTTTTAGAGTTCAAAACATATTTTATTATATTTTTCTGACTTTTAAATATTTAGTTATGAATTTTGTAAGTTATTACTTATTTAGGAAAAATCCATTAAAATCACATATTTTCAACATTAGATTTTGGCAACAAAACTAGTACCATTAGAAAGCTCATATTTTTTTGATCTTAGAACATATTTTATTTTATTTTATTGAGTTATAATTAATAGTTCAGAATTTTTAAAAATAGACCAATGAGATAATTCCACACCAACACTATGCATCGAGAGAGAGGGAGTGGGATGCACGGACCGAGTTATCCCAATCAAGGCTGGCCAACTCAACCACATCAACGAGTCACATGCACATAGAGAAGAAATAAAACCATGTGAAATTGCCATAATACCCCCAACAGAAAAATGAATAAGAAGGGGAAAATGAGAGGGCATAACATGAAGATCATCTCTGGTATTGTTCTTCATCATGTAGAACTTGGAGTAAAGAACTTGGAGACTCAATCTCCTAATCAAACCCCGATCTCAGTGAGGAAATCATAGAAACTAACGATGCCTCTGAGTTCCTGGATTCAATCCAAACTTAATGAGCACAGACTTGAGGCAAGGAAACATATGTAGCTCCCAAAGGGGTTCCCTGTCATGAAAGCATAAGGGAAGAGAAATCTAGAGAAATTGAATCAAGTTACCGAGTAAGAAGCCAACAAAACATTGATACTGACAATATGTAGTCATAACGAAAACATGGGCACCGTTCTAGGAGTTCTGATGACAGGAAATAACCCAAACATGAAGCCACTACCACTGAAAAATAGGGCAAGATGACCAGATTCTAGGGAAACACCAATGGATTTAAAACACGAGGGGTTCTTAAATCAAAAGAGAGTTCCAATTGTGGGCATGCTTACCATGTGTTCAATTGGCTTACAACCACCATAGTTGTCTAGTAGGAGTCAGGGTAGATGGCGGCATAAGTTGAGTTTGCAGCAGTGATGTCGGTAGCCCAAGGAGTAGTTGACAATGCAGAAGGACAAATCAAGGCATGTCGGTGGATTCCGGGTGGCCATATAGGGTTGTGACACATTGTGAAGGGGTGTGCAATATCATGGCATCGAGAGAGGGGAAACAATGATGTGGGGGTTTCTTATATAGTGTCCTCAGGGCTATTGTGAGAGTTTGATGGATAGAGGAAACACTCACAAAGACAAAGGAGAAAAGATTGTTGAAAATCATTAAATAATGAGAGAGAAATCCCAAAATCCAATTAGCATGTACTGTGTGACTAGTTTCCAAAACTAGCATGAGGAAGATGGCAACTTCCTCACTATCTAAAAGGAAATAAGCAAAAAGAGCCGCGTGACAGATTAAACCAAGAAAACCTTATCAAATCAACAATGAAATGTAATTATTATTTACTTTCTTTCCCTATTAAATCAAAGGTCCAAACATTATCCAATTAATATGAAACTATGCACCTAAAATAATTAAGGCATTTAGAATCTAATTTTGCAATTATATTTCATATTTGGAATATTTTGATGTATTAATTAAGAAAATCGTGTTTTCTCTTTCCTCATGCATTAATGACGCCAGGATTATCCAAATTTGGTGAAACTTCATCTACAAGTAATCTTTAGTGTGTTGGATATATATTTGCCTTTATTTTCATCTTTTAGAGTAATTTATCACATTATTTATCATTTATGGCTTTTACACATTTTCTCTCTTCTAAACTTAACCTAAATATTCAATGTTGTCCAAATTAGATGAAAATTGACATGTAGGCTAATTCTAATATGTAGATTACGAATTTGAAGTTTGTTTGCACTTTTAAGATTTCCTTTTTGTGAGATATGTCAAAATTGGTAATTGTTACCTATTAGTATCTTATTTCACCATTACCTCTATTATTCATCCAGTTATGTTCCTTACCTTCATATTTATACTAAAGGATTTATGTAGGATAATTTTACATGATTTCTTATGTATTCTTTTATCTATCTCATGTGACACATTTTATGTATCCATTATTAGCTTAAGTCTTAATGTGTGCACATTAGGTAACATTAAGGTGATTTTTTACATGCATTAGCTCATTAGGTTATACAAAACATCTTCTTACCTCAACCTTGTTTGGCTAACTCAAAAAGGTTAAAGTTCTAGGGTAGGGTCTAAGATCTGATATGTTACACCTTCATCCAGATCATGCAATCCTTCTTGAAGTGTCCAATTTTCCACAATAGTAACAATCTTTACTCTTTATCTTTGACTTTCTTTAATTAGAATCATGATTGCGACTCTAATGTCTTCCTCAACGTTCAATGTATAGAGCTAAACATGAAGAATCAATTTTTCCACATTCCCTTCTGAGGATGCCTTCACTCAGAATCAAATCCCAAATATTATCAAGCTTCAACTTCATGCTTCTTGATAAACTATTGACTGTTGTCACCATAGCAAACCAACTCTCGACAAGGAGGAAGGTAAGATAAGGGCTTTGACATCATTGTCAAACTTTATCTCCACTGAGTTCAGCTGAGTAATTAGGACGTCGAATTCATTTATTTGATATGCTACTAAGGAGTCTTCTCTCATCTTCAGGTTTAATAAGTGACACATCAAATATACATTGTTTGCAATAGTTGGCTTCTAGTACATATTTGATAATGTCCTCATAAGTCTCTATGTCATCTTCTTATTGGCAATGTTGAATGCAACATTCCATGCCAATGCCAATCTGACCACCCTAAGTGCCTGACGATCAAGGAGATCCCAGTCTTCAAGATTCATGTATTCAATATTAGTCCCTACCAGAGGTTGAAGCAATTTATTTTGGTACAAATAATCTTAAATCCGCATCTTCAAGAATCCAAAGTCCTTTCCATCAAACTTGTTAATGCATACTTTCTTGTTTTAAGATGCTATTTCCACTCCCACTTCAAACTTCATACCTTGCTCTGATAGTACTTGTTAGGATTTGTAGTGGAAAAGTGATGATATTCTATAAAATTGAAAACCATAAGATTTAATGTGGAAAACTCTCCCCTAGGAGAGAAGATAAAAACCTTCGGGAAATATCAGCCAACAAGCATTATGTAATTAAGATGACAACTCACATCATCCAAATTTAATTACTCCTAAATCTGGTTAGCTCCCCTCCTCATGAGAACAAAGATAGAGAAGAAGAAAGTTACACCCAATATGTACTAAATATCCCACTTATATTTTTCTCCTCACGACACCTCTGGCGTTGTTGGGGATCAAACACATGGTTGTGTCCTTGCCTATTTCCACTACAACCACTGATTGAGCCGCCTTTGCTCCTGACAAGGACGGTTACCTTGCTACCAATCAGAAGCTCTCTCCACCTGAGAGAGCACATGTGTGTCCTCTATTGATTGGATAGACCACTGTCATTATCGTCTCCCTAAAACAAATGAAGTGCCACTGACTGATGTACGTCATCGTTGATTGGATACACTATCGTTGTTGATGCACCGCCAATGTGTCACAGAATGCCAACCACTACTTCACTTCAAGACAAAGTCATTGGCCGTCTCGTATCCACAAGACATCTCAACCAATTGTTCTTATTTTCTGGCTCTTCTACCACAGAAGGCACCAAAAACAAACAACTAGTGGGATGATCTCAATGATCTCACTCAGGGCCTCTAATTATAGTCCTTTACGCCATGTGGTGGCAACCAAGAATCCTACTCTAATTCCTAATACAATTCTAATTAGTAATTAATGTTGCACATAGTAAGCCATCTTCTTTCCTATAAGATTTAAATCCTATTAGGATTGGAACCACATAACAACAACTCCTATTAAGTCCAAGTCCAATTAGGCATGGGCTGAAACTTTCCTTTTCCAACACCTAGGAGGTAGTCAGATGTCTTTATTGAGATGTTGCTTTGTTGAGAGCATCAACAATGTCGTAACCTTATTGACAACATATTTAATCACCACAATCTGCATTGAACTCCATTAAAACCAAATTCAAGACTTGTTGTTCAGTTGCAATTCATTTTGCATCAGTTACATGAATATGAAGGGACAAATCAATCTACAACCCATCAAGGAAAAGAGAGTACATGGACATTTAAATCTATCTAGTTATATTTACATATTCCTTGTTGTGACCTCTTTGTTGGATAGAATTATACCTAAAAACATTTGAAACAACCTCAATAGACTCATATAAAACCTAGTGAGTGGATACCTCCGACTCAAGCTGAGTACATGTATCAACATCAGATTAAGTATGATGAACTAAAAAGAAACTTGTAGATATTAAAAAGTCCAAGATATAGTTCTAGCATCTTGTCAAATCCAGTTTATGATAATAATCCAATCAATCAAATAAGGTATCACTTGGACAAAATGTAACTTTTAAACATCTTTTAGAGCATGTCTATGAATAAATCAACAAATGTTACTTGATTCAGAATGACAATCCATTAGTATGAGTAATAAGTCAAGATCTAAGCACTTATAATTAATACATAACAATAACATCATCTTTATGACCGTCCACCATCCGGACCAAGAACACATCATGTACTCCTAAAGTTGAATTACACATAAGACATGTCTATTAAACAAGACTATTCAAATGACAAGTAATTCTAAATCATATCCAGGGTGGATATTGAATACTAACATCAACTACACATCAACATTGAAGATCAAGTTTCCAAACCAAACAAAGAATAATATAGAAATATATTATCTTTATAAAAGAGTGATTATCGTCGAAACTAAGAGTTATAATCAATAACATCATGTCTATCAACTAGCAGTAAAAGGAATGCAATAAACATTCAACTCATATTCTACACGGCTTATCATCTTTTATTCATTTGCCAAAAAATTACTTGGCTTGTACCACACCAACTAGAAGTTTCCATGCTTGATTCTCAGGTCAGTGACTCATCGTCACTATCTTAGGGTTTTTCTAACCATCTTAAGATATCAATAACATACCCTGGTCCACCACAGGATTGCAAAAAAGAGGCTCACATCCTCATCTCGAGTACACAAGATAGGAGCCAACAAAATGATATATCACATATCATCATACATCACATGTTTCACAATTTTTGTTTCATTAGAATGTATTCCTCATGGACGTAGAGTTTCACAACAAATGATTTGGGGCCAGAGCCACACTAGATGACTCACATGTAAATCCTAGTGGTCTAGCCATTAAGGTCATGATCCACACCGTGGAAATCATTTTCATAATACTTTGATTACTACAAGGAGATCCATTTCATTTCCCTGTCAAATTTGGGGGAAACTCACAATGTTCAAGAACCTAACTATATGTGTCATCATTCCACTTGTTATTAATCATTTTTGCTCATCTTAAAGAAGATTCAATCACCATTTATCATGTGTATATTCTCACATAACTAAAATAACATAAATCAGACCAGGCTTATAAAAAGACAGCAATTAAAACAAAAACACAACAAATCTTTAATTTGTAACACAAACGATTCTCTCTATTTCCATGTCATATCATAGCAGCCACCATCAATGAGCTTTCATCCCGAGACATAATCTCAGTGTCCATCATTTACCCTAAACATGATATCTCAAAAGTAATTAAAGCATGTTAATTATATCTCAACATAACTCTTATCAGTTCATTCCATATCATAGTTCACACTAAATATCCGTTGAGACATTAAAACTAGAAACATATAGACATCTTGTATCATTCATCATACTTACAACATGTTCATCATGCAACATATACTTATTCCATCCCATTTCTATAGATATGAACAAATCTCAAGAATAAACATGCATAACACACTTAGTACTCCTCATTTACTATTTACCATTTTTCAATTCGGGTTACTATCCATCACATGTGTAATCTCATTTGAAATCCATCAGATTAGGCCATTCTTAGAATACAAGTGACTACAGACAATTACAATCCAAATGTAAACTCTTATGAATCAAATTGAATCCCTAAACATCATCTTATCAATTAATTAGGCTATACTTATGTACATTCCTTAGTTCCTCATTTTATAACATAATTCATTATTACCACATAGCTTATCGTATTAGGGTTAGGGTTAGGATATTAGATCCAACTATGAGTTTTTCCCTTTTCCTGCATTTGATAATCATTAGTCATAAGTTATATCATATCAAGTTCACTACTATTCTTTGAATCAATCATTCTAAATTTACTTACACATAAAGTTTTTGTCTCCTGAAATCCTTTGTAATCTGATTTTAGTGTATTCAATTCATCTTAGGTCAACCACATATGTATTTAAAGTAAAAGATAAAAGACTTCCTCATAAATTATATTATTAATATATTTTATTTATTACATATCATCACAATTCATATCACCCTTGTCCATATCTTATTTTGCATCTACATACATGTACCATGAAATTTGACTTATAATGGCAATTTGGTAAATAAAGGCAATACTTCTTATTAAACTCTCAAATTAGAAGGTACAACAATTAAGGTTTCTTCTTCTTACTCTTTAGTCTTTATTCATCTCTCAATTCATCATTAACTAACGTGTACAAGGGTCTAACATTCATGTGAGGTTTCTCATATTCTACATAGTATATTAGAATACATACATTAGGCTTATATCATCTTAGTAAAACTTATCATCATCAATTGAATTAATAACACCTACAATTGAGAATTTCATCACATTTACATGATTATATACAACCTTGAGATTTATCTCTCATACTTGGCTCAATACTACATTTCTATGGTTTAATAAGTCATCTTAGTTCAACACATCATAAGTGTCATATCATTCATTAGTTTCATCATGGTACACTAGGTTTCATTAGGGTTATTCACAGATATGGAAACCGTACTTTCTATTTACACATATTTTATTCATCAATCATAAGTATACACTAATTCATTAACTCATTTGATTCAATTCCTCAACACACATGGAATATCACCACCACATATTGATCCTTATGTGTTTATCATATTCAATTTCAATAAGATTTAACAATATAGTTGTGTAATTTGTTCTAAAAGAATTCAATATGATTCTATACATGTCAACTCAATTTCCAAGCAAACAATTCAATAGTTGGTTCTAGGCAATATTTGTATGAAACAACATGTCCACGTGATTAATCATAGAACTTATATCAACATGTCAGAAACTAGACAAATATTAATCAATGAAAAAGGATCTAAATTTAGTAGCATTTATCTCCCCTAAGTCATCCCAATTGATTACACAATTGCATATAAATACTAGAAATGATCTTGATTATTTTAGCTGGATATAATCAAGCTTTCAACATGGTTACAAATCTTAATAGCAAGAGAAACACTCACATAAGGTGACAAGCACCTTAAAAATATAGGATAAGCTCTAAATTTTTAGAAATCCACCAAGGTTCTAGCTATTGAATCTATTTTTTCCTCCTCTCAACTCAAAAATCTTAGAAATGGAGAATAGGAGAGGAGTGAGAAAAGGGGGTAATTTGAGATTTTCTCAAATCAAATTAGAGGAGGGATGAAAATCTTGACGTGTGGAGAATAATCACCAAAACAGACTATCCAAAGAAGCTAAACTTACTTGATTTCATCATTTCTCAGATGATAAAGCCCTAGGTCAACATCTCCACCTTATTCCTCACTCAAACCCTAACTCTCCCGATCTCTATGGAATTTCATTTTATAGAAATGAATCATGAAATATGATAACTCCTGGGGTGCTTGGTTACTCATATAGATCAATTAAGGTGCTTGTGTCAGTTACAAATTGACCCTATTTTACACTTCTTTTATTTCAGTAGAATTTTCTATCATAAAAATTGTTTACTAAATAGATTAAAGCTCCTCAAAACATTATAAAAAAATAGCATGTTGTTGACACAACATTTCAGAGATCCACTAAAAATTTAAAAGATAAAAATCAAATACTAGATTTCTACATTTTCACCTGAATGCATAGTCGTCTGAGTTGTTACTAATAAAAAACTCAATCAACACCACACTCTATAGCACTAAAAACATCATCCAAAAGTTATGAAAATTTAATTTATTTTCGAACATGAATCTTTCAAGCTATAGCATAAATTTAAGCTAATTTGGATGTACCAATAAAAGGATAAAAGTAAATACTAAACTATTATATTTCAGACAGAATGCATGGTCAGCTGATTTGTCTTGAGGAAACTTGGCCAAAAAGTAGGTCAAAAAATTATTCAAAATTTTAATATTTTGCAAGAATAATTAGATTTAAGTTTTCCACACTAATTTAAAATTTCAACTAATAAATTAGAGTTACAGATAAAACACTAAAAATCATTTAGACCATTGTATTTATTAAATTGTGCATTCATATGCTACCAAAAATCTAGTTTTGGCGACTAGGGTTTACAATTATGAAAACCTAATTACTCTGCATAAAAGTATGATTAGAGTTTCTCATTAGTTTTAGGAATCACAATTGGACTACCATCACTATTCAAGCTTTAAACAATGATCAATCTAGTTAAGCAAATCATTAAAGTAATCCCTAATTAGATAGCTAATTTGGAAATGGTTCATTACAAGCACCGTTATAGAGTCTGCTGCTATATGCAATTTTCACACACCAACTTCTACTACTACCATGCCATTAGGGTGGAGAATCTTTAGGAGTATTGATAGCTAGAAAAGCAATTATGCAGTTTGTTTCAACAAAAGTCTTCCTCCAACCCACCTCCCATCCCATGCCTTCTGGAGTGAGAGTAGAATGGACACTGACTCAGTCTCATGAACTGACTGGAATTTTATCAATTTGCCCCAACTTCATACTCATTCTCCATTATCCACTATATCATCAGTCAACCACCCCTAAACCAACCAAATGATTCCTCAAGGCATATCACAATTTAGCTTAATTGAACATGTATTACTTCTATAGCAATATTGTTTACAATTTTGCACATAATGTCTTTTACTATATAATTAGGAGAAATAATTACAATGCAGACGGTCAACAAGTTGTGCCACAAGTCCTTTTTGGATGGAAAAACTAATCCTCCAAAATTATGCTGGCATAGAGATTTGAACCTGGGCTTACTCAACCACAATTGGTTTGCAAGTTCTAAAATTATGAACATTTCATATATTATGGTAGCATTGTATATGTGTGTCTATTTATACATACATACATACATACATACATACATACATACATACATACATACATACATACATACATACATACATACATACATACATACATACATACATACAAACATACACACACATACATACATACATACATACATACATACATACATACATACATACATACATACATACATACATACATACATACATACATACATACATACATACATACGTGTTTACCTGGAACAACGAAGGAAAACCAGACAAATGCATTGCATCCAAGTTAGATAGAGCCTTAGTTAATTCAACTTGGCTCAATCAACTACCCATTGTCCAAATTAAAGTAGCTAGCGTTGACATAAGTGATCACACTCCTCTGATTATGCAACTAAATGAGAAGGAAAGGAAGCCTCGACCTTTCAGATTTGTCAACTTATGGACTTCGTGGAAAGGGTATAAAGACATACTCGAAGAAGCCTGGAAACTGGACATAGAAGGTAATCCAATGTTCATATTCACAATGAAACTTATGCATCTAAAACGGAAACTCAAAGCATGGTCCAAAGAGTTCGTCAACATCCCCAGGTTGTTGGAAGATACGAAAAAAGACCTGATTAGGGTCAAAAGCTATCTCCTAACTGACCCCCTAAACTGTGACCTTATCAAAGAGGAACTGAACCTAAAATGTATGCTGGAGGACCTCAAAGCTGCAGAGGAAAAGTTTGCATGGTAGAGAAGCAGACAAACCTGGATCACCGATGGCGATCGTAACACCAGTCTATATCACAATGTAATGAGGAAAAGAGAAGCCCAAAATGCTATCACTGAACTGGTCTCTACTAACGGAGAAATGGTGAAAATCCAACAGGACCTTGAAGCCCAAGCTACGGAATTCTACAAGAACCTATACAACAAACCCATGGAAACTCAATTGGAGGAAGACGACGGTCTCAAATGGATAGCAAAACTTAATAATTCTCATAACAATCTCCTGTGCAGGACTATCACAGAAGATGAAGTAAAAGAAGCCCTCTGGAGCATAGGCACTGAGAAATCCCCGAGGCCCGATGGCTTCAACTCCCACTTCTACAAAGAAGTTTGGAGTACAATCAAAGATGATCTATGTAAGAGTGTCAAATGGCTCATGGAAGGTGGTGCAATGCTGAGACACGTAAACCATGCGTTTCTGGTCCTAGTACCAAAGAAGAAGACCACCATGTCTCTTGCTGATTATAGACCGATAGCATGTTGTAATGTCCACTACAAAATCATGACTAAAATTCTCACTGATCGACTGAAGACGGTCCTACCCATTCTTATCTCAGAACAACAAGGCACTTTCATAACCGGGAGGAGCATAGCAGACTGTGGGTTGCTTGCAGGGGAGTTCATGGCAGACTTTGGAGTTAAGAGGGGTCACAAGAAAATTAGTCTGAAGCTCGATGTGTTTAAAGCCTTTGACAGCATACGTTGGGATAAGCTATGGTGGATCATGGATTAACTGGGATTTAGAGATAGCTAGATTAAACTAATCAAGCAATGTGTATGTACTCCTAGTTTTTCAGTCCTCGTTAATGGCACCTCGAACAACATCTTCAAAAGCACTAATGGCCTACGCCAAGGAGATCCTCTATCACCTCTTTTATTCACCATCTTGATGGAGTACTTCACCCAACTAATGAATGATGCTGAAGAAAAGAAAGAACTTAGAACTTACACTTTCCATAGGGCCAAAGTTTGGAGTCATCTAATCTTTGCCGATGATGTACTCATCTTCCTTGAAGCTAAGACTCAATACCTAAACAACCTCAAAAAGATTCTTCTCAAGTTTGGTGAACAAACTGGTTTGCATATAAATCAAAAAAAGTCACAACTCTTTATCTCTGACAACTGTATTCACATGAAGGAAGCCATTGAAGATGTCCTGGAGATTGAGAGTAGTCCCTTACCCACAAGATATCTGGGTTTTCCACTTGCAGGAGGGAACCTACAGGTTAAAGATTTCACAGACTACACAGATAAACTTGAAGGTATGATAGCTCGTTGGCCTATTACCAAAACCTCGATGGCAGGCAGAATCACACTCACCAAATCACCCATTGAAGGATTGCTAATATACTGGGTTCAACAAGGAGAAATCCCTAAAGCAGTACTCGATCGGATGGAGATGACGATATCAAACTTCATATGGGATGGAGGCTCCCACCCTATGAAGTATGCGAGACTTGCTCTCCTGAAAGAAGAAGAAGGAGTGGGTCTCAAAACTCCTCAAGAAATTGCCAACTGGGCTACTGTTAAAAGAGTTATTGCTTACAACCATGGTGTCTCTCCCTGGGCGAGATGGATGAAAGGTAGGTACCCCAAAGGTCTTGACTTCGTGCCAAACACTAGGGAGGGCTACTCAAGAGTTATTAACAAGATGTCAAAGATTTGGCAGCAAATAAAAAACTTATTCTCTCTAGACAGAGGCATCTGGAGACAAAATGATCCGAACATGGATATTTGGCACATAATTCGTAACAGAGGGGAAGGCAACTGCACCAGATACATATGGACAGAATATGAACTTCCTAAATGGTCTATTGGTCTATTTAGGGTGGCGAATGAAGCTCTGGCTACTTTGGACAAGCTCGAGAACTGGTACCCAGGAACCATCAATAAATGCTACTTTTGCGATGGAAAAGAAACTCATGAACATCTATTTAGAACCTGCTCATATGCTAACACTACTACAAAACCTACCTTTAGTGTCAGTTATTTAAGGCCTTTAGTGTCGGTTTCTGAGCGACACCTATGTGGGCGACACTAAAATGTCACCCATTACGCGTCGGTTCCAGAACCGACACCCAAACTCTTCGCGTGCGACCGAAAATGCGCCATCAGGGGACTATAGGCGTAGGTTATTAGATAAGAAACCGATGCCCAAACCCTTCGCGCCACAGAAAGGGCGCCATCTTGGGCGCTATCAGTGTCGGGTATAAGCCAAAAATTGACGAAATATGTCTTCGCGCCAAAAGAATATGTGTCGGTTACATTTAAATAACCGACACTGTAACATTATGTGTCGGTTGTTTACAATTTCCGACGCCTGTTATTGGCGCAAGATTGGGCACTATCAGTGTCGGTTTTAGTAAGAAAACGACACCATATATGTTCGCGCCACAGGAAATAGGCACCGGTTATATCTAAAAAACTGACATTATATCATTGTGTGTCAGTTTTTTACAAATAACCGACGCCTATTGTTTTTTTCTTTGTCAGTCTGCAGACCTGCTGTGGCTGGTCGCAGGATGAGAAACCTGCAGTTCAGTTAACTGAACTGCAGGTTTTACGACATCCATTGATATCAGCCAACAACAGGCCACAAACCTGCAAATTTAACAACAAAAATATTCACACATGCATTTAGCAATTCAACCTGCAGTTCCATTTTATTTTCACACATTTAGAAACATTCATGTAGCTAGCAATCTGTAGTTCCATTCATTCACATTCACACATGTAGAAACATTCATATAGTAACTAACACTTTCATTCATTTTCACTCAGACACATGTAGAAACATCTAGACATGTAGAAACATTCACACATATTATAATTCAGAAATTCATTTACAAAATCCCCACTATTTGTATGGTTGTTGCCCATTCTTCTCTTACTTCATTTAATTCTCCCATCGTATAGGGAGCATGTACATCTGGTAAGTCTGTTCCTGTAGTGGGGTCAGCTTTAAACACCTGTAAAGAGAATGATGTATATATATAATTAATGAGCTATAAATAAGATTGATATATTTCATATTATCTAATGAGACTATATAATACCTGAGCAATACAATCGATGTCCATACAACATGACAGACTAACACATATATAGTACATAACAACAGCAGCGTCGAATTTACATACAACACTAGCTTAGTACATATATAGTGGGACTTATAAGGTGACGATCCCACCTGGTAAAACAAGTTACCGACAACTACATGTTACGACTGGGAGGTCGTGATTCAGCAACAGTATGCATTAGCAGGAGGACAAACAGATCACCATATGTTTGTCCTCATATGGTGATCTGTTTGTCCTCCTGCTAATGCATACGTTGCTGAATCACGACCTCCCAGTCGTAACATGTAGTCGGTAACCTGTTTTAGCAGGTGGTATCGTCACCTTAGTCCCACTATATATGTACTAAGTTAGTGTTGTATGTAAATTCGGCGCTGCTGTTGTTATGCACTATATATGTGTTAGTCTGTCATGTTGTTATATGAATCTGAACCACTTATGTGTGCTGCACTTTATGTATTGTATCTGTATCTTGCTTCTCTTCATTGGGGCTTCTTCCTGCATATCCTGCATATCCTGCATAGCTATGTCATGTCCGTCCTGCATAGCCTTCTTCCTATATTTATTTTTCAAAGAGAATACAAACAAAAATTATTAGTGTAGAGTTAGTGAAATACTGATCAATGTCTAGAATTGGAATAGATCAAGAACCTACTCTCAGCATCGCGTATGTAATCTCGGGTGAGATTGGTCCTATAGTTCTTTAGCACCCTCCCACAATGTTTAGCATTTGTATTAACTAGAAGATAATGAAACATCAAATCAGAAAATGATATTGATATTAAAAAAGTAAACATTTAGCTTCAATAAAAAATATAAACATGCATGCCTCTAAAATTGTGATCTTTTATCAATTAACAATCCTTCATTGTGATCTCCGCGCACATATAAGTCATCATTAGCTTCAATATTTTCTGGAGTTGGCAACCCAACTGAGAATGGACTGGAGTCATCATATTTATCATAGTACTCTTCTTCATCTATAGGATCTTCAATGAACTGTCTTTTACCATGAAGAACAACCGACCATTTATCATTTGCAGGATCATCGATATAAAATACTTGTTTCGCCTGTGATGCCAATATGAATGGTTCAACCTTCTCGCCAATCTTTTCAAAGTTCACTAAAGTGAAACCCAATTCATCCACTATAACTCCTTTGGTGTTATCAACCCAATTACATTTGAAGAGCGGAATTCTGAAATCTATGTAGTCAAATTCCCATATCTCTTCAAAGACACCGTAATATGACATTTTAGCTTCACGTGGACTCTTATCCTTTGCACTTGCAAAAAACATAGTCGATGCTTGAAGGGTGACCCCACTGTTTTGGATGACACTCTTATCATCTTGGCGCTTTGTGTAATATGTGAATCCATTAATGTCATACCCTTCATAACACATAACACTCAACTTTGGTTTAAAGGCGAGGCATTTGATAGTTTCAGTAATATCATCTGGTGTTTGAGATAGTTGATGTAAGACTTTATCTTCAAACCACTTAATAAAAGTCTTGTTATGCTCTCTAGCAAGCCACATTGTATTGGCTCGAGGATATTGTCTTTTGATGAAATTGGTATGTTCCTCGATATAAACGTTCACTTCATCCATGTTGTGTAAAATATACAAATGACCTTGTTCCAACTGCTCATAGCTGATTACTTTCACACATGATCCCAAAATTCCTTTGCCAAATAGCTCGTCAATATTCTTGTCATTATCAGGAGTGTCATTACCACTGAGAAAGTCATTGCAGAAATCCATAACCTCTCTCGCCACATAACCTTCAATAATACTCCCTTCAGGCCGATAACGGTTTTGAACATCACCTTTAAAAATGCTAATGTATCGTTCAAAGGGATACATCCAATGCAAGAAAACCGGGCCCAAGATTTTCCCTTCCCTAGTCAAGTGGACAACAAGATGTACCATGATATCAAAGAACGAAGGAGGGAAATACATCTCAAGCTGACATAGGGTAAAAACCACTTCTCTTTGCAAATTATCGAGAGTCTCAGGGTCAATAACTTTGCTGCAGAGACTGTTGAAAAAGAAACAAAGTCTGGTGATTGCAAACCTTACATGCTTCGGCAATATAGATCGAATTTCCACGGGAAATATTTGTTGCATTAGAGTGTGACAATCATGGGATTTAAGTCCTATCAACTTCAGATCTTTCATTGATACCAATCTACGGATGTTGGATGAGTAACCATGTGGCACCTTAACATTTATCAATGACGTGTATTTTACTACGCGCTTAAACGCAAGTATACGCGTCGAGCAATATAGGCCTTTGTGAGGCCCGAGTCAAACTCAGGGATACGTGAATTATTGGAGACTCCTACTAACTAATCGCGATCAGCCAGGCCGGATAACAAAGTAGGGTTTGTTGTCGAAATTAAAAGAAAATAAAATGAAACAAAGAAAACAATCAATTAAATGTTAATTTTATCAATTCAAAAGGGTATCTTTAGGATTGCGGTTTCACCGCGGGTCAACATTGCATTAGGTTTTATATAATTACTCACTCTTCTCTCTCTATCCAGGTAGTGGCCTGAAAACAGAATTACCCACTGTCGTGGTGTAATTCACTACTTAGGTTTAGGTTGATTCCACCGTCGTAGTAATCATTCCCCTAAACTAAGCGCATTAAAAACGATCTCTCAGTTTCCACCATTAATTTTATAACTCCTTTGTCAAGGGTTTTATCGATTAATGTAGGTTTCATTTCTTTTCAGCCGTTAATCCTTCTGTCGAAGTGATTAAGGGCATTCGATTATTATTATGGTGATCAAGCATAACAATATACGGAGAAAACGAAACTATACCACAGATTTAAGAGAGAAAATATGAATTATCAATATAAAATTGTCATACAATGCATTCCCGGGCTACTCCCGGTCCTAAAGATGGAGGGTTTTAGCCTCTCATGTTCATCTCACACGAATACATGGTAGAAATAGGGGAATTCATAAGAAAAACGTGAAACAAGTGGGAAAACCCCTGAACGGAGAAGAACCGGTAGATCCTTGGCGTAGAATACGAGCTTCCCCGCCTATCGGTGGTGGAATTCGTCTTCGGCAGCGTCTGAATCACCCGGGATGAGCCTCTGGCCTCCGTTCTCCTTTCTCTCCTTCCTCGGCACTCGTGCAATGCAAAATGAGATGCTCCCCTCCTCTCGGCGGCCGTCATTAGGTATAAGTACCTAATTAGGTCGTCAAATAACTTCAACCGTCCGATCGAGATCAAAACGAATCCAACGCATATCTGCCGGCGTCGATACCATCGACGCGGGTCGATGGTATCGACCCAGCGTATTAGCGGCAGCCTTCTTTTCTTTTCGTCTGAGTGCTTGTGATCATCTCGATACCATCGACTTGGGTCGATGGTATCGACTCTCTTTAGCGTCGGTTGTTGTCGTTTAGCGACGTTGTAGCCTCCATGCGTCGATGGCATCGACTTGGGTCGATGATATCGACTCTGCTCTGCTCCTCTCGGCTGGCAACCTGTGGCTTGGTCGATGGTATCGACTTCCGTCGATGGTATCGACTTCCGTCGATGGTATCGACGGAAGCAGATGCTTGTTTTTCCTGAAATTCCACAATAAGACCAAGTAAATCCACACAAATTATGATAATATGATAAATAATGCTCAAACTGGTAAAACAAAGGGGATTTGACATAGAATGATGGAAAAGACCGAAATGAGTGAATTATGCAATATTATCCATAAAAATGAGTAATTAGAGCACAAAACACATATGAAAAAGGTCTATAAATGCGACTCAAAATCATCGCATTAAACTCCCCTAAGCTTAAACATTGCTCGCCCTCGAGCAACTAGTCCTTAGAATAGAATTGCAGATGTCAACTAAAAATCAACACCAATCCAACATCCCATGTGACTCCCACTGAACATTCTCAAACCGGCCTTTTCTAACCACAGAACAGTAATTACCCTAAAGGCGACAATAATCATCAATAAGAGAAATTATCCTTAAAACCGATGAACACTATCACATAAGGCAGTTAACATAATAAAATTCGTCGATTCAACATTGGTGCATCTTGTGATCGCCTATACTACGTTGCTCGCCCTAACTACCATCTACATGGAAGTCGTTCTCCTGATAATCATTAGTGAGGAGAAATTCACGGTGGCCTACCAATCCGAGCAACGGGTGGATGGAAATGGGTGGTTCATGGAAGAACTTGGAAGTATTGCACAGTTTCAATATGCATAAAACAAAATGTCCTACGTGATGCAAATGCACAATAAAAATGCCCTAATGCCTAAATTGGGTGAAATGATGCATGCACTAATCTTCCACCTCAAAATGAGATGGAAATCTAAGTAAGCCACATCATGTACTCAATTTTCCTGTAATGCGAGTGATATCATGTTCCTTTCTCTCTCTTATTCCATTTCCTTCTAAATTCTCTTTCTTTTTTTTTCTTTTCTCAATTTTTTCAGATTTTCAGAAAATTTTTTCTCTTTTTTTTTCTTTCTTTCTTTTAGCCCACATATCCATAATTGCTTAGAGATACATGTATTGGGCTGTTTTCTTCATGATTGGAAATCTTTGCAATATTTCGAAGGTATGGAACAGTTTAGATCACTTTTGAGGAAAAATTGAGATACATGGTGTACTTTATGCATGATAATCATGAAAGTCATGAGTGCAACTACATGGCATGCACCTAAAGGTAACGTGCATGAATCCCTATATTTTTCTCTTTTTATGCAAAAGTATGGAAAATATCAATGCAATTCCTATCTAAATGCTATGCACACAAGAAGGAATTAAAACTGTACTTTACTTCCAGTTCTTAGGTGGATTATGGAAAAATGACGTGGAATGATCACAAGATTAAATGACTGAACCTTAGAAAGATATTATGTGTCCCTCCTCACTGACCTGTGTAGTGGTTTGGAGGGTTCTCTCTCTTACATCCAATTAAGGTCTCATTACCATTTGGTTAGGTTAGGCTCAAACAACCGTTACTATCCACTTTTCATGAGTCAATGGGAGTATAGGTGTGACATATTGTTTTAAAGTTGACATAATCAATCATTTTCATAGGATAAGTTCCCCAAGGACAACCAAGTCAAGCTATCCAAAAGACACAAAATTTTAAAATTCCCTTAAACTTCCCATGAATACACAGCGAGATGACAACTTTTATGACATCCACAGTTACACTAGATAGATGTGGATCCTAAACAAAAACTAAAAATGCAAGAACAAATAGCAAAGCAAAAACTAAAAACAACAAAAGAAAAGATAGAGCTGTTCCAGCTACCCCCCTAAGCTTGAATTTGACTATGGCCTCATAGTCAAAAACAAACTTAAGAGTGGAACAGAGATACCCTGATCATTCTTGTGGAGGCGGAGGCGGGTACTGTGGGGCCGTAGGATCCCAAGAAGGATACTCCCCCTGGAAGCTCGGATCGTAATGGGTCCTCGGCGGAGGCTGTGGATAGCCTCCAAAGTAGCTCTGACTCCAGTATTGGTCATAAAAGGGTTCTTGTTGCATCTCCATCCTTTGCAACCGATTGTGTATCTGCTGTTGGTTGTCGAGGAGGAGACGTTCATTCTCGAACATCGCCCTTTGGTTGTCAAGTAACCGGTTCGTAGTATCCTGAATACCGGTATACATCTCTAGATGCTGCTGCTGTGTCTGATGGATGTCATGCAGCATCGTGTACATTCCTTGCATTGAGTAGGCATCCTCGCCTGGCTGCGAGGGCTGTGGTGATGGCGGCGGGAGCTGTGATGATGAAGATGCACCCGGATGCATCCTAGGATGCTTCCGTGGTGCTACTCATGCGCGAAGAGGTGTGAAAGCCTCCTCTTCCTCCTCAGCCTCGCCTTCTTGGTCGTCATTACCGCCTTCTTCTTCATCGGACTCGACGGCTATGATCGGCCATCGGAAGTGCCGTGCACCCTCGATGTGGAAGACGGCATCCGGCAGTGCGCACTCCTGATAAGCATGGTTGACGTGGCAGTGTGCGTACGCCAACCCATCCCGGAGAAGGATAAGGTTTGAACGGTGCAGATGCTGCACGTTCACCTTACTCCTCGTGGAAATCAGAGTCATGGACTGTAAATTCAGCCCCAAATACATCGCCAATTTGGTGATGAGCCCACCAAAATGGATCGGAGCCTTCCTTGTACTCCTCTTCACCGTCAGGACGCGCTGTAGAAAGAACACACCCCAGTTGCATTCTTGTCACTTCAGGAGCATGTAGAGGAAGAAAAGATCGCTCTCCTGAAACTTGCTCAATGCTAAATCGCTCCGAGCAAAGAACGTAAGGCTCAACATCCGGTGTAAGACCCGGACGAAGGGATGCTCGAAGTCCGCTACCGCAGCATTGTGGTAGCTCACTGTCTTTCCCGCCGACACTGTGACTAGCTCGGCGAAGATCTTGTCGTAGTCGGTGCGGGAATCTGGGCACCGGTGATCATGTTGGGAGTGGTTCCAGTTAAAGATGTTGTTGAACTGCTTAAGAGTGATGTTGTAGTTGATGTTGAACAGCCGGAACGATACCCGGCCCTTGATCCACTCACGATCTGATGCAACCACGTCGTTGGGCACGACGTAGACGTCGAGGGACGCCATAAACTCTGCCACCAATTCCTTGTAGGTGGGCCATTCGCCGAAGAACGGCTGCCCATCCGCATGGCGCTCCAGCTCGTCTGGCCTTATGCTGGTGTGGCGTGCTTGACCCTTCAGCACATAGGCCAAGTTGGCCTCGAATCCAAGCTCCTGGAGCATTCTCCGCTCCACATACCGGGTCGGCTCGATCTTCCGCTTCATGATTTCCTCAAAGACCTTCCTCACCTCCGCGGATGGGTGAACTAGGTGCGGACGTGAGACTGAAGCAGTAGGGGGTGGAACAAACTCCACAATCTCCATGGGATTCGCGTGCGAGGACGATGATCCGACGGCGTGCACCATTGTTGCAAGAAAAATGGGATTAGAAGAAAAGAGCTCGGGGAAGATGGAGAAGTGATTCTCCGCTCGGTGAAGATCCTTGCTCGATGTTGATGCACTTCAGTTGCTCGATGGCTCGTAGAAGTGCTCGGCGCAAAGGAGGAAGTTTGCTCTGAAGGTGTGACGTCAAATGCCGTTGCAATTCTCCTTATATAGACTTGGCCGGCGCCACTGTTGACCCGTCGATACCATCGACGTGGGTCGATGGTATCGACACGTCTCGATGCTATCCGCCTCCCTCGCGAGTATCGACGGCTGACGATTGCTGGATCGTGAAACCCGGATTGCTGACCTGTCGATACCATCGACGCAGGTCGATAGTATCGACGCAGCACCCGGATCGCTGACGTGGACTCGCGATCGCCGTCGATGTCTTTGTGCGGATCGGTGACATGGATGTCGATACCATCGACGGGTGTCGATGGTATCGACTTGACTGCATTGCGACACCGCCACTTTTTCACTTCAACCTGTGACCATGTCGATACCATCGACGAGGCCGTCGATGGTATCGAGTTGACTGAGACAAATCATTCTGAACTTCTCCAGAGATCTCGATGGTATCGACTGGCATGTCGATACCATCGACCATTATTGTGCAACTTGCCTGTAGGTAGGTCGATACCATCGACGGGAGCGTCGATAGTATCGACTCAGAGCGATTTCTGCAGCTGTCAACCTGAACCTATGTCGATACCATCGACCAGTGTGTCGATGGTATCGACCCTGCCTGTGCCTGCACATTAAACAAACGGATCAAGGTATCTTCTTTACACTAGCATTTGAACGAAATGAAAATAATCTATGACTATAGTTAAACTATCCTAATGTACCAATGGTTGGGTTGCCTCCCAACAAGCGCCCTTATTTAACGTCTTAGGCTAGACGGTATGAAGCTCATCATCTTTTCACATTGGAGACTGCGCTTAGAGGATCATGCGGTAATTTGAATTCAACTCGATCTCCTCCAATTCCCAAGGACAAAGTACCTCTCCCTAAGGCAGTCACGACATCTGCCGTTGCTTGAAACGGCCTCCCTAGGAGAATTTCACAGCTTTGTAGTGGTGGCATATCCATGACGACAAAGTCCACTGGAAATATGAATCTATCCACTTTGACTAGAACATCTTCACATACTCCATAGGGTCTCACGGTGGACCCATCTGCCAATTCAATTGTTGCGGCTGACCTCTTTATCTCTTTTAACCCCAGCTTTTGAAATGTTGCCAAAGGCATGAGATTTATGCTAGCGCCAGAATCACATTGCGCTTTAGGAAAATGTTGACCACCTATTGAGCACGGTATGTAAAAACCTCCTGGGTCCTTTCTCTTCTTAGGTGAACTCCCGTGAATCATAGAGCTCACTGTCTCATTCATCCAATAAATTTCATCGTCTTTTATCCGCCTCTTCTTATTGATGATTTCCTTGATGAACCTCCCATAGGCGGGTACTTTCTCGATCATCTCCACTAATGGAATATTGATGTGGAGTTTTCGGAATATCTCCAGGAATTTCTTAAAATGACGATGCTCTTTCTTTGTCTTAGTATTGACCGAATCTGAAACATCAGCTGCATCAACACGCCTATGAGGTGGCACATAAGAGCTTTTCGGGGGTACCTCCCCTAAGCTTGCTTCAATCACTCCCTCCGACGTGGGCTTTGGAGAGACATCCTCAATAGTAGCAGCTTGTTGTGGTTCCTCTCTAGCCTTAGATGTCTCCACATGTGCACAAACAACCTGCACTTGTTCTTCTTGCCTAGATGGAGATACAATATTCATAACTCTCTCTGATTTTCTGAAGAAATGGTTTCCGCCCGACAATCTATAGTAAGTGCGTGGATACGGTATCGCCGGTGTTGCATTCACATTGAAAGTCATTTTTTTTTCTTCTACAGCTTCTTGCACCTGAGATTCCTCCTCACTGTTTACCACAGACATATACTTGACATGATGGTGTGCTTGTGCCACATTTGCATTCTCGGCTAGTTTCTGTTGATTGGCATGCTTGATGGCCGCCACTTCACTTGAAATTTGTGCCACGGTGGTTTCCAATGCCCGCATTTGTGCTCCATGGCTTTGCAGCGTCTGCCCAAACTTGGTTAGAATATCACCTTGAGATTGTAATTGCTTACCAAACATGGCCATCATCTCTTGGTTTTGCTGTACCATTTGACTCAGTAGTTCAGTGTTCTTATCCTCGACTCTTGGCTGTGGCTTGGCATCCGGATCCTGTAGAAAATTATTTGGATCCTTCCATGAAAACTTTTTATCTTTCCTCCATGCATAGTCATTGTTTCTATAACCCTGTTGTTGCATGAATTTTACTTGGGCCTCCTCATCGTCAGCTGCATCTTCCTTAGTCAGCAGTTTCTTAGCTAGAAGATCTAACTTATCGTTCAGCTCCCTAACTATTCTGGATACACCAGCAGCCTTGACTTGTTCCACTGCACCTCTGTCGCCCCATGACTGTTTCCTAGCCATGTTCTTTAATATCTCCCAACATCTGGTATCCGTATTATTCAGAAAGAATCCGGATCCGGCTGAATCAAGATTACTTCTATCGTGCTCGGAGAGAGCAAAATAAAAGATTTTCACTTGTGTTTCCCTGTCCATCCCATGATGTGGGCACCTCCTCAACATAACCTGGAATCACTCCCAGATCTCCGAATATGTCTCACCCGCCTGTTGGGTGAAATTGTGAATCTTCCTAATCATGTAGTTGGTCTTCTCAGGAGGGAAAAACCTCTCAAAGAAGACCTCCACCATATGGTTCCAAGACTCCACAAACTCATCATCCAAATTATATAACCATTCTCGCGCGGCTCCCGCCAATGAACTCGGGAAAAGCTTGAGATACAGTGCCTCCTGTGGAAACCTATCGATTTTTACCATGTCACAGTTCTCAACAAACTGGCTGATGTGCGTGACGGGGTCCTCATTCTTGAGCCCATGGAAAGCATTTGATTTCACCAGATTTATCAATGCCGGATCAATCTTATATGTAGGTATGTTGATTGCCTGCTTCTTTATAGGCCCTTTTGAAGCTGATGAGGAAGAAGCCTTGATCTTGTCCCATATAGTCTGTGGCTCGGCCATCTCTTCCTGTTCAAGTTCAGAATCTACCTCTTCTGGTTGTTCTTGCTCGTGATAATCCTCGTCCTCAGGTCCCGGCAACGGAACCTCGGGTGCGCGACCTGCGTAGTCAGTACTATGTGTCTGCACCATGCACAGTACCTAAAATGAGAAAATTCGAGTTCAATACAGTGCTATGACGAGTATAAAAATTATCGAACAATTTAGAAATATTTGAAATTGTTTCAAAAATAAAAAAAAATGTGGCCTAGAGTGGCCGCTCGTAGCACTCAAAGTGCCAACAATTCGCCGTATCCCCGGCAACGGCGCCAAAAACTTGACGTGTATTTTACTACGCGCTTAAACGCAAGTATACGCGTCGAGCAATATAGGCCTTTGTGAGGCCCGAGTCGAACTCAGGGATACGTGAATTATTGGAGACTCCTACTAACTAATCGCGATCAGCCAGGCCGGATAAGAAAGTAGGGTTTGTTGTCGAAATTAAAAGAAAATAAAATGAAACAAAGAAAACAATCAATTAAATGTTAATTTAATCAATTCAAAAGGGTATCTTTAGGATTGCGGTTTCACCGCGGGTCAACATTGCATTAGGTTTTATATAATTACTCACTCTTCTCTCTCTATCCGGGTAGTGGCCTGAAAACAGAATTACCCACTGTCGTGGTGTAATTCACTACTTAGGTTTAGGTTGATTCCACCGTCGTAGTAATCATTCCCCTAAACTAAGCGCATTAAAAACGATCTCTCAGTTTCCACCATTAATTTTACAACTCCTTTGTCAAGGGTTTTATCGATTAATGTAGGTTTCGTTTCTTTTCAGCCGTTAATCCTTCTGTCGAAGTGATTAAGGGCATTCGATTATTATTATGGTGATCAAGCATAACAATATACGGAGAAAACGAAACTATACCACAGATTTAAGAGAGAAAATATGAATTATCAATATAAAATTGTCATACAATGCATTCCCGGGCTACTCCCAGTCCTAAAGATGGAGGGTTTTAGCCTCTCATGTTCATCTCA
This sequence comes from Alisma plantago-aquatica, assembly GCA_963693085.1. Lineage (NCBI taxonomy): Eukaryota > Viridiplantae > Streptophyta > Magnoliopsida > Alismatales > Alismataceae > Alisma > Alisma plantago-aquatica. Next base: position 1,159,631,672 of record OY856410.1, on the reverse strand, counting down.
CACGAATACATGGTAGAAATAGGGGAATTCATAAGAAAAATGTGAAACAAGTGGGAAAACCCCTGAACGGAGAAGAACCGGTAGACCCTTGGCGTAGAATATGAGCTTCCCCGCCTATCGGTGGTGGAATTCGTCTTCGGCAGCGTCCGAATCACCCGGGATGAGCCTCTGGCCTCCGTTCTCCTTTCTCTCCTTCCTCGGCACTCGTGCAATGCAAAATGAGATGCTCCCCTCCTCTCGGCGGCCGTCATTAGGTATAAGTCCCTAATTAGGTCGTCAAATAACTTCAACCGTCCGATCGAGATCAAAACGAATCCAACGCATATCTGTCGGCGTCGATACCATCGACGCGGGTCGATGGTATCGACCCATCGTATTAGCGGCAACCTTCTTTTCTTTTCGTCTGAGTGCTTGTGATCATCTCGATACCATCGACTTGGGTCGATGGTATCGACTCTCTTTAGCGTCGGTTGTTGTCGTTTAGCGACGCTGTAGCCTCCATGCATCGATGGCATCGACTTGGGTCGATGGTATCGACTCTGCTCTGCTCCTCTCGGCTGGCAACCTGTGGCTTGGTCGATGGTATCGACTTCCGTCGATGGTATCGACGGAAGCAGATACTTGTTTTTCCTGAAATTCCACAATAAGACCAAGTAAATCCACACAAATTATGATAATATGATAAATAATGCTCAAACTGGTAAAACAAAGGGGATTTGACATAGAATGATGGCAAAGACCGAAATGAGTGAATTATGCAATATTATCCATAAAAATGAGTAATTAGAGCACAAAACACATATGAAAAAGGTCTATAAATGCGACTCAAAATCATCGCATCAATCAAGCATTCACAAAAAGCTTTCTTCTCTTTTCTAGACAACATGTAACATGCAGGAGGTAAGTATGTTCTTTTACTACCCATTTCATGTATTTTTGTTAATTCTGACCTTATTCCCATTTCACGTAGGTCCAGTCTGGATTTTATCCCATCTTTAGTCTTACCTGGTATATTTAACAGAGTACCAATGATGCTATCACAAACATTTTTCTCAACGTGCATTACATCGATACAATGTCTGACTGTCAAAGAACTCCAATAAGGAAGATCCCAAAATATTGATTTCTTCTTGAATGAAGAATTGTCACTCCGTGTAGTACATTGTGATCTCTTACCAAATTCATTGACAAAGTCTTTTATTCTTTCATAAACAACCTCCCCTGGTATAGGTTTAGGTGCACTGCGTTCCTCATTCAATCCATTGAATGCTTCGCGCTTCCTACGATACGGATGGAATTTTGGAAGAAACCTTCGATGACCGAGATATACATTCTTACCGCCATGTTTTAGTCTTGTTGAATCAGTGTTCTCTTCACATATAGGACACGCTTTAGCTCCTTTGACACTATATCCAGACAAATTCCCATATGCTGGAAAGTCATTAATAGTGCAAAACAACATAGCATGCAAACGAAATGTCTCTCTTCGTGAAGCATCATAGGTCATCACACCTTCACCCTAGAGTTTCTTTAAGTCATCAATGAGAGGTTCAAGATAAACATCGATGTCATTTCCAGGTTGTTTAGGGCCCTATATCAATAACGACAGCATTACGTACTTATTTTTCATACATAGCTAGGGAGGAAGATTATATATAACAAGCATGACTGGCCAAGTGCTATGTTGGCTGCTCAATGTCCCGTACGGATTCATCCCGTCTGTACAAAGCCCAAGTCTTAGATTCCTGACTTCTTCACCAAATTCAGGGTACAATACATCAATCTTCTTCCACTGTGGGGAATCAGACACATGTCGTAGGATCCCATCATTATTTTTCTTAACATCTGCATGCCGCCTCAAATTCTTCGCATCTATCGGATTGGCAAACAAGCGTTGAAACCGTGATATTATAGGTAGATACCACATCACCTTGGCAGGAGAACTAGTTTTGGACTCCCCTGAAGTCGTCAATTTATACCGTGACGCACCACATTTTGGACAATCTTTCAAATATGCATAGTCCTTTTGAAATAATACACAATCATTAGGGCATGCGTGTATCTTCTTGGCATCCATTCCCATTAGGCACAACAATTTCTTTACCTGGTATGTTGAGATTAGCAGCTCGTTTCCTTCAGGAAGCATTTCTTTCAACAAAGACAGCAATGACGTGAAGCTTTTGTCGCTCCATCTATTGTTATCTTTCAACTTATACAATCTCAACACAGCGTTAAGCTTCGTAAACTTAGTACAACCTATGTATAACGGCATCTCAGCATCATGCACAATGTTTCTAAAAATGGGAGGTGGATCGGTGTGCTCTACCCCACAACTATCCAACATCGCATCAACGATGTCTACTGGAACTGGTTCATTCACATCTACGTCATCGTAGGCAATTTCTTCTTCCACACAAGCACTGCTATCGACATCCACTGGTTTCGGGTTTGAAATCTCTCTATGCCAGTGTCATTCTGTATAGCCTTGTATAATCCCATTGCACATGACATGAGTTTTGATTTCGTCACCAGTGTTGACTTTCAAGTTGTTACCGCAATGTCTACATGGACAGTAGAACCTATCTCCAGGTTGTTTCCTATGTTCCTCGGCAAATTTAATGAACTGGTGAAGACCAGAAATAAACTCTGGGGTGCAGCGATTGCGAATGGACATCCATGATCTATCCATTCTATGATCAAAGAGAAAACAAGTATATATTAGGACAAGATTAGGGTCTAGGGTTAAGAAATACATGTGATGTCATTATTATATATAATAAATGTGTACCACCTATCCATTCTTGAACACCTAATCTCATTAGTAAGTGTATAATGTGTATTGGGTTTTCAAGAAAATTTCGGCAGCATTTCCCCGCTGTTCTCCAAGTACATATGTACTTAGAGAACAAATGGGGAAATGCTGCCAAAATTTTCTTGAAAACCCAATACACATTATACACTTACATCCTAAGTGAGATTAGGTGTTCAAGAACAGTCCCAAACTGGGGACTATCCAAGATTTACTCCTAATGAGTAAATCTTGGACGGGTTTCTAGGCCAACAAATAATGTATTGTCATTCTTATACCTAAAATCCTAGTTCTTCAAGTTAGGGTGATTATTGATGTCTTTAAAAGCATGATTGGAAATTTAGGGAAAAGTTCATCATTTACATTCCAAGCATGTCACATGTGTGCATTACAGTTCATCATTAAGCAAGATATAAGCAAGTATGTCATATTAAAATAGACTAAACAATATGAGAAAATAGTAGTGTAATCATGCAAATGGGAACATTCATGGGAACACACACTTCGGTTATAAGCATTCATGTAGCAACTTTCAGTTCCATTCATTAATCTCTTTTTACATCCACACACAGGGGTGTACCCCTAAACAATAACTAAACAAAGGGGTTGGTGTACCCCTAAACATGCACATAATTAAAAAAACTATTAATACAGACAAGTCAAGATAGATAGACAACTAAATACTACACCAACATGGTCCCGCATCAATAACTTCTTTTTGATGATGAAGCTGTGTCACGAAGCTCCTCACTGTATTTAGACAAATCTGAACTGACAGGGGCCTCAGATTCAGATTCCTCATAGATGATATCTGACGCCGTGCGCTCATACCGCAGTAGATGATCGGGGGTCTCGCAGTTGTTGTTGGTTATCCAAACTTTGATGGAATTATGGCCAACTGGACGGAGAAAAAGCCTGTTGCAACGGACCACATGCATCTCTCCAATCCAATCACACCAACCGGATTTTGATACAAGATTTCCCGCCAAATCATACTCAACCTCGATAACATGTGAATAATTGCCAAAAGTTATGGTCACTTTACCAGGCATGTAGTGTCTTCCTTTTAGAAAACGCCAATGTTTGGGTATGACCAATTGGTTTAAGGAACGATCATCTAGGATGATGTCCAATTGTTCTTCAATAGGGAACGTTAACATTGACATAGAGGCCCAGTTCATAGTGACTGTTATGGGTGGACAGAGACTGCACAATATTAGTATTAACAAAGTGTAAGTACATATAACGATGTTATATATTTTCAGAAAAAGTTGTATAACATCAGTTAACCTTTTATTGCTTGTCATAACCAACTTTATTGTGGTAGACATGATAGCTTGAAAAGAAGTCTACAAATGTACTTAGAGAACAAACGAGGAAATGCTCCTAATGAGTAAATCTTGGACGGGTTTCTAGGTGCTTACTAAAATAGAACCATTATATGGAACTAATCCTACATTATACACATACTTTTCCTGAGTAAGATAATGTGCACTTCATGGAATTATTAAGATCTGAATATATATAAGTTGTTTCTACCTACTTTGATGGGATTTTATAACATTCGAGTCTTCCATTTATAACATTAAGATCTGAATATATATAAGAATCCCATTTGATACACACGATTGAGAATCTTTCACGATACTAGGAAAATACACTAACTAGATATTCATTTAGGTGTTAGACATCAATATGTGTATGAGCCCTAATTAAAACTGATTCTCATAGGAAGTAAATAAATTTAAAAAAAAATGCCCAGCAGCAGGGCGACACCTTGAGGGAAGACGAGCAGAGGAAGAAGAAGAAGGCAGGGCGGGCACCTTGAGGGAAGAGGAGCAGCAGCTGGAGTAAGTCCTAGAAGCTTCTGGCGGCGAAGAGAGGAGCGGCGGAGAGGGCAGCGAGGCTAGGAGACCTAGCTGCTATCGGCGACGGCAGAGAGGGAGGCCGGCGGGCGGAGAGGGAGGTCGGCGGGCGGGCGGGAACCGACTGCTTCTCGCTCGACGACGACGAGCGGCGAGCACGGAGGAAGGAGCGGCGGCGACGGAGCACGACGGCGGAGCACGAACGGCAGGGAGCGGCGGCGGCGGCGGCAGGGAGCAAGAAATCGCCGGAGCTAGGGAAATCAGGAACGGAATAGGGAAATGGGAAGAATCGTTCGGGCAGGGTGAGCTATTAAGTTGAAAATACGTGTCGGTTATTTAAAAAACCGATAACTAAACCAACAGTGTCGGTTCGTTTGCAAAAACCGACACCTATATTATATTATAGTCGTCGGTTTTTGATTAAACGACAACCGACAACTATTCCTATCTCACAAATACCATTTAGTCGTCGGTTATTTAGTTACGAACCGATGCAATATGTAAAATATTGGAACCAATTTTTTCGCTGGAATTTTGGGTTTGGCAGTTGAGTTTAGGTGTCGGTTCTTTATTAATTAACCGAAACTTAATAAAAGCGGTACCCGTGTCTGGTCAACCTTCATGGGTTGGATGTCGGTTTCTGTTAAAAACCGACACAGTAGGGTTTATGTGTCGGTTTTTGTATACAACCGACACCTTGAAAACCGACTTTATAAGCCATTTCTGTAGTAGTGTAAGGAGTTATGGAAGTAGGTCAACATCAATACTAGATCTTTCGTCATTCAATTGAGGAATCCAAAAGAGATGATAATCTTGCTTGGAAAAGATACAGGCACAAAGAAGAATAAGTTACTGCTCCCATACTCTGCCATAGTCTTTTATATTTGGAAAGAAAGGAACGACAGAAAGCACAATGGTAAAAGCAAAAGTACAGATTCAATTACTAAAAAGATATGTAAATCTTTTAAAAGTAGACTCAATGTATATGGAGTGAGCTACAAGTCTGCTTACTTGTAAGATGTATAGTAGCATATGAGGGCCACTATGTAATTTGACCTAACTTTGTTAGGGACTTCGGAATAAAATTTACCCAATTCCGATACATACATACACACATACATACATACATACGTACGCACATACATACATACATACATACATACATACATACATACAAAACCACACGTCTCCTCTTTGGGCTCTGGCGATAGTTTAGGCGATCAAAGCCACGAGCATGGCACCTAAGTCGAAGACCATTCCAATTGTAGACGTCCACCCCCACCCTGCATCCCAAACCCCAACCACCAACACCACTTCTAGTCACCCACAAATTGACTCACACAACAGAGAGAACCCTAGAAACCCAAACCCCAATCCTAGCACTGGGAGGGAAACGGGAGACGATGAGACCACGACCATCCCTAGGGTTGAGCAAGGAAGCAACTCGGGTCACGATCTTGGTCGATGGAAGTGGACCCAGGTTCTGAAGCATCTGCTACAGTGGGATGAAGTGGAAGCATTCCCATTGCCAAGGAAGGAGGATAGACAGATACATGTTGAATTAGAGGTGGATGAGTTTGGGAGAATGAAGAATATATGGGAGTTTACAATCATGTTCTATGTCTTGGGCAAGAGGCCCTTCTACCCACACCTTCAGGCATGGATCCGACATATGTGGGGACCCAAAGGCGCCTTCGAGCTTCTCTCACGAGACAATGGTGTCTTCTTGGTTAGGTTCTCCAACACAATAGACAAAAAGATAGTTTTGGACCTATGGCCTAGGTGGTTCGATGGTTAGTTGGTGATCGCCAAAGACTACAAGAACGGTGACAAACTATGGCATGATGCCTTCACCACTTTGGCAGCCTAGGTCACCTTGTAGTCCTTCAGTATATCCTGGACCCGCCGAGCGATCGACACCATTGCCACCAGGGTCAGAAGAGTCCTCTACATCGACGAGTGCTCACTGAAAAGGGATGAAACCAGAGTCTTGGTAGAGGTCAAGGTAGAGTATGATCTTTCGGACACAGTGTGGCTGAACGTTTGAGGACGAGAGCCCATAGCGGTGAAGGTGATGTTTGATTACAAGCCATTGAAATGCAACGCCTACCAAGCCTTTGGTCACCCTGATGGAGCCTGCGATGAGAGGATGAGAAGAGCAAAGAAGATGGTGCACAAAACCAAGGTTTGGAAGGAGAATCCAACTGCTATAGATGGGTCAGGTCAGGAAAAGACCGATGCTACAGGGGAAAAAGAGATAGCATCTACTTCCAAGGAACCAGATGTGCATAGCATGGGCAACTCAGTCTTTAGGGTTGAGGGAGAACCTCCTACTAATTTCACTGTTGCAGATGTAGAAGGCTCTATGGAGTATAAGGAGGAAGGAGAGTTCACCCCCTCCATCTAAAAGGAAGGGATCAAGGAAGTTGGGTATACCTAAGACGCATGGGGTGGGATCCATACTGATTACATCCAATGTGTTTGAATCCCTAAGTGACTCAAACAAGGAAGAGACATAGCATGATCAGAGAAATAAAGGGGAAAGCAAGAAGACAACCAAAGAGACTCCTAGGCATACTAAAGCCCAAAAGAAGAATCAATATGTCCATGTTATTATGGAATATTAAAGGAGGGTGTGACATGAATAAGAAGAAAGAGATCTATGAGTGGATTGCTGCTAGTGGGCACTCATTGGTTGTGTTGGTTGAAACCAAAATAAAGGCACTGAACAAAAATAGCATCATATACCTTCTTCCCCAGGGATGGGAGCAAGTTCCTAATGTAGAATGCAATGAGGTTGTAAGGGTCTGTGTGGTGTGGAAGCCAAGTGCATGGAAATATTCAATGATACAAATGTCTGACCAACATGTTACCATTAATTGCAGGAATGATGGGGGACTACACATGTGGATGACAGTTGTGTACGGTTATAATGATGCCAATGCTAAACTTGACTTATGGAAGGATTTGGTCTCTCTATCCAAACAGGTAACTCTACCATGGTTGTTGATCGGGGACTTTAATACTATTCGTTTGCAAGATGAAAAGAGGGGGAAAAGATTGGCACTGAATGTGAAAATATATGCCTTCAACCAAGATATTGATAAAGCTGAACTCTATGAATTATCATTGGTGGGCGGTGATATTTTTACATGGAACAATGAGAGGGGGACAAATGACAGAATAGCGAGCAAATTGGACAAAGCTTTAGTGAATGAGAAATGGCTGTGAGTTATTCCTAATGTGCAGGTGAAGGCAGGAGGTTTTGAGCTAAGTAATCAAGAACCTATCTCAGTTTAGATTGTAGAAAAGAAGCAAAAAAAGAAACCTTTTAGATTCTTAAACTACTGAGCTGAATGGAAAGGTTTTGATGATGTCATAAAGGAAGGCTTAAATACACAAGTAACATGGAACCCAATGTATTTCTTTGCAAAAAAAGTTGGCAACTACCAAGATTGCATTAAAGAAGTGGGCCAAGGAGGAAGTTAACATTCCTAGCTTGATTAAAGAAACAAAAAAAGAATGTAAGGAGGTTTGAGAAAATTTGGTGGTTGACCCTCTTAATCCTGATTTGACAGAGAAGGACAGAGAGTTGAAGAAGATGCTTGAAGACCTAAAAAAAGTGAAGGAAAAATTCTACTGGTAAAGGAGCATAGAGAGGTGGATGGAATATGGGGACAAGAACACTAAACTCTACCACACCGCTATTAAGAGAAGGGAGGCTGGCAATATTATTTCTGAATTGATCAATGTTGAAGGGAGAGTGATCAACAAATAGGAGGATTTGGAAGAACAAGCCATAAACTTATATACATCATTATACAACAAAAGGTTTGAGAATGACATAGAGGAGGAGGAGCTGGAGTGGAGGTTCCAACTTACAAGTACACAGAATAATATCCTCACAAGAATTACCAATGAACAAGAGGTCAAAGAAGTAGTATGGAGCATTAGCAGCAACAAGTCTCCCGGGTCAGATGGATTTAATGCTTTCTTCTACAAGAAAACATGGGATATCATCAAGGATGATTTGATTTCATATGTTAGTTGGTTTTTGGCAGGAGGACACATGGTGAGATAGGGTAATCATTATTTTGTGGTTCTCATCCCAAATAAGAAGGTTACTTCCTCTCTTACTAATTTTATACTTATTGCATGTTGCTTGATACAATATAAAATAATAAATAAATTCCTGGCAGCCAGATTGAGGATGGTTCTTCCCTATCTTATCTCCACAAATCAAAAAGCCTTTGTGATGGGGATAAGTATTAGTGTCTGTGCTCTGCTGGCTGGGGAGTTTCTGCTGGACTATAATGTCATGAGAGGGAGTAGAAAAGCCTGCCTAAAATTGGATGTTTCCAAAGCCTATGATAGTGTGAGGTGGGAGAAACTATTGTGGATTATGGAACAAATGTGTTTCAACAAACAATGGATTAGCTGGATGAAGTAGTGTGTGGGAACTACTAGCTTTTCCATCCTGTTTAATGGCACATCTGCATGTATGTTCAGGGGAGGCAATGGGATGTGCCAAGGAGACCCCCTATCACCTCTCCTCTTTGTGATTGTCATGGAGGACTTCACACAGAAGATGCAACAAACTGAGATGAAGAAAGAGATCAAGCCCTACATAGTTCATGGCGCCATCTAATCTTTGCGGATGATGTGTTAGTTTTTGTAGAATCTAAGCATTATTATCTAGAAAATCTTCAAAATCTATTAGACAAGTTTGGTGAGTAGGCCGGGCTGTGTGTGAATGCTAGCAAAAACATATCTTCCTATCCAAAAATTGTTCTCAAATGGAAGACAGGCAGGTAAATGCAATGGGTGTGGAGAGAGGAAGCTTTCCAATACAATATGTTAGGTTTCCCCTAGTTGGGGGTAATCTATAGGTCAAGGACTTTGTTGATTTCATAGACAGGATGGAGGAAATAATTAACAGATGGCCAACATAAAAGACATCTATGGTGGGACGTGCAACACTAATAAAGGCTGCTATTGAAGGACTTCTTATTTTCTAGGTGCAAAAAAGGGAGGTTCCCGAACCTATACTAGAAAAAATGGAGATGAAGATGACAAATTTCTTGTGGGCTATTGAACATCATCCTATGAAATATGCAAGAGTGGAGCTTCCCAGAGATGAAGGTGGGCTGAATTTAAAAGTAACTAGAGACATAGCAAAATGGGGAACAATGTGAAGAATTATCACCTATCAGGAAGGAACCTCTACTTGGGGAAAATCAATGAGGGAGAGATATCCAAAATGATTGGACTACAAGCCAAAGACAAGGGAAGGATACTCGCGCACTATCAATGTCATGATAGAGACTTGGCAGCATGTTAGATACTTATTTGAGATACAAGACATGGGGAGATGGAGACTCAAAAATCCAAAGACATATTTATGGGAGGTGATGCGCTCAAGGAATGCAAAGGAAAAAAATGGTGAGAAGATCTAGACAAGTATGTATGTGTCAAAATGGAGTCGTGCGTATACAAAATTCATCATAGTGTTCTGGAAACTCTTGATAGGATAAAGGGGTGGAATTATGATGTTTCCACACTGTGTTTGTTGTGCAAAGATGCTGAAGAATCTCATAATCATCTAGTGGGTGAATGTAAGTTCATAAGAGATATATGGGATACATTGTGTAAGGAATTTAAGATACAAATTCAGCTAGTGGGGGACCCAAGAAGGATGTTGACAAAATGTGAGAATGATGATAGAAAGAAGATCCTATTTACTACACTATGCTACACACATGGGAGGAAAGAAATGCCAGAAAACGTCGAGGTATTTCTGCAAATGTTGTGACTGTTGATGTAAAATTTGTAAATGTGTTAGACATAAGCTGCACAGTAGTTAGTTGAGTGAGTTGTAACTCAGGTTCCCTAATGTTTGGCGTTGGGCTTACATGTAACTCTTGACCTCCTATATTTTTAGGAGGAAGTTGGAATATATTTACCTGATTCTGATACATACATACATACATATGTGTGTAGATGGGATAAATTATGGTCGATCACGCGACAAAGGGGTTTTAGTGAACAATGTATTAAGTGAATGATACAATGCGTGACAACTAAGAGCTTCTCTATTCTAGTCAATGGGACCTCAGTTGGAATGTTCAGAGGGAGCAATGGCCTGTGGCAGGGACACCCTCTCCCCCTCCTCTTCACGATTGTCATGGAATACTTTACACAGAAGATGAAGAAAGCAGAGGAACATAATATTATAAAAACATATACAGTGCATGGAATGAAGATGATGAGTTACATGATTTTTGTTGATGATGTCCTTGTATTTATGGAAGCTAAACCAAACACACTTGAAGGATTAAAGGTTCTATTGTAGGAGTTTGGGTATCAAACTGGGATGTGTATAAATGTGAATAAGACCTATCTTTTCTTATCCAAAAGTTGTCAATAGAGTCAAGATAGATTACAGATAGCAATGGGTGTGGAGATAGGTAGATTTCCTACAAAATATGTTGGATTTCTGCTTGCTGGAGGGAATCTACAAGTAAAGCACTTTGCTAATTGCATTGATAGAGTGGATGATATGATCAGTAGATGTCCTTCACAAAAGACTTCCATGGCTGACAAAGTGACGCCAACCAAAGTTGCAATAGAGGGTCTTGTAACATCCCAGGATTTGAGGCCTCAGATAACATGATCTTAAAGGGAATGATTGGACTACCCATATCACCAAGGTACACCTCCTTTTCGGGGAGCCCATCACTAATGAACTCCATAGTTAAGCGTGCTAGGCTTAGAGTAGTACTGGGATGGGTGACCAGTCGGGAAGTTGATCCCGGCTTGCGTGTGAGTGAGGCCAAAGCACACAGTTAAGGTTAGTGGTGGTATGTGGAGCCAGTCGTCATTCCTAAAACTCTACTAGAGCCTAGGGCAGTGGGCCCGTACATTACAAATGGTTTCAGAGCCATAACCCCTCCAATAGGTGGGGCCCACATGGACATGGCATGCCAGTCTTAAGTCGTGCGGTCCAGGCATGTAGGAAAGGGTTGTCCATGGTTGACGTAGCCACCCTTGCGCTGGTATTCCGTGATCGGGAGCTGGGTGTCCATGGGCCATTGTGGGTCTTCCCTGAAATGGGGAAGAGATTATGAGGCCTTATAGTTGAGCCTTGACGAGGACGTCATGATCCTAAGTGGGGGAGATTGTAACATCCCAGGATTTGAGGCCTCGGATAACATGATCTTAAAGGGAATGATTGGAATAGCCATATCACCAAGGTGCACCTCCTTTTTCGGGAGCCCATCACTAAAGAACTCCATAGTTAAGCATGCTTGGCTTGGAGTAGTACTGGGATGGGTGACCAGTCAGGAAGTTGACCCCAGCTTGCACGTGAATGAGGACAATGTGCGTAGTTAAGGCTAGTGGTGGTCTGTGGGGCCAGTCGTCATGCCTAAAACTCTACTAGAGCCTAGGGCAGTGGGCCCGGGCGTTATAGGTCTTCTCATCTTCTGGGTACAATAAGAAGAGATACCAAGGGCTGTTCTTGATCAGATTAAAATGAAGATATCTAATTTTTTATGGGTAGGTGAATATCATCCAATGAGATATGCTTGGTTAGCACTACCAAAAGAAGAGAGGGGGATTAAGTTTAAAATCTCCAAAAGACATTGCGTGATGGGAGACATTGAGAAGAATTATCACCTACTAGGAGGGAAGTTCAGTATGGAGAAAGTGGATGAGAGAAAGATATCCAAGACGACTAGATTTTCAGCCTAATACTAGAAGAGGTTATTCACACACAATCAATGTTATGCGAGATGTGTGGCTACAAATGAAGCATCTATTTGATCCTTATGAAGGTGGATGATGGCATCTAAAAGACCCAAAGACAGACCTATGGGAGGCTACACGAGTTAGAGATGTACGAGATAAATAACTAGAACATGTCTGGGGCTGGAAAATTTGTGCTAAAATGGAGTATGTGTGATTCCTAAAATTATGCATGGTGCACTCTCTACTCTTGATAAGATACAAAAGTTTAACCATGATGTTTAAACTACATGCTTGGTTTGTAAAGAGGAGCAGAAGACCCATAATCATCTCATGGGGTGTTGTAATTTTTTGAAAGATGTTTGGAGACTGATTTGCATTGATTTCCAACTAGAAATCCCATTGCAAGAGGAGGTGAGATATGTGATTAAAAGATGCGGTAATAGAGAATTGCACATAATGTTGTTTGCTACACTTTGCTTTCATATTTGGAGCAAAATAAATAAAAGAAGACATGGGGGTTCAACCAAGAATGCTAAAACTATTGCTACTAAAACTTGTAAATGTGTAAAGCATAAGTTGCACATTAGATAGTTGCTTGAGTTGTATTGCGATGGGCTATAGCGTTGGGCTACATGTAATTTTTGACCTCCTATAATCTTAGGAGGGAGTTAGAATATATTTACCTAATTCCAATATATATATATATATATATGTGTGTGTGTGTGTGTGTGTATATATATATATAGCAAGGATACACTCGTGTATATCCAAGCATATGCACACCCTACTTTTTAGCCATTAGATCAAGATCTCAAACTTGGAAAAATGCATCTCGTAAGTGTACTTAACACTGTCACACCACAAGGATGCAACCCTCTTGATCCTTATTACTGTTGGATGTAGTGGTTGTATGCCATTTATCTACACTGGTTAAGCCCATTTATGTGCAGTCAGTACATAAAGAGGGTGGATAAAAAAGTAGCTAATTCTTTTATATAAACTAAGAATAGAACTAGGAAATTATCTTCCATTTCCCATCTCCTTTTTTTTACAAAAAGATAATTGCCTAATTAATTATTTGATTATTTTCTTAATAATTTCTGAATTATAAATAAACATCTTACTTTTCTTATTAATTGGAAAGAGACATTTTCCTTCTTAATTGGAAAAGGACTCCTTATTTTCCTTATTAATTGGAAAGAGACGTGTTTCTTCTTAATTGAAAATGGACTCCTTGTTTTTCTTATTAATAGGAAAGATATTTTTTCTACCTTAAATTAAAATTGACTCCTTTTTCCCTTTTTTATTGGAAAGAGAATTATTTTTTTCTTACATGTACAAGAGAAATAGTATGAACATGTCTTACTAGGAATAAGATGTGGGCCGTTGAAATGGTTATAAATGTTGACCTAATAGTTATACATTATCCATATTTTGATGATGACTTAACCACTCCATTCATATCTATCTAATATATCTATTTGATATTGATTTCAGGTTTTAGGTACATGAAAAGAACCAATTTAATCAAGCCCTAGATTGATCCAATACAAGTCAAAATCATTGCAAATGCACTATTATGGAAAATGCCCTAAATGACTTAGGACCATTTTTGTAATCATTTGTATTGATGTTATGACTTATAATTAAGATGAGGAAAAATTAGGAACACTTACTTCAAATGTTTAAGAACTTAAATGAAAATTTTCAAAATAAATCACATGCAGTCTGTTTGGCAGAGTTTCCATCTTAGAAACTTGACCGACACCTAAGATGGGTCTTGAAAATTGGCAGGTTCAGCTGAGTTTGTCCCAGGTCAAACTCGACCGAGGCCCTGCACGGACAAAGTTTTTTAAGTCATCGGTCGAGTTTTATCCAGGATGAACTCAACCCACAACTCAAAATTAGCTCGTCAAATAGTACAATCGGTTGAGTTATCTTTATTGAAACTTGATCGACTGCACTGCATAGAGAGTGTAGAAAAAGTGATTCTAGTTGTTAGAGTGTTGCAAATATTAAAAATAGATCTGCTGCAACACCCCAAATGACTAGAATATGTTCTTAAGTGCTTCTAGTGGCTTGTAGACACCCTAACTATAAATAGGGACCCTTGGGATTCATCCCAAGTTTGCCTACACTACTACAAAAATATCTTATAACGTCGCATTTAGAGGCGTCAGTTGTATCAAAAAAATCAATGCCTAAACCCTACAACGTCGATTGAAAATACAAACCGACATCTATATGTGAAGACTGACCAGACACGGGTATTGCTTTTTATTTAGCGTCGATTGCTCAATAAGAAACCGACGCCTAAAATTTCCCACCAAATCCAAATTTTCCAGTGCAAAAAATTTACCTCCAAAATTTCACATACAACGTCTGTTGTTTACCAAATAACCGATGACTAAAGATTTTTCACAAGACATAAATTGGCCCCATTTTGGTCGTCAGTTTTCTTACAATAACCGACGTCGATGTGTGTTCGCGCACTATCCCCGCAAAAATTTTATCCCCCTAATTGCCCAATTGGCGTTGATTTTTTATGGAAACTGACGAATATGGTCGTAATTGAAGAACATTTTTTTTGTCGGCATATGTAGATAGATGTCAGTTTTTTTAGTTGAAACTGACGACTATGATTGAACATAGGTGTCGGTGTTTTTTGGTGACCGACGCTTTTGGATCTTAGGTGTCAGTTTCTGAAACAACCGATGACAATGGTTAAATTAATAGCCCCCGCAAAACTGACTCTTCCCTATTCTCTGTTTCATCACGATTTCACCAGCGCCTCTAGGTCTCTAGAGATTTTCTCACCACCCCCCGTCGTCTTCTGTCTCCGCCGTCTGCCACCTCCTGCTGCCGTCTGCCGCCACCATACCGCCCACACCGCCGGTGAGGAGCTGCGCTCACTGCCGAACACCACACAACCAACACCGCCACTACACTATCACACAACCGCCGCCGCCACTGTGCTGAGGAGCCACGAGGTCGTGTCGCTGCCTACATGTACTTCTTGCTCTTCTTCTTCCTTCTCCTCTTCTTCCTCCACTCGTCTTCCTGCAATCCGGCCTACTCCTCTTCTTCCTCCACTCTTCTTCCTACTCCTTCTCCATGTTCGTCCTACTCCTCTTCCTCTGCCATGAGATAGGGTTTGTTTGGTGGTGTTGGCAGCGAGTAGTGTATGCGAGGATATTGGGATGGCTTTGTTGATGATGTGCTATGCATTCGTTTGGGTCTCTTTGCTTGTTTGGGTGGTAGCCATTGCACTTCATTTTGTTTTTTTGTTGTTGTTTATCCTCTCTTGGTTGTGAAATTGCGCTATTGTGGGCATTCGTGCTATTTATTTACATACACTTGATTAATACTGTTAGTGATTTGAGGTTGTGGAATCATTTCATATGTGGTGGTTTCTATGCCTGTTTGTTTGGCGTGAGTTTATGTGGTAAGTTTTGCAACTCTTAATTGCTTTGTGGTGTCTGAACCATTGGTAAAATTTCTCCTTTGGGTTGTGTTACTACCTCAGATTTGAGGAATGTGATGAGAGGACCGTTATGCTGGTTGCCCATTTGACCCCTAATTAGATATTGGGTACATGTTTCTGCAATGTTGTTAATTCTTCATGCTCTTCTAAAATTGATGTATATTGACCCCTAATTAATACATTATAACATAATTGAATCGTCCATTTGTGTTGTTGCAGGTGCTGAATTGAGTTGTTGTGTCATCCATTTGTGCTGTTGACTTGCATATATTTCTTCTTCAGCCTTCAAGTGTGGTATAATATTCTCACTATCCCAATGTGCCATTAGGCTTCATTTTGATTTTGATTTAAATATTTGATATATGGAATCATGGTTTATAACTGTTTAGTATTTACTAACAAGCATGATTAAATGATGTTACACAAAACCTAGGATATGAATGATAAAACTAGGATTGTAGGTATATGAATGACAACATACACATATTTGTTGGCCTAGAAACCCGTCCAAGATTTACTCATTAGGAGTAAATCTTGGATAGTCCCCAGTTTGGGATTGTTCTTGAACACTTAATCTCACTTAGGATGTAAGTGTATAATATGTATTGGGTTTTCAAGAAAATTTTGACAACATTTCCCCGTTTGTTCTCAAAGTACATATGTACTTGGAGAACAACGGGGAAATGCTGCCGAAATTTTCTTGAAAACCCAATACACATTATACACTTACTAGTGAGATTAGGTGTTAAAAAATGGGATAGGTGGTACACATTTGTTATATATAAGACCTTAAACCCTAAACTGTTAACCATAAACCCTAATCTTTTAACCCTAGACCCTAATCTTTTAACCCTAAACCCTAATATATACTCGTTTTCTCTTTGATCATAGAATGGATAGATCATGGATGTACATTCCAAATCGCTGAATCCCAGAGTTTATTTCTGGTCTTGATCAATTTATTAGATTTGTCGAGGAACATAAGAAACAACCTGGAGAGAGGTTCTACTGTCTATGTAGGCATTGCGGTAACAACTTGAAAGTCAACACTGGTGACGAAATCAAAAGTCATGTCATGTGCAATGGGATTGTACAAGGATATACATAATGGTACTGGCATGGAGAGATTTCAAACCTGAAATTAGTGGATGTCGATGGCAGTGCTTGTGTGGAAGAAGAAATTGCCTCCGATGACGTAGATGTGAACGAACCAGTTCCAGTAGACATCGTTGATGTGATGATGGATAGTTGTGGGGTAGAGCACACCGATCCACCTCCCATGTTTAGAAACATTGTGCATGATGATGAGATACCATTATACACAGGTTGTACTAAGTTTATGAAGCTTAGTGATGTGTTGAGATTGTATAAGCTGAAAGCTAACAATAGATGGAGCGCTAAAAGCTTCACATCATTATTGTATTTGTTGAAAGAAATTCTTCCTGAAGGAAATGAGCTGCCAATCTCAACATACCAGTTAAAGAAATTGTTGTGCCCAATGGGAATAGAGGCCAAGAAGATGCACGCATGCCTGGATGATTGTGTATTATTTCAAAAGGACTATGTAGATTTGAAAGATTATCCAAAATTTGGTACATCAAGGTATAAATTGATGACTTCGGGGGAGTCCAAAACTGGTTCTCCTGCCAAGGCGATGTGGTATCTACCTATAATATCACAGTTTCAATGCTTGTTTGCCGATCCGATAGATGCGAAGAATTTGAGGTGGCATGCAAATGTTAAGAAAAATAATGATGGGATCCTACGACATGCGTCTGATTCCCCACAGTGGTAGAAGATTGATTTATTGTACCCTAAATTTGGTGAAGAAGTCAGGAATCTAAGACCTGGGCTTTGTACAAATGGGATGAATATGTACGTGACATTGAGAAGCCAACATAGCACTTGTCCAGTTATGCTTGTTATATACAATCTTCCTCCCTAGTTGTGTATGAAAAATAAGTACGTTATGCTGTCGTTGTTGATATCCGACCCCAAACAACCTGGAAATAATATCGACATTTATCTTGAACCTCTGATTGATGACTTAAAGAAACTCTGGGGTGAAGAGGTGATGACCTATGATGCTTCAAAAAGAGAAACATTTCATTTGCATGCTATGTTGTTTTGCACTGTTAATGGCTTTCCAACATATGGGAATTTGTCTAGATATCGTGTCAAAGGATCTAAAGCGTGTGCTATATGTGAAGAGAACACTAATTCAATACGACTAAAACATGGCGGCAAGACTGTATATCTTGGTCATCGAAGGTTTCTTCCAAAACTACATCTGTATCGTAGGTTGTGCAAAGCATTCAATGGACGGAATGAGGAACAGAGTGCACCTAAACCTATACTAGGGGAGGTTGTTTATGAAAGATTAAAAGACTTTTCCAATGAATTTGGTAAGAGTTCACAATGTACCATGGCCACACGGAGTGACAAATCTTTATTCAAGAAGAAGTTAATATTTTGAGATCTTCCTTATTGGAGTTCTTTGACAGTCAGACATTGTATCGATGTCATGCACATTGAGAAAAATGTCTGTGATAACGTCATTGGTACTCTGTTGAATATACTAGGTAAGACTAAAGATGGGATAAAATCTAGAATGGACCTACGCTAAATGGGAATAAGGACAAAATTAACAGAAGTAGTTAGTAACGATTGGAGAACATACTTACCTCCCTCTTGTTACACGTTGTCTAGAAAGGAGAAAAAAGCTTTTTGTGAATGCTTGGTAAATGTTAAGGTGCCACAGGGTTACTCATCTAACATCCGTAGATTGGTATCAATGAAGGATCTGAAGTTGATATGTCTTAAATCTCATGATTGTCACACTCTAATGCAACAAATATTTCCTGTGGTAATCCGATCTATATTATCGAAGCATGTAAGGTTTGCAATCACCAAACTTTATTTCTTTTTCAACAGTCTATGCAACAAAGTTATTGACCCTGATACTGTCAATAAATTACAAAGAGAAGTGGTTGTTATCCTATGTCAGCTTGAGATGTATTTTCCTCCTTCGTTCTTTGATATCATGGTACATCTTGTTGTCCACTTGACTAGGGAAGTGAAAATGTTGGGACCAGTTTTCTTGCATTGGATGTATCCCTTTGAACAATACATGAGCATTTTTAAAGGTGATGTTCGAAACCATTATCGGCCCGAAGGGAGTATTATTGAGGGTTATGTGGCGAGAGAGGTTATGGATTTTGCAATGACTTTCTGAGTGCTAATGATGCTCCTATTAATGACAAGAATATTGAGGAGTATTCCAGCAAAGGAATTTAGGGATCACAGATGAAAGTAATCAACCGTGAGCAGTTGTAACAAGGTCACTTATTTATTTTACACAACATTGACAAAGTGAGTGTTTATATCGAGGAACATACCAATTTCATCAAGAGACAATATCCTCGAGCCAATTCCATGTGGCTTGCTAGAGAGCATAACAAGACATTTATTAAGTGGTTTGAAGATAAAGTCTTATATCAACTATCTCAAACACCAAATAATATTACTGAAACTATTACATGCCTCTCCTTTAAACCAAAATTGAATGTTATGTCTTATGAAGGGTTTGGCATGAATGGATTCTCATATTACACAAAGCGTCAAGATGATAAGAGTGTCGTCCAAAACAGTGGGGTCACCCTTCAAGCATCTTCATTGTTTTTTGCAAGTGCAAAGGATAAGAGTCCACATGAAGCTAAAATGTCATATTACGGTGTCATTGAAGACATATGGGAGTTTGACTACATAGATTTCAGAATTTTGCTCTTTAAATGTAATTGGGTTGATAACACCAAAGGAGTTATAGTGGATGAATTGGGTTTCACATTAGTGAACTTTGAAAAGATTGGCGAGAAGGGTGAACCATTCATATTGGCATCACAGGAGAAACAAGTATTTTATATCGATGATCCTGCAAATGATAAATGGTCCGTTGTTCTTCATGGTAAAAGATAGTTCATTGAAGATCCTATAGATGAAGAAGAGTACTATGATAAGTATGATGACTTCAGTCCATTCTCAGTTGGGCTGCCAACACCACCAAATATTGAAGCAAATGATGACTTGTATATGCGTGGAGATCACAATGAAGGATTGTTAATTGATAAAAGATTGCAATATTAGAGGCATGCATGTTTATATTTTTTATATGTTTTATTTTTCTGAATGTAAACTTTACAATGTTTTATTATCTTCTAGATATGTCAAATGCTAAATGTTTGTTTTTTTAATGACACTTTCAGATGGCTGAGCATGAGCATGATGACCGTGATGATGATTACTGTGAGGGTGAGGATATCAATGCACTGCCTCACAATGTAAGTTGTAAAAATATATCCTATATTTCTATCTATATGTCCATTTATATTTATATCATGTAAGTGTGTTTATTTTGTCAAATTTTAGGTTGATGATGTACCCCCTGAAGAACTTGGGGCACTTAATGAGCAACAATTTTTTTTTGAAAAAGTGAGGGGCATCACTATGATGAACAAGTTACAACAAAGGGGCAATGGACCCAAACTCACTGTGAATTTTGATCATCCAGGAAATCCTGTTGGAGTGAACTACAACTCATTTATTTCATATCTTGGGGTTCTTACTCATAGCCATTGTAGTCCTAATGTAAAATCTTGGCATAAAGTTCCTAAGGGGAAGAAAGACTTAGTATGGAAGGAACTATGTGTGAGTTATTATTATTTGCAATTTTGTTTAGTAGATTACTAATTTTTAGGATACTAGTTAATAGAAATATTTCTATTTTGTAGAGTATATTTGAACTGGATGAAAAGTTGCATCGTAAATGCGTGATGCAATGCTGTGGGAGGGTCCTAAGGAACTATAGGACAAATCTCACCCAAGATTACATATGAGATGATAAGAAGAGGAAGAAGCCAGCCACTGAGCAATGGAACTACCTGGAGCCCAATGACTGGGAGGAGTTTGCTACCAAAAGAAAAATTGATGAATTCAAGGTATTAAGTGCCACTCCTAATTTAATTAATATACATTCGTATGTATTCACCTATTCAAGATTAACCTTTAGTGTTACTAACCAAATCAATGTGCTTACTAACAAGGCTATCAACGATGCCTAAAGAGCAAGGCGTGCACTAAATGTGCATGACCACACGATGGGTCCAAAAGGCTATGCATGCGTTCAGCAAACACAACAGGTTGAGTCTACTGCTCAGTCTACTACTACTCAAGAGACTATAAAGTCCTCTACTATTGGTCCCGTACCTCTGCCTCACCATGCTATGTGGATATCTAGGAGGAAAAATAATAAAGGAGATATAACCAATCCTGCAACTGCTGAGGTGGCTGCAAAAATGGTAAAATTTAACTCTTAGAGAAATCGATATTGATTATTGTTATGTTTACTTACCAATTTCTATTAATGGTGATTAGCGGGAGCTTTACGAACAGAGGAAGGAAGGCAAGTTCATCCATGAGGGCATAAGGGATGAATTGACAGTTGCTCTGGGTAACCTAGAGCATCCTGGACGTGTTAGGGGTGCATGCACTGGTGTGGGAGTAAAAGCGTTCTTTGGGCAATCACAACACAAATATGTCCCAAAAGTGGGACTATCAAATGTTGAGGTAATCTATTCTTTTTTTAGAATGTTATTGAGAAAGGGTATTCAATAATCAAAATCTAGAATTTATTTTATCCATGTATAGGTAGATGAGTTAATTAATAGGAGATTCGAGGAAGCATTTGATAAGAGACTCCATGAAGCAATTAGCAAGTGGCAAACATCTCAGACTGCCATTCACACAGTACCTATGGTGTGCCACTCTTCTCCTACTGTAGAGATGGTTGGGAGTAATCCTATAGACCCACCACCTAGCACATCTGCTGTAAGTATTTTTATGACATAGTAGCTAGTCTTTTCAAGATGATATGTTTATGTATATATGTATATAACATTCTTTACAAAAATTTGTAGGGGTTGAAGCCATGCCATCTAAAAAGTCAAGAACATATCGTTACAGAGGCCGATGCTTACCCACCCCTTCCAAGGGACATGTTTCATGGGACTCCAGTACCAGATGGTGCGATTCGTGTGAGCCTGATACATGTACTCCCCAATTGGAGGGATCTTCCATTGCCATATGCCTACCTAGATTCTAAAACGCTTAGTGAGGCAGAAGGCAGAGTGATATTATAGCCCAAAGAGGATGTCGTCTATACTAATATTGTATGGTAAATTTACGTTACGTTAATTTGTTAGTGTGTATATATGAGTCAATTGATCTGAAATTATATATACATGTCAAAAGGAAGACACCCGCTACATCTCGGCCTCCACCTCCACCTCCACCTCCTGAAGTACCAAGTTGGCTTCCAAGGGATCTACACGCCTTGTTAGGTCCTAATTGTAGGGGTATGGTAGTATGGATAGGTGAACATGATCCAAATTTCCCTATAAATGTTTCTATTCTGGAGGATGCTACAGGTCAATCATACGATAACAATCTATTTATACAAGATATTTTGGAGTTATTTCATTATGATTGGCTGAATACATCTATGATAGAGCTATGGATATGGTGAGATCTTGTTTATACATCCATATACCTTGTTTTATATACGGTGATCTAGTTTCTTATATATCAATGCATACATAATATATGTTTTGCAACCACTTACACACGATATGTACATATTTTTTATTTTTCCATGTGGGATTTTTAGTTCCATCTTTGATTAGTCTTGTAGATAAAGACCCTTCATCAGTTACTTCATACTACTCTACTGCTTTTAAATATTTTGGTAAAAAAAGAAGATGATGATTATAGCTCCATTCAATATTGAGTAAGTTTACTTTGCTTATAATTTGGACTTAAGAAAATTACATTTTTATTGTGGATTTTGAGTTATTAATTTTTAACTTTCTTACCTCTAGTGGTAGGCAATGGGAGTTACTAGTTATTGTCCCCAAGACGTTCACTGTCTATTATCTAGATCATGTGGGGAAGGAATTGAATACATTATATGGACACACAATGAAAATGCCATTATTCCCGTGAGAAATATTTCATATTTTTATATCTGTTAACATTTGTTATTACATTACTATTTAATTATGCAATTTAATGTGTTACATTAACATGTAGGGCTTTACATGAGTTCAAAAAGCTGGAGGAAAGGTCCCCAACAAAAAGAAACAACCACTAATTTGGGAGAATGTGAAAGTAATTTCCCGACTCCAATGTATATATTATTTATGTGAACTGTGCTTATTTCTATTTTTGAATATTTTGTATGTTTCAATTTATAGTGTGCTACACAAGACAACGAATGGGCATGTGCATACTATGTGATGTGATTTATGGACCTAATTAACAAACATGCTGCAATGAAAATCGATACCATACATCAGGTATTATATATAGTCTCATTAAATAATATGAAATATATCAATCTTATTATATATTATTAATTATATATATACGTCATTCTCTTTGCAGGTGTTTAAAACTGACTTCACTATAGGTCAAAAGTTATTAGATGTACATACTCCCTATACGATGGAAGACTTAAATGATGTAAGAGAACAATGGGAAAAAACCCTACAAGTGGAGGGAATTTTTAAATATGATTGGGATACTGATGGTGATGATGATGATGATGAATAAAGAATGATATTTCTAAACTTTATTCTCATAATTATTTTTGTGTGAATGTGAATGAATTTTTTTGAATTGTCATATATGTGAATGTGAAGATGATCAATACATGAATGTTTGTACGTGTGTCTGAATGTGAAAAGAGATTAAATGAATGCAACTACAGGTTGCTAAATGTGTGTGAAAATGGAGGAAAGTTGAAATGGAACTACTGGTTTCTACATGTGTGTGATGAAAAATAATATGAATTAAATGTGCTTATACATGTGTGTGATCATAAACTGTTGTCCATCTTGTTAATTTTGTAGGTTTGTGGTCTGTTGTTGGCTGATATCAATGGATGATGTAAACCTGCAGTTCAAAACTAAACTGTAGGTTCTGTATCCTGCTGACCAACCATACAACAGGCCTACAAACTGATAAGAAGAAAAAATTAGAACATAGGCGTCAATTATTAGTATAAAACCGACAACAAAGACATACAACGTCGGTTATTAGCTACAACTAACATCTATGTGGAGGGATATGATGTCAGATATATATAAAAACTGACGCCGATGGTGCCCTTGCTGGCACATTTTATTGGTGGCGGGAAGGGTTATGACATCGTTTTTTGTGAAATGCTGACGTCTTTGACCTAGATATAATGTCAGTTTTATTAAATAATCGATGCTTATAGTGCCCTTGCTGGTGCATTTTTGGTGGCGGGAAGGGTTATGACGTCGTGTTAAAACTGACGTTGAAGGTTTCGACTTTTAGCGACGCCCACTTGGGTGTCGCTTTGAAACCGACGCCAAAGGCCTTAAATAACCGACACTAAAGGTCGGTTCTGTACTAGTGGTTCCTTGCTCCTAGCTATCATTGAGTGTGTTTATCCACAAAGAGCCCCTTTATCTCTCTTGCTAAATAATCAAAATGTCATTATGAGTGAGATAGACTATGTGTGAGAGAGCTAATTCATTTTACTCTTGTAAATCTTTCCAATCTTCTCTTTCCCAACCCCTTTCTCAAGAGAAAAGTTGGTGAAAGTTTCTCCAAGGTGAAGGCGAAGGTGAAGGATGAAGATCCTTGAGAAGAGTGGGTAATTCCTTCAAGGCAGAAGACTTGTTGCAAGATGGGAGCTCCTTGGCTAAGGTGTCCAACTTGTTGCAAAAGTGGGTAAGCCCTTGTAGAGGTTGAAGACTCTTGCTTGAAGGATAGGTAAGACCTTGTAAGGTTTATTGCCTCCTTTTGGTCCTTAAAGAAAGGAAAGCTAGGTATCCTTGCCCCATAAAAATAAGGTCTCATTGTATGTGTTATAATGGAATCTACATACAATGGTTGAAAAATCCTAAAGCTTGACCTCTCTAGGTAGGATTAACTTTCTCATAGTTTGGAGATTGGAACTACTCTACATATATTGTTCTTGATCTCATTCAATCTCTCTCATCCTTTCTATGTATGTTTAGCTGCACACAAATTCCATATTTGCAAACATATTTCTTGAAGTAACTTGAAGGTCTAATGAATTTGGTTTAAGTGCTTTTTAGCTCTATTCACCCCTCTCTAGATCCCTTTGATATAACAAGTGGTATCAGAGCCATGGTCTTTGACAAGATTTTTCATGAAATGAGAAGTTGGGCAAAACCCTTCTAAGTTCTCTCAACTTGGAGGGTGGATTCTCCATGAGACCTCCAATCTATGACAACACAAACTTTCTATATTGGAAGTGACAAATGCAATTCTACTTGTAAGGAATGAGCTACGACATGTGGAAAGTGGTCATATTTCACTACAAGGAGTAGGAGGAGATATGGCTACTTGGGATTAATCTATACTAAAGAAGGCCCAGCTCAATGCAAAGGCTATAAGAATCATCAATGCAGCCCTCACTCCTTTCAAATTCAACTAGATCTCCTCTTGGGACACCACCTATGAGATATGGAACAAACTTTGCATCACCTATGAAGGGATCAAGATATTTAAGGATTAAGGTCTACATGCTCAAAGGTATCCTTGAGAGCTTCAAGATGGGCAAGAAAGAGAGAATTGCAGAGATGTACTCAAGGCTCAACACCATCAACAATGGACTTGCTTCTTTGGGCCAACCCTGGATCAAGGAACCATCGACTCTAAGATTCTTAGGTCTCTTCCTAAGAAGTGGCTACCTAAGGTGACCTCCATTGAAGAAACAAGATTCCTTGGTGAGATTTCTACCAAAGATATCATTGGGAACCTTCAAGCTTATGAGACAAGCCTTGACAAGCAAGAAGAAAAATAAAAGCTTGAAAAGGAGTCAAAGAAGATGAAGGATAATTTCATTAAAGCTCAAGTGGAGGACATTGTTCTTCAACAACAACTTGCTTGTTGGGCTACTCCCTCCTCAAGTGAAGATGAATTCCCTAGTGATCATGAAGTTAACTACTCAAAGGGGAAGAAAATCAAAGGAAATCCCTCCTCCTCCTCCTCCTCTTTTCCAAGGTTGTATGAATGTGGCCAAAAGGGACACTACAAGAATGATTGCCCCAAAGCATGGATGTTGTACCACAAGAGCAGCTCCAAGAAGGAGGACTACAAGAAGGAGAGCAAGTCAAAGAGGAAGGACAAGAAGGAAAAAAAACAAAGATGCAACCCATGCCACATGGGAGGAGTCTTCTTCTAGTGATTCCAGCTCTAATGAGGGAGAATGCCACCTTGCACTCAAGGCCACAACTAGTGAAGACATTGGTGAGGTAAAATTGAATAATTTATCAAAAGAATCCCTCATTTATATGCTTAATGTTTCTAGTTCTTCTTATTCTAAATGCAAAGCTAAGAAGAAGAGATTAGGAAAAATCATTGATGACTTGTATGCTAAAATTGATATTCTTGATCAAAAATGAGAAAGTTCATCTTGATATTATAGATTCTTTGCAAGGTCAGTTTCTTGAACTTGAGTTACAATAAAATTCCATTGAGATAGAGAATGGGATTTATCTTAAGAACACAAATAGTCTTAAATATGATAACTAAAATTGCCTTTATGAGCTAGTTTTGCTTAGAACTGAAAATGTTAATCTTCTTTCTAAGTTCAATGATCTTAGACTTTCTTGTGATGACATTAAGGATGAAAATTGAATCTATCTTGATGAGGTTACTTTGCTTAGA
Organism: Alisma plantago-aquatica; assembly: GCA_963693085.1. Lineage (NCBI taxonomy): Eukaryota > Viridiplantae > Streptophyta > Magnoliopsida > Alismatales > Alismataceae > Alisma > Alisma plantago-aquatica. Next base: position 1,159,604,983 of record OY856410.1, on the reverse strand, counting down.
ACTGAAAATGCTAGATTGCTTTCTAAAATTAGTGCCAAGTAATGAAGTAGCTAGTATAACTCTTTATAGAGATTCTTATCATACCTCTGCCTAAAGGCTGACCTACTTCATGCTTAAGATGTTTTGGTTGTCTTTCTTCTACTATCATTACTTTCAATGATGATGTTCACATGCTTAGAGATTCCTTGCAAAAGTTCCTCAAAGGGAAAAAGTCCCTCAATGAAGTTCTAGATCACTCTACCAAATAAAATGATAAAAGTGGTTTGGGATATGAGGGAGATCCCAACAACAAGGGCAAGGGTGTGAAAAAGAGCAATGAACCTCCTATCTTCCATGGAGAGTCATTCAGCTCTAAGAACCCTATGGTTTATGCACATTGCAAGAGTGAGGATCGTTTTTCTACTTATTGTCCATACAAAGAGAAAGACCAACCCAAAGATGAAATGGGTCCCCACGCTAACTCTAGATCCCAAGGTTTGAATTGGGCACCGACATCTTCCTTTCTTGTAGGTAAAAGGAAAATAGATTGTTGATAGTGGTTGCTCCAAGCACATGACATGTGATATGAGCCACTTGAACAATTTTACAAATAAGAAAGGAGGATCGGTGACTTTTGGTGACAACAAAATAGGTAAAATGATAGTTGAAGGTGACGTGGGTGATTCACTATGCATAAAGAATGTACTTCTTGTGGATGGACTATATCACAATTTAACTAGTGTTATTCAATTATGTGATAATGGTTATCTTGTATTATTTACCTCACTTGAATGCTTGCTTCTAGATTCCGTCTCCTATAATGTCATATATAATAGAACTAATGCAATATATGTGTCATACACATTTGTATTTTCAACAATCAAGTATAGTTTATGAGACATAGGGCATCGCCATACAAGATCATAATTTTCTTGTCATACAAAATGTATTATTATGTACAACCTTTAACTATAGTGGCAGCAACCTTGCTCCATATAGTTCTATCTTACTTCTTCTCAGAAACCTTTATGTTATTGTTCTTAATTTTCTTAATCCTATTCTTGTTAGATTCCTTGTTGTTGATAAAAGTTATATATATTTGTGGCACCGAAGGCTAGGTCATGTAAATATGCACCAATTGAAGAACTTGAGCAAAAGCAAATTGGTAAAGGGACTTCCTAAATAGACTTTGAGAAGGATGAGGAATGCAAACATTGTACCTAAGGAAAGCAAACCAAATCCTCGTTTAAATCTAAAGGAGTCTTCAATACCAAGAGATCTCTTGAACTTCTTCACATTGATCTATTTGGACCAGTGAGAACTCAATTGCTTCATGGTAGCAAATTTTGCCTTGTGATTGTAGATGACTTTTTCCAATTTACTTGGACTTTCTTCTTATTTTCAAAAAGTGATACTCTTGATGTTTTCTCTACCTTTTGCAAATGAGTTGAAAATGAAGCATCTTACCAAATCGTCTCTATCCATAGTGGCCATGGAGAAGATTTTCAAAATGATTTGTTTGAATAGTTTTGTGAGGAATCAACTTTTCAGGGAAAGAATAAGTCTTATAGGAAATGCATAGGACTATGCTTTCAGAGTATGACACTCCAAAGAAGTTTTTATCTGGAGCAATTAATCTTTATTTTTTGTGCAAAATTAGGTTTTCACACATCCCTCTTTAAAGAAACCCCCCTATGAGTTATGGTGTGGTAGAAAGCCCTCTATCAACTTCTTTCATGCTTTTCTTTATCCTTGTTTTGTTTTAAACACCAAGGATTCTCTTGAAAAATTTGATGTAAAATCTTACAATGATTTCTTTCATGTCTATAACACTAGTAGTAGAGCATATATAGTATTTAACATTGAATTGTCTAAATTAGAAGAATCTATCAATGTTAAATTTGTTGAAACTAACCCCCTACTTTGAAGAATATTACAAATGATGATGTTGTAAATGAGGTGATTCCTATATTAAAAGAGCTCAACATCAATGAAAAAGGAAAAGATGTGGTAGTAGATGAAGAAGAAAAAGAATAAGAAAAGAAGGATCCAACTCTCCAATTTGCTAAAGATCATCCTGAAGAGCTCATCATTGGAAATCCTTTTGAAAGGGTGAAGACGCAATCTTCCTTCAACAAAGAACAAGCCGACAATGTCTTTATCTCACAACTTGAGCCAAATAATGTAAAAGAATATCTTCAAGGTGATTAGTGGATCCTAGCAATGCAAGAGGAGCTAGAGTAGTTTGAGAAGAACAAAGTGTGGAATTTAGTGCCAAGACCAAATGATAGGAAGATCATTGGCACCAAGTGGGTCTAACACAACAAACTAGATGAAAGAGGCAATGTGGTAAGGAACAAAGCAAGGTTAGTTGCTAAAGGCTACAATCAACAAGAAGGTATTGATTTTAATGAAACTTATGCTCTTGTTGCTAGACTTAAATCTATTAGAATGTTACTTGTCTTTGCTAACCATAAGAATTTCTTGTTATGCCAAATGGATGTTAAAGGTGCACTTCTAAATGGTAGAATAGAGGAGGAGTTTTATGTGGCTCAACCTCCCGGCTTAAAACATGACAAGCTTCCTAACAATGTTTATTTGTTGCAAAAATCTCTCTATGGACTCAAACAATCCCTTAGAGCTTGGTATGAGAAATTAAAAAACTTTTTGTTAGACAATGGCTATGTCATGGGAAAAGTTAACTTTACCCACTTTCTCAAACACACTTCTAGTGACTTTTAATAATTCAAATATATGTTGATGATATAATTTTTAATGAAATTGATCTTAATCTTTGCACGGAGTTTAGTTCTCTTATGTAGAGTGAGTTTGAGATGAGTATGATGGGGGACCTTACTTTCTTCCTTCGATTTCAAATCAAGAAAACAAAGGATGGAAACTTCATCAACCAAGGCAAATATAAAACTTTGGTATGGAGAGCATGAAACTGATGGATACTCTCATGTCAAACACCACCAAACTTGATTGTGATGAAGAAGGTGATAAGGTATATGAGAAGCTCTATAGAGGTATGACTGGCATCTTGTTACATTTAACTGCCTCTAGACTTGATATTATGTTGAATGTTGGATTGTGTGCCAGATTTCAATCAGGTCCTAGAAAATCCTATCTTATAACAGTTAAGAGGATTTTAAGGTACCTAACCAAAACCCAAAATTTTGGACTATGGTATCCCAAGTCAAGGGACTCTACTCTTACTTCTTATAGCGATGCAGATTATGCATGGTGCTGAATTGATAGAAAGTGCACAAGTGGCACTTGCATTCTCCTAGGACCATGCTTAGTTTCTTGGTTCTCTAAGAAACAAAGCACAATGGCACTTTCAACTACCGAGTTTGAGTACAATGCAGTTGAGAGTTATAGTGCCCAAGTGCTATGGATGAAGCGAATGCTCAAAGACTTTAATGTTCATTACAATACTTCTCCTAACTTTTGTGATAATACTAGTGCAATCAATCTTTATTAAAATCCTATATTGCATAACAGAGCTAAACATATAGAGGCCCACCATCACTTCCTTCATGACCACATTTCCAAGGAGGATATCTATATCATGCATGTGGAAACAGAAAATCAACTTGTGGACATTTTCACAAAACCTCTAGCTAGAGAGTAATATACTTCTATTGGATCAATACTACTTATTACTGATCCTAATGATAATGATATGCCTTCTAGCTAGATGTTCACATACCTATATGTTCTAGCTCACAATTTACTCATCTTATGCTTGTTAGTGCTACTTTTTGCGTAATTTTAATGCCTTTATTTGCTTGTTTTGGTTTTTTTTCACAAATGCTTATTTACTGCAAAATAGTAGCCAATGATGAGTGGAATGTGCCTCAATATGGTCACAATACATAATAGGCTAGAAAAATAAATTTGTATAGCACTCTAGTGGCATAGAATTAAATTTCTAATCCGTTGGACAAATTACCTATCAGCTGTGTTTATTCTACTAGAAACTTGATCGGCAACATGCCAATGATTGAATAAAATCACATTGTCGGCCGAGTTCCGCAAACCTAAAACTCGATCGACAACACTGTTGGGAAGAAAATATATAGGGCAATCAGTTGACTTTCTCCCTCTTAACTAAAGAAAAGTCGACTGATAACCCTTCTCTCTTATTCGTCCTTAAACCGTAGGGCAAACCAAACCTCTCCTTTACCCTCTCCAGCCCCAAATCACCATCCCCAAACTCTCCCTAATTTGACCTAGTTTCTTTGAAGGCCTACAACCTCTGCCATTTTCTTCATTTTATTACCATTATGGCTTCAAACCGAAAAAAATGGACTAGCCCAGGTGGAGTACCTTCATCCTCCACTGCCCCTAGGCTCGTCTCCTTTAATGGAACCTCCTTATTCTCCTCTCAAGAAGTCAATAGGTATAAGGAGCTTCTTCCTAGAAATCATTTTCCCTTTTGTGCTTTGCTTAAATCTAGAAGTGAGTTGATGAATGAGGTCGTTGTTTTGTTCAATGCACAACATCTTAGTGCACTTTGTATAGAGTGATTGTGCTCCACAAACTCTCTTTCTAGCACAAAAGTTGTCCAAATATTCTATGCTAATCTCACATGGAACTACTCTTCTCTTGTGCCACCCCTAACTAACAAGTGATCCTTACCTTCATGATTGGATGTACTAAGTTTTCCATCTCTAAGGATTCTTTGAATACTTACTTCAACAGTACCTCTACCGCATATACATGGTTGACCACCTATCACTAATATCTTGACCTTCTTGACCCTGAGAAGTTGTACCAAGGTTTTGAACTCTAGCTCACCCTACTTGACATCCATAAGTTCATGAAGAAACCTGAGGTTCTATATAGGAAGAAAGCAATCCTTCTCTCTTCCTCTCTTGACATCAAGACTTGCCTCATTGCACTTGTAGTCAACTGCAATATCTACCCAAAAAAAAAACCAAAGGGATATTGTAGAAAATACTATTGTGCTAATATACTGTCTCCTGAGTGATGTCAAAGTCAAATGGACCCGTTACATGCTCCACCACATGACCTATTTTTTCTCTGGGAAGAATACCCATGAAACCCACCCACCCTATCCAGACATGATATGTGGGTTGTTTGCTCACCATTCTAAAAATCCCTTTTCCATGATCTTGGTTACAAATCAAGTAGGAAAGGTGTTTACATTAGTGAAACCATTGTCAAGAAGTCTTTTCACGCCACCTCCTCTACCACACATGGTGCTTCATCTCCACCCAGGCCCCTTCACCTCATCCTAAACATGATTGTGCCTCGTTCTTGATGTGAAATGAAACCTAGATGGTCTACATGATACACCAAAAGGCATACAACCTCCAGGTTCAGGAGCACCTTCACAAGGATCTAGTTCATGTCATGTCAAACATGAACTTATCCCACACCCATCCCTATACCACCTACCGGCCCTACCCTGGTGCTAAATATGCTTCCAATGCATATAGTCAGTTCTACCCAAACCCTCCTCATGCTGCTTCCACTATACCCCCTACCTATGATGGTGGAACTGCCTCTTCTTCTTTCTCAGCCTCTTTCTCTTCTAGTTGACCCTACTACTACTTTTCTTGATGATTTCAATTGGGCTTCTAGACTCAATTATGAGCAAGTAAAGGATCTGCCTAAGTGTCACATCTCATGGGAAGAGAAAAGCCACATATGGTTCAATCCTCGCTCCTTTGTGCTAGATGATGGATGAAGAGGATGTTGAGGATGAAGCTAGTGGTGATGATGATGAGGATGAAGGTGAGGATGGTGATGATGGATCTAATGATGGAGATGGTGGTGAGGCTACATCTACTATCCCAGATGCACCTTTAGATGGAGATGAAGACTACCAGCCAGATGGAGAAGATGCCAAGGAATTTGACCTAGATTCCCTAGATGTTTAGTTGTTAGTCTATGGGTTCTCATATTTATATCTTTTGTAGTCTGTCTTTGCCATACTATGAGTCCCGTGTATCTGACAAAGTAGAACTACCTCAATAAAGAATGGAACCAGAGAAGGTAAAAGACAAAGATCAAGGGTTGACGGAAGATAGATTGACTTATGAGCGAGGTACCTCCACTTATATGTGGCTAGGTTGACACCCGAAGTCCCAATCCCATAAGACAGACATTCAAGAAGAAAGATCTTTCCTAGTTCTTTGACCCAATACCAAATCTTTCGTTCAAAAGGACATCTTGTGAACAGAAAGATGAGAGTTGATGGACCTCTTCACCGGAGGAAAGCGCTTTATCGACTATGAAAGTTCAATCTTTCTATGGGCCTATCTGACTAAACGAGCAAGTCTTTCCAGTAATATGTTGCAGCAAAGTGGCTTTGTGTACGAGGAGTGGATCAATATATGACGATATTTCATGATGCATCTCCTACTGTAATAGCTGATTCTAAGGAAATCCCTAATCCACTTTCTTGACTTGAAGATCAAGGTGTTTATGGTAACCTACTGCATTGCATAAAGTACTAGAATTTCTTTTTCAATGGCAAGTGCAGGCTCCATTTGGGCACTGTATTTAAGGCTTACTATTTTCATATCTTGTTGTTTCTGCTATTTTTTAGTTTTCATTAAGATATGACACACCTTTTTTTGTAATATGACTTTATGTACCTTAAATCTATGCTTGGTTCTATCTTATGAGCTCTGGGTATGTGCTTCCACATTTGATTATGACTTTAGTATTCTTGTTCTCTTTGCTTGTTTTTGATGCTTGGTATTGGTGGTTGTTTGTGTAGTTTGTGTCTGTAGATAAGACCTATGCTTTTTAGCTCTTCTACCCCCTACCTTTTTGAATTGAAAAAGGGGGAGAAATGAGCTCAAGTACCAAAGGGGTGATATGAGCTCAAGTGCATATTGAATTGTGATCCTTTTCTAGTTAATTTTTGAAATATCATGTAACTATGTAAGATGACTCAATAGTATATATGTGCTATAATTATACTATTTGAGAAACTCACTATAGGCAAAATTAAGAATGAATTGAGAGGGAGAAGTTGTTGTTGTTCTATAATGTATCCCTTTATAATTCACAAGGTAAAAGTTTAAATTCCAAGTCCTTTTCAATGTGTTGAGGAATGGTTTGTCATCTTCAAAAAGGGGGAGAATGCTTATGTAGTAGTTATACATTGTTCATATTTGGATGATAACTTAACCATTCCATTCATATGTATCTAATATGTCTATTTGGGATTGATTTCAAGTATTAGGTACATGAAAATGACCAATTCAATCAAGCCCTAGTTTGATCCAATACAATTCAAAGTCAATGCAAACGAACTTTTATGGAAAATGCCCTAAACAACTTATGACAATTTTTGTAATCATTTGTATTGATGTTATGACTTGTCATTAAGATGAGAAAAAATTTGGAACATTTAATTCGAACATTTAAGTACTTCAGTGAAAAATTTCAAAATGCATCACAAGTAGTTTGTTCAGCCAAGTTTCCATCTTAGAAACTCGACCGACACCTAGAATGGGTCTTGAAAATTGCCAGGTTCATCCGAGTTTGTCCCAAGTCAAACTTGACTGACACCCTACACATACAAAGTGATTTTTAGCCATATGTAGAGTTTTATCTAGGATAAACTCGACCGAAAACTCAAAATTAGTTTGTCGAATAGTACAAGCGGTCGAGTTACCTTTATTGAAACTCAACCAATTGCACTGTATGAAGTGTGCAAAAATAGTGATTCTAGCCGTTGGAGTGTTGCAAAAATAAAAAATAAATCTATTGCAACACCCCAAATGACTAGAATTCGTTCCCAAGTGCTTCTAGTGGCTTGTAGACACCCCAACTATAATAGGGACCCTTGGGCTTCATCTCAAGTTTTCCTACATTGATCCTAGCTATAGTTGTGTGTGTTTGTCCACATAGATCCCCATTCTCTCTTGATTACTAATCAAAATGTTATTATGAGTGATATAGGCTATGTGTGAGAGAGATACTTCATTGTAATCTTGTAAAGACCTCAAATCTTCACTTTCCCAACCCCTTTCTCGAGCACAAAGTTGGTTAAAGCTTCTCCAAGGTGAAGACTGAAGATCGTTGAGAAGAGTGGGTAATTCCTTTAAGGAAGAAGACTTGTTGCAAGAGCAGAGCTCCTTGGAAAAGGTGTCCAGCTTGTTGCAAAAGTGGGTAAGCCCTTGTAGAGGTTGAAGACTCTTGCTCAAGGATATGTAAGACCGTGTAAGTTTTATTGGCTCCTTTTGGTCCTTAAAAAAGGAAATGTAGATATCCTTGCCCTACAAAAGGAATGTCTTATTATATGTCTTATAATGGAATATAAGTATGCAATGGTTGCAAAATCCTAGAGCTTGACCTCTCTAGGTAGTGGGTTGACTTTCTCCTAGTTTGGATATTGGAACCACTCTACATAGCTTGTTCTTGATCTCATTCAATCTCTCTCATCCTTGCTATGTATGTTTAGTTGCACAAAAATTCCATATTTGCAAACCTATTTATTGAAGTAACTTGAAGATCTAATGAATTTGGTTTAAGTGCTTTTTCACTCTATTCACCCCCCCAAATCCCTTTAAACCAACAATAAATAAGTCTCTGGACATTAGTCTTAAACACACACAAAAATAAGATTTGAACAATAGTGATCATTATTCACATGTGAGAAAGCCCTCACCGTAGAAACTTTTCTTGCCTATGCCATCACTCCAGGAGTTTCTCATGAAAATTCTTCTCATGAGTGAATCATGTTTGTCCTTGTTCTCTCATAGATGGGATATTCCAGGTGGTGGTACTTGCAATCAATGGGTTGCATTGGCAAGTCACCTCATCCATCTTCAATGACGTTCTTCTGTTACAGATTCGTGACTGGATCGACTAGAAGAATGACGCTCATCCAGGAGGATTACAAGCTACTGATTTCTTAAGTATTATGTCTTATTGTTCAACGAACGATCTGGTCTAAAGTTCCTCACTCTATTTTTTTCTATTTTCCTACTCTATTTGTTCAATATATTTCTTATCTAGATCTAGCTATAGATTATTTATTAATATTGCAGCTGTTGTTGCTTCATGTAATAAAATAATTTTTTTGTCCAACATTCTTAAAGAATTCGCATTTTTTATCGTTAATTAACAATGACCGACCATGGTTTTGGCATGAAAATTGACACATCCAACATGCCTAAAAAATTATTGGTACTCATTTTCCCTTTGGCAAAGTAAAATGTAAATTTGGCTGAATATGGTGGGTTATGGCCAACTTTTAGAAGAGTATGAACCCAAACTAGACACAATTATCCTCGATAATGCAAAATTATTTGTAAGTTTGGAAGAAGTCTAATAAGATGGGTTGAGGGTTAATCTTGTTTGTTTTAAATTACAAATTTTATAATTCTAGCAATGCTTCTTATTACTGTAGGGAAATACGACATCAGGTAGGTAGCAGAAATAAAAAATTTACTGACATATTCTCATTAATCAGTAGATTGTGTCAATAACTATGCAATGGGAAGGATGGTTTTATAAAGATATACCTGGTCTTGGAGCAAGTCCAGTGATAATCCTCATTGATGTAGATGTGTACTCTGTCTTGGATGATGGTTGTGCAGCTCTTGGCCGCACTCGAACTCACCTGATTGCTCATCCATGGACAACATACTTGAACCACTATTGTAACGGCTCCTCTGATCTCGCCACTGACTGTGAGTTGATATTGCCCTCCTAGCAGCAGTCAAAGGACTTCTGCCTCTAGAGTAGTCCACACGGACCAACTAGAACTCATGTCTTCCTTCTAGAACACACAAGAAGGAGTTGTCCCTCTCCTTGGTATACTAGTAACCAACATTTTCTCCCACAACAATGATTCTCAACTATTTCTCTCCCTTGGCTATCCCTCCCTAGTCGGGTAGGACTTTCCTGGGCTGTCGTGATTACCACAACCAGAGAGGATAACGTTTGTCAGAGTAACTGGTTCTTAATTATATGTGCTATAGTTGTGTTCTGGGAAGTCCCCCAGTACCCCTCTATATATAGGAGGGGTTAGGGTCAGGGTTATTAGTCCCCAACCAATATAGTAGTATAGCGAGAGTGGAAAGGACCGGAAGATCTCAAATTTTCACAATAATTGTGGAAGTTTTGCAACCTGCGTGCGTCAAAATGGTCATCTCATAAACAAAGACAATCGTTTCACTAAGAGAAATGGTCATTTTGCACTTTCCAATTTTACACATATGTCGGCAATTATATTCCAATTAGTACTCAACTTGATGTCAGCACCAATCCTTGATGCAATCGAATTGCACCCCCTGAGATGACCATTTGGTGCATGTGAGATGGGCGTCTCACACCACTTGAGACATTCATCTGGACAAGCCATACGGCCGTCTCGTAGGCCATTTTAGGTTGAATTCCACGTAATGCATAATACAATCAACCTGACACTCCAAACAACTATCTCAACACTTGAACCAATCATTTGGCAGTCTAGTCAGTTGATTTCTTGCGTGAATTGAAATACCTAAACACTTTAGTAATCAATTGAATTATCATTTAACATCAAAATCCTCTTCTAGATGAATTCCTATGTGTGTGATCCTATAGGTCCCATATCACATTGGCAGTGAATGTCTATAACTAGCTTATGAGATCACAAACAATGAGTGGTGCCTAATCGCACATCATTGCTAACCAAGTGAATGGAAAGTTAGGGAGCAACTTCAACCTACAATCTGTGTATGGTGTTACAGTGTTTGTATAGTTCCTTTGTCACTGATATCCAGATTGAACTCAAGGTATGAAGCCGTCATCCTCATTATTATTCAATCTTATTTCTTGAACCAGAGCAGATTGCATGAGATATATGTAAGCTCAATATCATATATTGACTCACAAGCGTATGTCCATACTTTTATTAGTCTCGCTAATCAAGAGGCCTTGTATATCATACTCATGTAGGACAGACAAATCACATCTCTATCACTCACAGTCAGTCCCCATGTGCCAAAGTCACCCAATCACCATTGTTACAACAACCAATGTTTCAGGACTGCGTTTGATGATGTCAAAGTGTACCCAACGACATGCGATGAGTGTAGTGATTTCAGGTCTAAGAACCACAAGCACCACCATCACTGTGAGAGATGACTATGACTTCCATGATGATGGCTTCCATGTGTAAGTGTCATGGTGGGTCTGTTCGATACATTGTTCTCTAACATGTATCTGTGTACTTGGTTTGATATTGCCATATCATGACTAATGAGATTCTATCATCAACCAACTCACATTATGATCTTATGTGTTATTATTGTCTATCTACCTTCCATAATAACAACCGATCAAGGACATAATTGGAATGTATATATGTACTCTTAGCATCTGTATAATCTTATTCTTCCAAGTCACGTACTTGAAGACATACATCATTGATTAATATCATTCTCTAGACATTTATTATGTCATTCATTCTCATAACTAAATATACAAAATAAATTAGCAGATTGCCTTTATAATTAATCAAATAATTTACATGTTATGCCAATACAATCATCATATGATTGGCTCTCTGAGCATGCATACCAACAATTATTACTTCTAAGGTTTTGTGGGGGGTATTAGAAAAGATATATAATACAAAAAAATTAGGGTGCTAAAAATATTGTGTTTTCAACTTTCTAAAGTTTCATATGGTTGAGAGCAAACCCATTTCTAACCAAACTCATGAATTTCGACTCTTGTGTAATGAGCTTGAAGATGTGAGCATGCAATTGTCTGAGATGTTTGTTATCATGTCCATTATAGAGAAATTCTAGAAATCTTAGGAGTCATTTGACATGAGTCTCAAGCATCACAAAGGAGATATGTCAATGAAAAATATTATAAAAGATCATTAACACACACAAGAAGAGCACTTGAAAGAGAAGAACGTCAACTTACCTACTGATCTAACCCAATTGTCAATCTTACTGTTGCTAAAAATAAAGATAAGATATCAAAGAATGAACTTAAACCTAAGGCTAAGATTGAGAAGAAACTGAAGAACAAGTCTTGCTGGACATGTGGAGATGTTAGCCACTAGAATAAGGACTATGCTTCAAAGAAGGCAAACAAATCCTTCAAATTTTTATACTTCTTTACTTGATAATTGACACTAGGGCTAATGTACATGTTTGTGCTAATAAGTCCCTGTTTGTGTCTTACCAGGCCTCAAGAGGTCGGTCCATGATTTTAGACGATTCCAACTATGTAAAAGTCAAAGACGAAGGATAGATGGATTTGAAGTTTACTTTGGAGAAGGTTCTAACACTTCATTGATTCAGACATGTTACATCTATTCAAAGAAATATCCTTAGTGGCATAATTCTTTTTAGGGATATTTTAGAATAAACCGCAAATATAATAAGGCAATTATTACATGCCTTTGTGACTCCTTATTGATAAGGGGAATGTATGTTATATGGAGAACCTCTTTGAGATTCATGTTGAACTTATTTTGTATTCAATTTTGAATTTGAATAAAGGTATTTCTATTTACATGAATCTTATATATTCTGAAATATGGCATCATCACTTGGGATATGTTAACTCTGGTGCAATGAAATGAATGATGAGCCTATGTTTAATCTTAAATCTGACATTAATGTTAGTAGATTTTGAATTTGTGTGCAAGATAAACTTCCTAGAAAGCCTTTCCATTCTGTGAATAGGAATATGGAAATCCTTCATTTAGTGCACACTGATAGCTATGAGTTTAATGGGATTTCTACTGGGGATCAAAAATATTATTTCATGTAACTTTTATTGACAATACAAGTAGATATTGTTATGTCTATTTACTAAAAAGTAAAAAATGAGGAATTACAAAATTAAAATCTTTAAGAAAGAAACTGAAACTCAAACTAGTAAAGTACTTATATGATTAAGGTCTGATAGGGGAGGAGAGTGCATCTCGAACTTGTTTTTGCAGTTTTATTAGTTCCATGGTATAACGTCCCAGGATTTGAGGCCTTGGATAAGACGATCTTAAATGGAATGATTGGACTACCCATATCACCAAGGTACACCTCCTTTTTAAGGAGCCCATCTCTAAAGAACTCCATAGTTAAGTGTGCTCAACTTGGAGTAGTACTAGGATGGGTGACCAGTTGGGAAGTTGATCCTGGCTTGCGCATGAGTGTGGACAAAAGTGCACAATTAAGGCTAGTGGTGATCTGTGGGGCTAGTCGTCATCCCTGAAACTCTACTAGAGCCTAGGTCAGTGGGCCCAGGTGTTACAAATGGTATCAGGGCCAATCCCCTCCAGTAGATCGGGCCCACATGGGCATGTGGCATGCCAATCTTTGAGTCGTGCGGTCCACGCATGTTGGAAAGGGCTATCTGAGTTGATGGAGCTGCCCATGTGCTGGTAGTGTCCAGGCATGTTGGAAAGGACTATCCTAGTTGATGGAGCTACCCTTGAATTGGTAGTTGTGGTCGGAGCTGGGTGTACATGGGACATTTGGGTCTACACTAAAATGGGGAAAGATTATGAGGCCATATAGTTGAGCCTTGACGAGGACGTCAAGAGTCTAAGTGGGGAGATTGTAACGTCCCAGGATTTGAGGCCTTGGATAAGACGATCTTAAAAGGAATGATTTGACTACCCATATCACCAAGGTGCACCTCCTTTTTAGGGAGCCCATCTCTAAAGAACTTCATAGTTAAGCGTGCTCAGCTTGGAGTAGTACTAGGATGGGTGACCAGTCGGGAAGTTGATCCTGGTTTGCGCATGAGTGTGGATAAAAGCGCACAGTTAAGGCTAGTGGTGATCTGTGCGGCTAGTCGTCATCCCTGAAAGTCTACTAGAGCCTAGGGCAGTGGTACCAAGTTTTACACATGGTGTAGTTCATGAGGTTACCTCTCCTTATTCATCACAATCAAATGGCATTGTATAAAATAAGAACCAAACCCTAATAGATATGGGTAATGTTGTACTCCAAACCTTAGGCCTATCAAACTTTATGTGGGGGAAGCTTTGAATACAACTTGCCATATTCTGAATATACTTCCCCATAAATATAAACAAGATAGTTTGTTTGAGAAATGGAGAGGGAGAAAATCAAGTCTCAAGTATCTCTGAATATGGGAGTGCCTTGCTAATGTACTTGTCCCTAAAAACAAAAAGAAGAAATTAGGACTGAAAATGGTTGATTCCATCTTCTTGGGTTATGTAGAGACAAGTTATGCCTAAGATTCTTGATTGTAAAATCTGAAATCTCAGGCATTGATGTCAATACAATTGTGGAACTTGTGGTGATAAATTATTTGAGGATGTGTTTCCCATGAAATTTGATATGCCCAAAGAAGTATCTCCAGAGGATTCATTCACTACATGTTCCTTTTCTGAGCACGTATAAAGGATGACTAATGTGGGGGGTGACTTCAAACATACTATTTTTATATCAATGATTCCGAAGAAATGATTGAACTAAGGAAAAGGAAACAGACAAGGACATCCAAGGATTTTAGAAGTGAATTTGTCACTTATAATATTGAGGATAATCATATGTATCTTTCAAACAAACTATGGGTTCTCTAGCAGCTAAGTTTTGGAAGAAGTCTTTAATGATAAAATCCAATCAACTATCTTGACTAGAACTTGGGAATTAGTAGGTTTACTTCCTTATTATTCTATAGTTGGATGCAAATAGATATTTAAGAAGAAACTTAATGCAGATGGGAAAATCTAAAAGTATAAATTTAGTTTGGTTTCTAAGGGTTACACACAGAGGGAAGTAATAGATGATTTGGATATCTATCTCCTATATATTGTATGACCACAATCCGAGTTTTTATAGCATTGGCTTCTATTTCCAATATCTCTATCCATCAGATGTACGTGAAAATCATGTTCTTACATGGTGATCTTCAAGAGGAGATATATATGGAACAACTTGAGCTATTTGTGGGTCATGGGTATGAGTCTAAAGTTTGTAAACTTATTAACTCATTATATAGCTTGGAGTAAGCCCCTAAGCAATGACATGAGAAATTTGATTATGTGATATCATCATTTGGATTTATTTCTAATGCTTTTGACAAGTGTGTGTACTATAAAATTCTCAATGATGGATTCATTATTTTCATCTAAAAGTGATGGATTCATTTTGTTATGCTTATATGTAGATGATATCCTACTTTTTGGTGTTGTTATGAAAGTAGCAAATGAGACAAAGTCATTCATGTGTAGCAAGTTTGAGATGAAGGATATGGTGTTGTTGATATGATTTTATGGCTTAAAATTATAATTTCTACTAATGGTATAACTCTCTGATAGTCTCACTATGTTGAGAAAGTGAGAGATTTGAGTACACATCATGCAAACATGTTAAGACTCCATATGATTTATTCAAGGAATTATTCAAGAATGATACTGGAGTTCCAGTGTCTCATTTATGATACACTAAAATTATAATAAATTTGATGTATCTCATGAACTGCATACGACCAGACATGAAATTTTTCGTGAGTAAGTTAAGTAGATACACTAGTTGTCCAGACAAGACCCATTGGAAAGCTCTTGATGGAGTATTGAGGTATATCAAGGGAACTTGTTTCCTTGGACTGTGTTATGAAGAATATCCTTCTATAGTTGAAGGAAATAGTGATTCAAGATGGACTGCCATAAACTCTGAGAGTAATGATGTCTCAGGATATGTATTCTTGTTGGAAGGAGGTGTTTTTGCTTGAAGATTTAAGAAACAATCCATTTTGTCTCAGTCTACTTTTGAGACAGAGTTGTGTGCTTTAGATGAAATTTGATTTGAATGTTGAATTGCTATCTGGACTTATGTCCAATTTATCTATGGTAAATAAGTTGCTTTCTATAATTTAGTACAATGTGATAGCACTACAATCTTTGTTAAGATGAAGAGTTATAATATAATAAATACAATGTCGGACATCTAAGTCAAACTCATGTCTATAAGGAAATTAATGTCTAATGGGGTCGTGGCTGTATACTATGTAGGTACCAAGGATAATACCATTTATCCTTTAACTAACGGTCTTAAACTGGCCTATTGAGAAATCTAGGTTGGGGATGAGACTGAAACCCTTTTAGATTCACAGGCACTGGAGACCCAAATTAAAAGAGTGGAGATCCCACGAATTAGACTCAATGTGGTAATAAAAAGTTGTTAGGTGAATTTGATGAAACTTTGAATTTTCATTGATGCTTCTTACATCTGTGTGTCTATTCCCTGGAAAATCTTTTAGTGTCATGACTGCAAGTCAGTCAGAGATTAGTCTTTGAATAGTATCATGTATTAGGACAAGATTGTAGTAGTAGATATTTAGAGACTTTAACTAAATGATTGATGTTGTGTAGGCCTCAACAAGATAATTGGATTGTTCCCTGATAGCAATCATGACATATTTTGCGTACATGGCCTTGATGGATCATATTGTTTTTCTGCCATGTCTTTATTGTGTTGTTACCAACCGATACTCTTGTGCCCAAGGTTCATATATAAGGCTTGTTCACCTAGTCTCTTTGGGAGTCAAAGTTGGATAACTCATGCATGATTGAAACTTAAAGGTACCCGTTGAAAGAACAATACGGAGGATTGAGTGGCAGGACACACTACACATTATACTTTATGGAGATTGTTTTATATAATGGTTGCATGTCATTTATCTACATGGGTTAAGGTCAATGTAGGTGCAACTAATACACGAGGAGGGTGGAGGAAAAAGTAATTTACTCTTTTGTGCAAACTAGGAATAGAACTAGAAAATTATCTTTCAATTTACATTTTTTTACACAAAAAAGATAACCATTTAATTAATTAAGTAATTGTTTAATTAATGTTTTCCTAACTGGAAATGGACTTCTAATTTTTCTTATTAATTAAAAAGAACATTTTTCTTCTTAATTTGCAAGGGGCTCCTTGTTTTTATTATTAATTGGAAAGAGATATTTTCTTTGGAAAGAGACTACTTGTTTTACTTACTAATTGGAAAGAGATGTTTTCCTTCTTAATTAGAACTGAACTCCTTATTTTCCTTATTAATTGGAAAGAGACTCCTCATTTTTCTTTCTACGTGTATAAGAGTAATTGTGTGATTGTATCTTACTGGAAATAGAATGTAAGATATTGAGAGGGCTATAGATAAGTCTTTGATCATTGGGGTTAAAGACACACAAAAATAAGATCTGAACAATAGCCACTACCATTCACACGTGAGAAAACTCTTGCCCCAAAAACTTATATTAACTTTGTTGTCGCTCCAGGAGTGTCTCAGGGAGATTCTTCTCCTGCACAAATCATATCCATCCTTCCTTCTATCATAGACGCAATCTATCATGTGATGTTACCTTTAATCGTTGGACTGTAGTGGTAGTGCACCTTGTCCATTGTCAATGATGTTGTTTTGCTACATGTTCGTGAGCAGACCGACTAGAAGAATGAAACTCATCCAGAAGGATTGCGAGTTGTCAATTTCTTTATATATTATCATGTTGCCCAATGGACGATATGGTCTATAGTTTTTAACAATGTTTTATTTTCTGTTCTCCTAATCTGTTTGTTCAATATATTTCTTATCTGGATCTAACCCGAAATTGTTAATTAATATTGCAATTGTCGCCGCTGTATATAATGACATACAAATTTATATCCAACATTACCTCCCTCCTCCGGTTCTCATTCTTACTTTCTGCGGTTCCTCTTACGACCTCGCCTTGCGGAGAACTCCTCTGCGCTGCTCGCTCATTCTGCCGTCAACTTCCTACACCTTCCTCCGGTTCCTTTTCTAGATCACTGGCTTTTTCTCATTCCCCTTTCCCTCCTCCAACACCATCTCGGGCATCACAGAGAGACTCGGTCCCTTCCTTCACAACATCAAACACCAATGACAATCGGCAACCATAACCAGTCCAACAACTTGTTGATAGAATGATCGTGGCCCCATGACACAAAACTTCAAACTCTGGAATTGTCTCTCCGTCTTCGTTCCAAGCAAGGGAAAGAACAATCAACTTGTAGAGGTTTCCACAGGCAACAATCCATCTCGCCCAATAGCTCACTGCTTTTGAACGATATGCATCCACTCTGTCTGCCTTGAGCCCTCTCTACGCTCTTGCATATTGGCTCTTAACCGTGAAGCTATGAACGAGCACCTTCCCTGAACCCTCAGTTTCTTCTGCATATTAGCTCTTTTGACACAATTCATTCTGATGTTTTGTACAAACATGGCCTCATGTGGCAAGGTAGCAACCCTACACATAGTTTAACTTTTACGGCTACCCATAGACCTTAGATTTATATATTTACAGAAAATGTTTATAACTTTATGCCTACAGTCATGTAATTTGATTTCCAAAATAGTTGTATAATTTCTAATTTTTATCTATGTGGTGGTTTGTAACTTCAACTAGGAGTTGATTCTATTACACACATGTTGTTGTTGATAAATATGTGGTGGATTATTGACACTAAGCGCAAGATATATTACTACTTTAAGGACTTAAGAACCTGAATAATATATTTTTGTAATTTTTATTATCAATATAGTATGATTCACATTTTAGTTTCCAAAATGACATGTTTCTGAGGCAATGCATCATCAAGAAAGGATGCATTGCTCCAGTGGGGGTAATGCGTCCTGCGGGAGTACATTGCTACTTTAGAAAAGTAATACGTCTCCAACTAGAACACATTTTTTCCTGAAGAACAATACATCTCCAATGAGAGTGTATTTCTTTTTTTTATATTTTTCCCTTATTTTTTCAATTATGATATCATGTCTGAATTTTATTTATTTATTAAATTACTTAATAATCATAATATACATAAACTTATATACATTTAGTTACATATTTAAAAAAATGGCTAAAAATAAAGAAATAATAAAAGAATAATATAATTCATAAATATATTATATTTATAATTATAATTAATAATGTATAAAATTATTGGATACAATACCAGTAATTATATAGTAAAGTCAAAATAAATAAATACATGAAAAAATATTATACATATGTATTAACTTAGAAACAAAAATAAAAGATTTCATATAATAAATATAACACACATTGATGCGCGCACACACACACATACACACACACACACACACACACAGATATATATATATATATATATCTATATATATATATATATATATATATATATATATATATATATATATATATATATATATATATATATATGTGTGTGTGTGTGTGTGTGTGTGTGTGTGTGTGTGTGTGTGTATAAGATACTCACTAAAAAACCAAATATAGTATCAAAAAAATACAAACATATCAATAATATAAAATAAAATATACAAGAACAATAATAATAAATAACTAAAATGGCCAAAGATATGGCATCTTGTTGGTAAAAGTGTTGATGTACGACTACTAAAGGCAGTAGCCAATAGGTTGAATGAATTACCATTTTAAAAATAATTGAAATGGAATATATGATACATGTGATATTTAATACAACATAAAAAATCACAATATATATTTGAATTTTGTTAGATTATACTTGGTAGAGGCCCGAGCTCCCCAGAGTAAGGACCCAGATTCGAAACCCCTCGGTGGTGCTGCGCCATCCAGCCTTATCCCTTCGCGTAGCTCGACCTCTAGGTGATTTAAACGCTCCCACCCCTATTGTGCGGGTAAGCGAGGGGGGCTAGGGGTTTACGTCATCAACGGGCTCACATTCGCGACGCTCGTTCGGGGGTGGTTCCCACGTAAAAAAAAACTGAATAAAGAGGAAACATATTAATATAATTTATTTTTTTAAAGTTGAGATGGCAAATAAATTTATTTTATCAATTTATTATAAATATATTTGTATGTTATATATATGGATGTGTGTTATATTTTATTTTACTAAATTTATTATTGTTGTTTCTATGAACTATAAAGTACATGCATTTATTTAATATTTATACTTTGTTGTATAAATTTATTACCTTATCTAGTTATTTTTAATATCGAAGCTATTAATTAGTATATTGTTGTTTATATTTATAAATATTATGTGTTAATCAGTTATAGTATTAATTTATTATTTCATTAGTTTTAAGCATTATTTTAAATTTATAATGAGATGTATATAAGTTAATATGTATCACGATCATTAATTTATTTAATATATATAATAAAAAATATATGGTATTATAATTAAAAAGCTAAAATAAAATATAAAAAAGTAATATGTCCCAATTGAGAATCATATTATTTTCAAAGTAATAATCCACTTCTGTGGAGATCCATTGCCCCCATCGAGAGTAATGTGTCCACCACATTGTGTCAGAAACATACCATTTTAGAAATTAAAATGTAAACCATGCTATATTGGTTATGCATGAGCTGTATTTGATAAATAATCGATGAAAAAAAGGATTAATTCAGAATGATTAATTTTGTTTGCACGATTTACTTAATTTGGTTAATTTAATTATTTTATTTTGGTTGATTGGTTAAGCGATTAATTTTGCAGTTAAAACTATTTTCTATTTGGATAACCAAATTAACCAAATAGCCACCGTTTATTCAAACAACAAATATCCTACACATATATGCACCTATATAGTTATACTTTTGTATAAAAAAAATATCACATTTATATACTAATCAAGTTTTCGTTAACTATATAACACTATATTTATGTACAGAAGTACTATAATATAATAATTGTTCAAAATTCTGTGAATATCTTTACACAGAATTATTACAACAATGTTATTTGATTATCCTAATTAACCGACTAAATTAACCAATAACCGTAACCAAATTAATCGACACTAATTCAATAAGATAAACGGTTAAAATATCAAACCACAATTAACCATTAAGCTAATCACATTGACTATATCCGATCAAATTAACCAAATGCTCACCTCTAATATTGGTATATAAATAATAAAAAATACTATTTAGGATTACTTTAAATTAGTATCTCGTGTCATATGCATGCATGATATTGGGGTATTTTCTTCAATCTCTTTCTGTAAAAAAAGCTGCCGATTTTTGCTGAAAACGAAAACTTCATTGCCATCAAAATGCTTTGGTATCCAAATCTAGCAAAAAGGGATCAGCTATGTCAAGTACCTGATTTTTGCTGAAAATAAAAACTTCATTGCCATCAAAATGCTTTTTGTATCCAAATCTAACAAAAAGGGATCAGCTATGTCAAGTGCCATGGCGTCCGTGACTTCAGATCGATCTGCCTACTTAAGCCGATTGATACATTTTTGCGTCAACCAGCTGCAACTATATCGTGGTGAGTATGATCTGATAGCATCAAGATCTGATCTGAACTGATGGCGCCGATATACAAGCAATTTGTAATTCGGTTTTGACATGATAAATACTTCTCACACACAACATGCAATGTCTTGTGCGTGTGGAATGCATTTCTTTCCCTCAATCAATGAATCATGCTGGGCTTACCGTAGCATGCAATTTACGTTGATTGCATTTGTATATGCTGAGTTGATGTATTTTGCACACAAAAATACAAACCATTATTGATTTTCTTGCATTTATTCTCTCTTTAGGTTGAATGTAATTTTTAATGGTAAATTGTGATCAAGTGGATCTCGCCAATCCCGCTGAGACTCAAGGATTTCCACACCCGCAATAATGTAAATGGATGGCATGATGGAAAAAAAAACTGGATGACAAAATGATTAGTTGAATGAAATAATGAATCTATTTTACGCGTTGTTTCTATCATAGATTTAGCTTTTACACGATTATGATGTGGATGAGCCTATCCAAAGGGAGTAGTCACAGACATGTATGAATCATGCAGTCTCCTATACATGTCCATTGTGTAACTTCTCGACTCATGTAAGGTTTATAAGATGAGCGATTGGCGGTGTCTTTAGTCCAGTCATATGCATCCACCTTTAAATCCTTATACCTGGTAGGGGGAGAATCAGAAACAGACAACATGTAAATACCAATATTTGAATATGTATCATTTACACAACTAAAAGTGCAAAGTACCACTTCAACTATTTTTTTATTTATAATACTGTTAAACACACACACACACACACACACACATATATATATATATAGTCAGGCTAGAATACACTCGAGTGTATCCGGAGTGGAATACACTCAAGTAGTTTTTCATGATGCAATATTTTTTTTGAAAATATAATCCGTTGATCTTATTAAACATCTCGTGAACAACTCATACGCAAAATTTGAGCACATTTGGTTATGTATAGCTCGTGTTATGAAGACCGCAAAAATTATGCATTTCAAATTAGTTTCGTGCGTCGATTTTGTTGCCCTTGGATGAGTGACTTACACTCATCCAAATGGGATCAAAATTTGTATGTAGCCTAGTTATAGTATGACGGTGAAGATCAACGGTTTACATTTTGTAAAAAATAGTCTTGATATGAAAACACACTTGAGTGTATTCGTGCGATCCGTACACTCGAGTGTATTCTAGCCTGACTATATATATATATATATATATATATATATATATATATATATATATATATATATATATATATATATATATATATATATATATATATATATATATATGACAACAATCCTGTGAGAAATATATCTAGTGAGAGCATGAGAGGCATTTGAATAACTCTCCACATTGATCCATTTTTTATAATCCAACCGTACATATTACAAGTATACCTTAGTATCTTCCTTCCTATAAAATTGTATCACCATCCAATTTGTAGATCATTCACAACAACTAAATATTTTTCGACGCTCTATATTGAAGTTCAGGCTGACCGTTGGATGTAAAAAGTGTATATTGTACATATGGACATGTAAACAATGTCTGATTGCAATGATTTTTTACGACAAGATAAATGAAATGATGATTTTTCCATCTATACTGTTGGATTTTAAAAAGTAGTTACGAATTTGTAGTTATTCAAATGTCTCTCATGCTCTCACCGTAGGATGTTTCTCACTGGATCGCTACCCTATATATATATATATATATATATATATATATATATATATATAATATTTTTATATTTCTATAAGTGTATTTTATCATTTTTTTGAGGAGGAGGGGGATAGAGCCCAAGTCATGGAACTTATTCGACTTCTAGTAAGCTCACATCCTCGGCTCTAACTCCAACGTAAATGAGCAGTGTAACGTTCTTTTCCTCAGCTACGTCCAGGAGTCTCAGTTGTGGCAGCTCCATGCACACCCAATTTTTCTATAGGTTCTTCTTTTTCTGGCAAGATATTTCACTATAGCAAATGTGATTTTTTTGTGAATGGAGATGATGTTGGAGGAGGACTAACTCGTGCACCAACAATCCAGACAAGGAGATAGTCATAGGTCTCTATCATTGCTTAATTTTCTGACTACAATTGTCTTCCTTACGTCCATTTCAGCGTGGCGGGGTAGGTATTTCTCAATCGACTTCCACCTCATTCATTGCCGTGACGTACATGGAACCAGCCGGGCAAAGATGGAAGCTGCCGAGGCGTTGTGGTAGCTGGCGCCTAAGATCATGGAGGGTGGATGAGAAAGCTGAAAAAGCAATCGAAAGGAAGAAGTTAATGGCACAACATGAGGAGAAATAAAGAGAAAGAGTAGTGATACATGTACTTCATTCTATCACCGAGTTATACTTGTTATTAATTAGCTGAATGTAAGCCAAAAATACGGTAAAGAGAAGAAAAAAAAGATACAACAATTTATTTTGCTTATAACAATTGCTTGACAAAATAAAAAAATATTTACATTATTGGCGATAAATACAATCTGACAAGATTAATATCGACATTTAAAAAAAATAGAATATAAAATTGAGAATTATATATGAAGATAATACTCATTTTCTAAGTAACATAGTAACTCAAAAATGAGTAGTGTATGTCTCTTTTATATAATATATTTTTTTACTACTTTGTATTTTAAAATACACATTAAAATGAGTATTGTATTAAGATTAGCAGACAATACTTATTTTCTAATTAACGGTAACTAAAAAAGGGTATTACATGTCGTTCTTTTGGAATAGTACTCATTTTCTTTATTTACTCAGTAAATGAATATTATCCCAAAAGAACGACATGCAACACTCATTTTTTGAGTTAGTTTGTTACTAAAAAATGAGTATTATTTCCAAAATATAATACAATACTCATTTATATGTGTATTTTAAAGTACATTGACATCAAAAGTGAGTACTTTATCAAAAGAATGACATGCAATACTTATTCTTGAGTTAGCGTGTGACTCATAAAATGAGTATTATCCCGAATATGCAATATTTATTTTTATATTTTGTATTATTTTTCTCAGAACTATATCAATATTTTTCTTATTTAATATTTTTTTGTAAGGATTGTAGCAGTTTTTATTTCATCAAAAAAATTCCTTACGAATTGAAAATTATAAATTATACAATTTTTTTTCTTTTCTTTTTTCTCTTTCCTATATCTTTTTCTCTACTTTTTCCCCTTAGATTATGTGTCAGGCACAAGAACGTCAATTATTATTGGCTCCAGATTTTGAGAAGAGTGTGAGTGGAGTTGTGGTATAAAACAAAGTTTAGATTAAGTGATGCCTATCATTTTCCAAAAAGAAAATACGAGTGGAAGACCAAATGATATAGAAGATTACCAGCAAGTAAATTAATATTAAGTGCAACAGAGAAGGATTCCATGAGAAGGGAAGGAAGAAAATGAGGACGAGCAATAATGAGAATCATCAAAGTTGAGAGACAAGTCTGTGCATGCGTACGGACATATAGAGACACTAAGAGAGGGAGTGGCATGTGCATATAATATTTTTTTCCACTTTCACACACAAATTGAATCTATTTTTCTCTCCATTTGACCTCTAATCATACTTGAGTGACCACCTTTTTATATTTTACCTGTCTTGTGTTTATGATCATAGCTACATGATTTTGACAAAGAAATTGGGTTAATCCAACTAATTAAATCTGACCTTAGTTGGATCCCCGAAGAATTTTCATGCTTAATAGAGTTGATTTGAAGAAATTGAAGAAGACACAATGTGTGTTATTTTCCATACGGCGCATAAGTTTATAAAAACCCATGCCCCAGATGCAGCAAAAAAGACACGACGTGTTGCTACTAGAACACAGCGTGTTCGCGCATTCAAAAGCCACGCTTCAAAGTTCTACCAACTCATACGACGTGTGTTTGTTCAGACACGTCATGTTCCATATGCTCATGTCTACTTCAAGTTGCAGCTACAAGGTGTGTCTTTCATTGACGCCTCGTGCACTCTTTGCAGAGACAATTTCACCAAGCAATTACACGCTACGACACGACATGTTTGCCACTGAACACACTGTCTCTGCTAGTTTCTACAATTTAAAAAGGATAACTATTTCACCTTTTAAATACAAAAACACTTGGATGGGATTGTTATCTCTTGTCATTTGAAACATACTATGACCAGAGCATAGTGCAGAGCAAAAAGAGGGCAATTCTGGGGAGGAAGAAGATGTTTCTTGAAAAAGAGCCTCCATTCTTCACCATTTCATCTCCAAAGAGTGCAATGGAGCTTCTCTACTCCGTCCAGACTTCTTCAGAGGGAAATCTGTCTGAGTAGAAGTAGCTACAAGGATGGAATTTCATCTTGAAGATGGAGTTTTACCTCGTCTCACTTCACACTTTGGTTTCTTTTACTTTTCCTCTCTCTAATCATGGAAAACTCTAAAATTTGTGCCTTGTGCTTATGTTTCTTCACTATGTGCGAGTAGAACCTTACTTCTTGGGCATGGGACTGTAGCTCACAAGATATTGCTCATGTGAACTCATAATTTTAAACTAATGCTAGTTAATTTGCTTCTCCAAGAGTTTTTACAACGTTACTTGCTTGTATGTTTATCTGGCCATCGAACCTGCATGTTGTATGTTTCTTTACTATTCAGGAGAATGTATAGGAGAGTGTGGAGTAGTTCTGTTGGCAATGAACTCTTGACCATGGGAGTGGATGATGTACGTTGAGGATCCAAGGTTGCAGTTCAAATATGAACATAAACATGGGAGTGCTATACAAAGATGAGAATCATTTCATATCACTGTCAGGTGTATGATTACGACAACCTCCTTGTAAGTTAATTAATATGTTACTTTTCTAGTTACATGTGAGTAATATTGTAGAAGTGAAATCTTATGACCAAGATCTTCTAAAATTTAATCCTAATCCTTTTAGTTTAGTTCTCATTTCTTTTATTGCAAGTTAGGCAATCATAATCAAACTCAACTATTATAACAGATCTAGATTGTTGAATTGTTACACACTTGTGCCTAATAGTGCCTTGCTCCCTTGAACGATCTTGTTTCTACATGCACCCCTATACTTGCGGGGTAGTTATTGAGTTTATAAATATTAAAACTTGTACATTTAAGCTAACGAAAGTTTTTGGCATAGTTGTCTTGGAGCATCAATATTTTTTTGTTATAGTAAGAGGCGTTAACTAGTAAGCGAGACTAGACCACTCACACACTCATTTCATCATTCCATCACCATATATATCATCTATGTATTCTTTCATTGTTTGTTAAATTTTCTCACTACTTGTGAATTTGCAAGACTGTATACGAAGATCAAAACATGGTCTTCAAACATCAATGTTTCTAGACCCAGTGATTGAACACACTGTTAGCAGCCATAGACGAGCAAGGAGGAGTGAAGACTCTCCAAACTTGGGAGACCCAATCATCATCACCACATTCTTCACTACCATCTTCATATAAAAGCCAAGGATCAATCATGGAATATGACTGTCCTTAAAAGGACTTCTCTATTCCAGCTGCAATCAACATCAATGGGGATATCAATGTCCCACAGATTGAGGCAAACAACTTCTCCATGAACCCAAAAACCATGTAAATGATTCAGCAAAACTGCTTTGGAGGGACTCCCATGGAAGATCCCAACCATCATGTAGCTGAATTCTTGCAATATCTGAATACATTCAAGATTAAGAGTGTTGCTCTTAATGGTATACACCTACTATTGTTCCCATTTTTTTAGGAACAAAGCCAAGACATGGCTCTCTTCATTGCCCAAGAACTCCATCAACAGCTGGGATGAACTTCTCAAGGCATTCTTAGCCAAGTAATTCCCACCCAGCAAGACAACTCATTTAAGAAGTCAATTTAGTAACTTTTCTCAACATGATGGAGAGACTCTATATCATACATGATAGAGGTTCAAAGACCTTCAAAGTCTTTGTCCTCAGCACAGTCTTAGCAACTGGCTACTTCTTCAAACTTTCTATAATGGGCATTACAATAACACCAGAATGTCTATAGATGTTGCATCCAAAGGACCTCTCATGAGGAAATCTTACAGGGAGGCATATGCTATAATATAATACATGGTAATCAATCATTGCAAATGGAGTTCTGAAAGGAGTACTCATTCATCCTCATCTTCAGTTGCTTCCAAGAAATAAGCAGGCATCCATGCTATTGATGTTGTTGATCTGATTTTTATAAAGATAGATGCCCTCAATCAAAGGTTTGAAAGGATGAATACTCAACTTATGAATATTATTTGTGATGCCAACCAGGATTTGGGGAAGGTAGCTTCTCCTGGGTACCCTCTTTATTCCCTTCTCGAGGATACTATAGAGCAGTGCTATATGGTAGAAAACTATGGGAATAAGCAACTCTACAATCCATATTCCAACTCCTACAACCCAGGTTTAAGAGACCATCCCAATTTTTCCTACCACAATAATAACACTCAAAATCCCCAACCACTTCAGAATAATCAACCACAACCTGTTGGGATAGACCATCTACAAGAAACAATCCTCCATGGTTCAATAACAACAACTAAAATCCCAACTAACTCCAGCCATACTGAAAACTTAGTCTCGAGTCACTCCTAAAGAACTTTGTCTCATGCCAAATCAAGAAAAATGAAGAATTATGTCAACAAGGATAGCTGATGAAAGACACCATCCAACATATTTTGACAAAGTGGATGGAATAGCTATGCACACAAAGATGTTGGACAATCAAGTTGCTCAATAGGACTTTTCCAATCAACAAACACCTCCAGGATCTCTTCCAAGCCAACCTAAATTGAAATCAAAAGACAAAGGAAAGTTGGTTGCATCTAGCTCCTTCTCTAGAGCACATTGAAGAAGAAGAAGAAATGAAGTCCCACTTCAAACTCAAAACGGTGGACCTTATGGGAGTTGACCCCACATTTAGGATATATTTCTTTACTTGCATTAACTTAAGAAATTTTTCCTTCCTAAAATAAATTTTTTGTGGATGAATGTAATAATTTAGACCCTTATAAATATATATCATCTTCATTACAGGTGTTGAGAAAAAGAAAATCAAGTTCTAAAAATATTCAATGACACACGACGTGTGTAACAAGAACACGATGTGTCCCCACTCACAAGAAAGTGATTTAGGAAAATCTACAGAAAATATGATGTGTCCCTTTTTAAACATGGTATGTGCCACCCCAAAAGCAATTTGATGTAAAGTCACATGTCGTGTTCAAATTACAACATGACGTGTACTCTCTGACATTTGAATGCTGATATTTTCTAGAAAGTCACATGACATGTCTTTATTTGAACACTCCGTGTCTCCATCAGTTAAAGATGTTAAGAAGTTCACTGGAATTGCACATGACATGCGATAATCTCCACAAGGCGTTTCAGATAGTTCATTTGAATGAAAAAATCTTCTATAACTTTGTACGATGTGTCTTTATTTGTACACTATTGGTATATATGCCCATAGAGCCATAACGAGTGATTGCATGGAGTCAGATATTAATTAGTCAATTAATATGATTATTTGGTTAATTAATTAATTCTAGAATATTCTAATTAATCCACGAGCATTTTAATTAATGTGGTCTTTCTGTTTACTGATGGGTTTAGGAAACTCTACTTCCTTTCGTCTCCTATTTAAAGGGGCTTGGCGGCCGATATCTATATAATATATTGAGAGATGCTTTTCAGTTTATGTACATGTACGTAAACCCTAGTCGTCACCATCCTCAGGAGAGAAAGGATAGCACCACGATGTTAACACGTCACCGCATAGAGGCTACTCCTTCCCCGCCGGCTTAGGAAGCACCATGTGGAGTTCCAGTCCATCTGTGCAGACGAAGTAGAGACGCAGTCGCTGAGCCGCCTGCATTTGGAGGATGTCAACGACCATCCATACATGCTATGAGTGGCATACATCACTTCACGAAAGGAGCACCGTAAGATCTTCCCACAATGCACTCAGCAAACGGGAGAGAAGTATCATCTATTTAGGCCAACATTGTTGCTCACCATCGTCTAGCGGGACATCGCCAGACATCGTGCAGTAGGATCCCCACACAGGGGTGTTGCCCCTGTGTACCCCACATAGTCTGTGTGGGAGTCAAAAATTTATTTCATGGGGAATGTACCACATTAAAAGGACTGCAATTTTAATATGTATATATGTATATGTATATATACCTATGATATCATACACGTCGCCTTAAAATCCATTTTATGTGGTGAATGCATGCACAGTTATGGCCTAGAATCCCTTTTTGTGGATGTTGTAAATGAATGTGGTTGTGAATCTTGTGGACATGTTTGTTTGAGAATGCGATGGATGTATAATGGTTGTACGTGGACCTTTTGTATAAAGTATTTGTCTTGCATGCCAAGCCTCATCTCTGATTTCAAAGTGTAATTAATTCTTTCTCTTTATATTTGTACTCATATGATGTAATAGAGATAGGATTAGTTTTAGTATTTATAAACTTGATGTAAGGAGGCCACTTGAAGATCCAACTCCAAGGAGCGTCCATGGAGAAGCACCATGAAGATCCAATTCCAAGAAGCAAATTGAAGATCCAACTCCAAGGAGCATCCATGGAGAAGCAACATGGAGATTCAATTCTAAGAAGCAACTTGAAGTTCCAACCTCACAGATCATCCATAAAGTTGTCCATTGTAATGTCGATCCTTACAGGTTGATTCGTATGTGTTGTTGCATGAGATGCATAAGACCTTCGGTTGACCAAAATCGTTTGTTGCTCCAAAGTATTACAACAGTATGGCCATAACTGATGCTTTTGTGTTTGTGATTGCATGTCTATCATTTTTGGTTGTGGATATATTCGTATATGATACGTACTATAAAGTATGTGGTGCTTGGATATGTATATGAATTAATAAAACCCCTCAATTAATAATATTAAGTTTTAGTTGCCTTCAGCAGCACAAATGAAAAGCTTAATCGACTATGTGTGGGCACACCTCTATGTGGTACACTGTCTATGGAAGTGTGATGGTGGGTGTGTGGGTCTACCTCTGTAGGGTGCACACTCATCGTGTTGAATTATGGGTTGGACTTAACTAGGGGACCTTGACAGGATCAAGTACCTAGAGGTACACATATGCATCATGTCAAGGAGTTGTGCATGATCATCTATCCAAGAGTTGCATATGCTGCAATTGGCAAAAATTGCCTACATTAGTATTTGGTCTTTGACGACGACGTTGGCTGGGCATTGACCCAATTATTTTGGATCTTGGCTCACTAGAAGGTTGTACGATGCAATCTTTTGAGTTGATAGTGAGGGATATCAATTTGAATAAAATAGTGGGAGTGTAATTAATTAAAGGCCTAATTAATCTCGTTTAAATCTTTACAAGTCAAAATGTTTTAGACTAAATGCAAACTTTTTCTTTTGTAGCAATCAAATGGAAAACAACACTCACACTTTCTCATTGCGATCAGTCCTTGAGAAGGACAAACTTACTGAAACCAACTTTCAAAACTGGTTAACAACGTTGAGAATTGTTCTCACATAGGAGCATAAGTTCTATGTCCTTGAAACACCAGAGCCAATGGAACCCACCTCAAATGCGCCCAAGCTGAAAAGGATGCTTACAAGAAGCACCTTGATGATGTTGTGGATGTCAAGTGCCTGATGTTGTACTCAATGAACTATGAGTTGCAAGAGCAGCATGAGAACATAAATGTCATGAAGATGGTAACGCATCTTAAGAACATATATCAGCATCAAGCAAGATAGGAGAGATATGATGTCTCCAAGGCTTTGTTCAGAAGTAAGATGAAAGAGGGATCTCCAAAGAAAGCAGTTGTCACCATTGTCACTAGGCTGGACATTGGAAAAGAAACTGTCCTCTTTACCTAGAGGAACTAAGGAAGAAGAAGAAGGGGATAGAAATCTCCACTTCTGGTATGTATGTTATTGAGATAACCTTAAATACTTCTTCATCATGGGTACTAGATACCGGATGTGGATCTCACATATGTTTAAATATGCAGGATCTGATAAGAAGTAAGCCTTTATGAAAGGGCCAAGTCAAGCTGCGGGTCACTCATGGAGCAAGAGTTGCTGCCACCATAGTTGGAGTTATTAGTTTATCTTTGCCTACATGCCTTGTAATAGAATTAGAGAATTGCTATTATGTACCTGCCATTAATAGAAATATTATTTTTGTATCTTGAATGGACAAGAGTGGATTTGAATTTCACATTAAGAATAGAATGATTTCTATTTCTAAAGATGATATCTTTTATGGCAATGCCCCTATGTCTTATGGTATCTACTTGTTAGAACTTGAGATTATCATATACAACGTAAATACTAAAAGGCTAAAACTTGACAACTCAAACAAAACATACTTATGACATTGTCGTCTTGGTCACATAAATGAGAAGCACAT
Source organism: Alisma plantago-aquatica (assembly GCA_963693085.1). NCBI lineage: Eukaryota > Viridiplantae > Streptophyta > Magnoliopsida > Alismatales > Alismataceae > Alisma > Alisma plantago-aquatica. Next base: position 1,159,573,291 of record OY856410.1, on the reverse strand, counting down.
ATCTAGACTCCATAAGGATGGTTATCTAGACTCTTTTGATTTTAAATCATTAGATACATGTGAGGCATGTTTATTAGGGAAGATGACCAAGACTCCTTTCACTAGACACAATGAGAGAGCCAGTGATCTGCTAGGGCTCATACATATTGATGTATGTGGACCTTTTAGATCAAATGCTAGAGGAGGATATCAATACTTCATTACCTTCACTGATGACCTCAGTAGGTATGGCTATGTATATCTTATGGAACACAAGTCAGAAACTCTTGAAATGTTCAAGACTTTCATGAATGAAGTAGAGAAGCAACATGGTAAGAGTATTAAAGCACTTTGTTCATATTGATGTGGTGAATACTTAAGCCAAGTGTTTGAGGACCTTCTGAGAGACTGTGGTATTATATCACAATGGACACCATCTGGTACACCACAACATAATGGTGTGTCAGAAAGAAGGAATCATACATTATTAGACATGGTACGATCAAAGATGAGTTCAGCCAAACTTCCAATATCATTCTTGGGATATGCTCTTAAAACCACAACGTTTACACTTAACCGTGTACCTTCCAAATTGGTTCAAAAGACACCATATGAGATATGGAATGGGAATTGTCCCAATTTTTCTATGTTAAAGATTTGGGGATGTGAAGCTTATGTTAGGAAACAATTTCCTGAAAAGCTTGGACCCAAATATGAAAAATGCTATGTTGTTGGACACCCCAAGGAAACTTGGGGTTACTACTTCTACCCACCAACTGAAAACAAAGTGTTTGTTGCTAGGACTACTATATTTCTTGTAAAGGAATTTATTTCCAAAGGAATCAGTGGGAGGAATGTAGAGCTCAAAGAATTCGAGATCAACAAGAAAGCAGAGAACCTGAGGAGGTACATAAGGAACATGAAGACTCACAAATTGTTGTAGAATTTCAAGTTCTAAATGTAACACAGGAACCTCGTAGGTCTAGTAGAACACGACTTGAGCCTGAGAGATTTGGATTAGTCGTGACTCAAGACAATGATGAATTTGGCATAGCAGATGAGCCAACTTCCTATCTAGAAGATACTAAGGGACCAAAATCTGAGAAATGGCTTGAAGCTATGAGATCTGAGATGGAATCCATGTACACAAAAAATGTATGGACCTTGGTGGATCCACCCAAAGGGGTAAAACCCATAGGGTGCAAGTGGGTCTTCAAGAAGAATACCAACATGGATGGAAATGTTCAAACCTATAAAGGTAGATTAGTTGTAAAAGGATTTCGTCAAATTCAAGGTGTTGATTATGATGAGACCTTATCACCAGTTATCATGGTTAAATCCATCAAGATCATGCTTTCCATTGTAGATTATCATGACTATGAGATTTGGCAGATGGATGTTAAAACATCATTCCTTAACGGGAATTTACTCGAGGATGTGTATATGACACAACCTGGGGGTTTTATCAATCCAAAGGAAGCCAATAAAGTCTGTAAGCTACAAAGGTCAATCTATGGATTGAAGCAAGCATCTCGGAGCTAGAATTTATATTTTGATGAAGTAGTTAAAAAGTTTGGCTATAGTCAAAATGAAGATGAACCTTGTGTTTACATAAGGGTTAGTGGGAGCACAATCATATTTCTCATATTGTATGTAAATGACATACTATTGATGGGAAATGACATCCCTACTCTTCATAAAGTAAAAGCTTGGCTGGGGCAGACCTTCTCTATGAAGGATTTAGGTGAAGCATCCTATATACTAGGAATCAAGATCTATAGAGATAGATCTAGAAGGCTTCTAGGCCTAAGACAGAGCACATACATTGATAAGGTGCTAAAGAGGTTTAGCATGGAGGGTTCTAAGAGAGGTAACTTACCCATGTCCCATGGGGTTACAATCTTTAAAGCCCAATGTCCTAGTTCATGTGATGATCGGGTGTGCATGAGTAAGATTCCATATGCATCAACAATTGGATCTATCATGTACGCGATGTTATGTACTCATCCTGATGTGTCATATGCTTTGAGCATGATGAGCCGGTATCAGTCAGATCCAGGTGAATGTCACTGGACAACTGTAAAGAACATCCTAAAGTACTTGAGAAGGATTAAGGATCAATTTTTGGTATACAGTAGTGAGGAAGAGCTCGTGGTAAAGGGTTACACTGATGTTAGCTTCCAAACTGACAAAGATGACTATAGATCGCAATCTGGATTTGTGTTTTACCTGAACAACAGAGATGTGAGCTAGAAGAGTTCCAAGCAAGATACATTTGCAGATTCTACAACAGAGGTTGAATATATTGCCGCATCTAATGCTGCAAAGGAAGATGTGTGGATCAAGAAGTTAATTTCTAAACTTGGAGTGGTTCCCAGCGCTAGTGATGCAATTGAGTTGTTTTGCGATAACAAAAAAGCAATTGCACAGGCTAAAGAACCAAGATTGCACCAACATTTCAAACATATTCTACGGTGGTTCCATCTCATATGAGAGATCGTACAATGAGGAGATGTGAAGATTTGTAGAGTACCTACAGAATGCAATGTGGCTGAACCACTCAGAAAAGCACTTTCACAGCAGAAACATGACAGACATGTTCGATCACTTGGATTGAGATTCATGAGTGATTGGGTATAAGTGCAAGTGGGAATCTGTTGGCATGTATGCCCATAGAGACAGTCATTTGATAATTGTAATGGGATACTATGTAAACAATTTGTAATACTACATTGATCATATCAATAAAGGCAAGTTTCCAATCTATATGTTTGTGTTTTATATTGTGAGATGACCACAAAACTTATAGATGTCTACAAAATAATATACTCAATGATATATGTCTTCGGGTTGATGACCTGAATAGTGAGATCATAAGTATGCTAAGAGTATGTATTCTTGTTTTGTCCCTAATCGGTTGTTATTGTGGAAATATCCATAGACATCAATAACACATAAGATTAGAATGTATGTTGGTTGATGGAAGAATCTCATTATCCATGATATGGGGATATCAAACCAAATACATAGATACTTGTTAGAGAACAGTGTATTGGACAGACCCACCTTGAGAGTGACACATGATACGATGATTGGTAGTTAGAGTCACATCTCACAATGATGGTGGTGATTGTGGTTCTTAGACCTAAAGTCACTACACTTATCACGTCATTCGATGTACTTTGACATCGTCCACTGTGGTCCTGAATAAGGATTGCCATAAAAAGGGTGCTTGGGTACACTGTGACACATGGGGATGACTGTGAGTGGTGTAGATGGAATTTGTCCTTCCTACGGGAGTTTGATATTCTAGCCACTTGATTAGCGAGATTGAGAAATGCATGGCCATGCTGATGTGAGTCAATATGTGATATTAAGCTTACATATATCTCAGACAATCTGCTCTAGTTCAAGGAACATGGATTGAACATCGAAGAGGATAACATTTCCATGACTCGAGTTCAATCTGGATATCAACGACAAAGGAACTATACAATCACTATAACACCAGTCATGAATGATAGGTTAAGTTGTTCTCCAACTTATCCAATTACTTGGGTGGCAATGAAGTATTGCTAGATACCAATCATTGCTTGTGAAATCATAATACGATTATGGATATCACTGCCAACGTAATTTGGAGCCTATCGGGTCATACACATAGGATGTGTTGGAATAGGAGTATAATTGTGGATTTGATTGGAATTGCTCCGAATCACATTGATTACTAAAATGTTTATGTAATCCATTAGAACGATATTGGAATATATTAAAATATTTGAGCCAATTAATTAGACTGACTGGCTCTAAGTGCAAGTGGGAGTCTGTTGGTATATATGCCCATAGAGCCATCCTGAGTGATTGCATGGAGTCAGATATTAATTAATCAATTAACATGATTATTTGGTTAATTAATTAATTCTAGAATATTCTAATTAATCCACAAGCATTTTAATTAATACAGACTTTCTATTTACCGATGGGTTTAGGAAACCCTACTTCCTTTCGTCTCCTATTTAAAGGGGTTTGACAGCTGATATATATATAAGATATTGAGAGAGGCTTTTCAGTTTACACTCACACACGTAAACTCTAGCTATCACCATCCTCAGGGGAGAAAGGAGAGCACCATGATGCTAGTACATCACCACACAGAGGCTACTCCTTCCCCGCCGGCTTAGAAAGCACGACGTGGAGTTCCACTCCATCCATGTGGATGATGTAGAGATGTAGACGTTGAGTTGTATGTGTTTGGAGGACGTCAATGACCATCCATACGTGCTACGAGCGGCATACATCACCACATAAAAGGAGTACCGCCGAATCTTCCCGTAATGCACTCAGAGAACATGAGAGAAGTAATGTCTGTGCAGGCCAGCATCGTTGCACACCATCATGCAGTGGGACATCGCCGAACTTGCTATGTGATAAGGTATATCCCGCCAATACTCTTTTTGAATATGCTATTGTCGACGAGATCCTATTTCGGGTTGTGTGTAAATTTATTTTTATTACTTCCACTGCGCATGATTTCTCCACAAAACCCAACACACATGTCGTGTCATTCTCAGCTAGGAAACACAACGTGTGTAAATTCACACACGACATGCGTTACAGGAGAAGGTTCTTGTTGGAAACAAACACGACATGTATTAACTCAAAAATGGAGTGTCCTCATCAAGCAAATAAAAAGGGTAGCCAAAATGTGCATTGGAACACATCGTGTAATCTAAAGGACATGTCATATTCACAGATGAATTAGGGCATTTTAGCCCCAATCCCCAGCTGCCACCCTCATTTTGTTTTACCCCTCATGATGTGTGTTCTTCTCCACCATCCGTGTCGATGACAACCGCCGCTCTGTCCCTTCATCCATCCTCAACAACAAGAGAAGCCTCCTCCTTGACTCCACCATAGCTATTGCTTTATCTATGTAATCATGCCTCTTCTCCAGCATCCAGATCTAGCGTCGATCTTCAGCTGTGTCATGCAGCAACAACTCCGCCACCACCCAAGCACACCATCGTCATCTATGCAAGAAGTAGTAACGGTCGTGTAAGCCTGATTTTCCATCACTGTGCACACTAGTGTCGCAACAAAATCATCAGTGTTCTGCCCTCCACCAAGCTCACGACATCGATGTTGTTTGTTGGGTTTTGTGAAGGCAAAAGGTGTAATAGAATAAATAAAAGTTTTCTCCACATATATCCTACCAAAGGATATCATCGACAACAATGTATTCAGAAAGAGGGTGCAGGGATATACCTGGTCCTAGAGTAAGTCTAGTGATCTCCCTTGGTGTGGTGATGTGCATCACTCTTAGCGTGCACATATGATCCTCAACTATCCTCCAAACACAGACAACTCAACATTTGTGTCTCTACTTCATCCACACAGATGAAATCAAATTCCAAGCCATGCTTCCTTAAGCCAGTGGGAAGGAGTAGCCTTCTTCTTGATAATGTGCTAGCATCAATTTCTCTCATTCTCTCTCGCTTAGGGACGATGATGGCTAGGATTCATGTATAAGAGTGTGTATCCAAAATGTGTTTCATAATACAGTCGACATGCCCCTATAAATAGTAGAAGAAAGGAAGAAGGAATTCCCAAAACCCTTAGGAAAAATAAAAGGGATGAGGGTTCCTTAAAATGAGCTGCTCGTGAACAATTAAAAGAGTGCTATGGTATCACTTAATTAACCACTTAATCACATTAATTGATTAACTAATTGCCATTATTAATCTATATTTAATTGCTCTAGATCAGTCAACCAACTTAAAATAGAATCTAATTAATTGGGTAAAAACATTTTAACCATCTAACTCAAATTATATTCCAATATCATAGTTGATTACCTAAACATTTTTAGTAATCAATTTGATTCGAAACATTTCCAATCACGTCCACTATGCGTGTGACCTGGGAGGCTCCAAATTACATTAGCAGTGATATTCATAATCATATTATGATTTCACAAGCAATGATTGGTATCTAGCAAGACTTCATTGCTACCTAAGTAATTGGAAAAGTTGGAGAACAACTTAACCTATCATTTGTGAATGGTGTTACAACGATTGTATAGTTTCTTTGTCTTTGATTTCCGGATTGAACTCGAGATGTGGAATCATCATCCTCTTCAACATTCAATCCATGTTCCTTGAACTAGTATAGACTGTTAGAGATATTATAAGCCCGATATCACATATTGACTCACACCAGCATGGCCATGCATTTCTCAGTCTCGCTTATCAAGTGGCCAGGATACCAAACTTCTGTAGGAGGGATAAATCCCATCTACATCACTCATTATCATCCCCATGTGTCACAGTTACCCAAACATGACCTTTATGGAAACCCTTATTCAGGATCACGATGGATGATGTCAAAGTACATCGAACGCCATGTGATGAGTGTAGTGATTTTAGGTCTAAGAACCACAATCACCACCATCCACCATCACAATGAGAGATGACTCTAACTACCATTTATGGTTCTATGCGTCACTCTCAAGGTGGGTCTATCTGATAAAATATTCTCTAACAAGTATATATGTACTTAGTTTGATATCACATATCACGACTAATGAGATTTTGTCATCAAATAACACACATTCTAGCCTTAAGTATTATTTTTGTCTATAATCCTTCCACAATAACATCTGACTTGAGAAGATGACCAAAATGCATATACTCTTGACATCCATATGATCTCATCCTTCATGCACAACCTGAAGACATACTTCATTGAATAATATCATTATTTGGACATTTACTATGTTACATCATTGCCTCATAACTGATTAACAAAATAAATTGGAAGATTGCCTTTGTTATTAATCATATTGTATACAAGATATGCCACTACAATCAGCATATGATTGGCTCTCAGGGCATACATACCAATACACTCCTACTTGCACTTAGAGCCAATCACTCATGAACTTAATGCCAAGTGACCTAACATGACCTTCATGCTTCTACTGTGAAAGTGCTTTTGTTAAGGGGCCAACCACATTTCTCTCGCTTGGTAATCTATAAATCTTTACATCTCCCCATTGTATGATTTCTCGTATGAGATGGAATCACCTTTGTATATGCTTGATACACTGATGCAATCTAGGTTCCTTAGCTTGCGCAATAGCCCCACTATTTTTACAATATAACTCAATTGCCTTGTTGATGCTTGGAACCACCCTAAGTTCTAAAACAAACTTCTTGATCCAAACAACCTCCTTCGCTGCATTGGATGCGACTATATACTCAACCTTCATTTTAGAGTCCACAACTATCTCTTGCTTGGACTTCCAGCTCATAGATTTGTTGTTGAGGCAAAACACAAATCCTAATTGCAATCGATAATCATCTTTGTCACTTTGGAAGCTTGCATCCGTGTAACCCTTTACCACCAACTCTTCCTCTCCGCTGTAGATAGGGAACTGATCCTTAGTTCTTCTCAAGTACTTAAGGATGTTCTTCATGGTAGTCCAGTGACCTTCACTAAGATTTGATTGATATCTGCTTGTCATGCTCAAGGTATATGAGACATCTGGATGAGTATATAACATTGAATACATGATAGATCCAATTGCAAAAGTATATGATATCTTACTCATGCGCTCCCTTTCTTTACAAGAACTGGGACATTGAGCTCCAGAGATGGTAACACCATGAGACATGGGTAGGTTGCCTCTCTTTGAGTTCTCCATGTTGACCCTCTTTGACACTTTGTCAATGTATGAGCTCTGACTTAGTCCAAGAAGCCTTCTATATCTATCTCTATAGATCTGGATTCCTAGTATATATGATGCTTCTACTAAGTCTTTCATAAAGAATGTATTTCCTAGCCTAGTCTTTACCATATGTAAAGTAGGTACGTCATTCCCCATCAATATTATGCCATCCACATACAATATGAGGAATAAAATCATGATCCCACTAACCTTCTTGTGCACACAAGGTTCATCTTCATTTTGAAAAAAGCCAAACTCTTTGACTATTTTATCAAATCAAGGATTTCATCTCTGAGATGCTTGCTTCAATTCATATATTGACCTTTGTATCTTACAGACTTTATTTGCATCCTTTGGATATATTAAACCCTTAGGTTGTGTCATGTACACATCCTCAAGAAGATTCCCATTAAGGAATGCAATTTTAACATCCATCTGCCAAATCTCATAGTCACGATAAGATGCAATGGTAAGCATGATCCTGATGGACTTAACCATGGAAACTAGAGAAAAGGTTACGTCATAGTCAACACCTTGAACTTGTTTGAAACCCTTTGCAACCAATTGACCTTTATAAGTTTGTATGCTACCATCCATGTCAGTATTTTTCTTAAAGACCCATTTGCACCCTATGGGTTTTACCCCTTCAGGTGGATCCACCAAGGTCCATACCTTGTTGGTGTACATGGATTCCATCTCAGATCTCATGGCCTCAAACCATTTCTTGAACTTTGGTCCCTTAACAACTTCAAGGTAGGTAATTGTCTCATCATCAATGACTGACTCATAGCCTTCTTGAGTCAGTAAATAACCAAATATACATGGTTTAAGATGTGTCCTATTATATTTGTGAGGTTTTTGTGTCACATGAGGAATTTGAGATTCCACAATGGACTGTGATTATCTATGTTCCTCTTGTACCTCTATAGGTTCAATTCTTTCTTGTTGGTCTCGAACCACTTTGAGTTCCACTTTCCTTCCACTGATTCCTTGGGAAATGAATTCCTTTTCTAGGAATGTAGCACACCTAGAAACAAACACTTTGTTGTCAGCTGGATTGTATAAGTAGTACCCCTTGGTTTTCCTGGGATAACCAACAAAATAATATTTATTTGATCTAGGGCCAAGTTTTTCTGAAAACATTTTCTTGACATAAGCTTCACATCCGCAAATCCTCATAAAATACTTTTGGGAAGCTTACTAGTCCATATCTCATATGGTGTCTTTTGAACCAATTTAGATGATACTCGATTAAGTGTAAATGCTATGATTTCAAGAGTATTTACCCAGAACAAAGTTGGAAGATAAATCTTTTTTATCATTGATGGCACCATATCTAGCAATGTGCGGTTCCTTCTTTTTGATACACAATTGTGTTGCGACGTTCTAGGTGGAGTCCATTTTGATACGATACCATGGGATCGTAGAAGGTCCTCAAACTCTTACCTCAAGTATTCTCCATCTCGATCAAGATGAAGTGCCTTAATACTTTTACCAAGTTGGTTTTGTACTTCATTCATAAAATTCTTGAACTTTTTAAGAGATCTCACTTATGTGTCATCAAGTAAGCATAACCATACCTACTGAAGTCATCAGTTAAGGTAATGAAGTGTTGATAACCTCCTCTAGCATTTGTTCTAAAAAGGACACATACATTAGTATGTACGAGTCCTAATAGATCACTAGCCCTCTCACTGTTACCAATGAAGGGAGTTTTGGTCATCTTTTTCAACAAACAAGACTCACATTTCTCTATTGATTCAAAATCAAAAGAGTCTACATAACCATCTTTATGGAGTCTATATATGCATTTCTCATTGATGTGCCCTAGATGACAATGCCAAAGATATGTTTTTGTTTGAGTTATAGAGTTTTAACCTTTTGGTATTTACGCTATAAACATTTGTCTCAAGATCTAATAAATAAAGACCGTAGGACATGGGGGCACTTTATAAAATATCTCATCTTTTAAAATAAAACATTGACCATTCTTAACGTGAAATTCATATCCATCCTTATTAATACAAGATACATAAATAATGTTTCTATTTATGGAAAGTATGAAATAGTAGTTCTTTAACTCTATTACAAGGCATGTATGCAAAGATAAATTATAGGTTCCAACTACATTAGAAGAAACTCTTGCTCCATTTGCAAAGTGCAATTCAACCTTTCCCTTTAGTAAAGGCTTACTTCTTTTCAGATCCTTCATATTTGAGCACATGTGAGATCCACATCTGGTATCCAATACCCAAGATGAAGAAGTAGACAAATTTATCTCAATAATATATATACCTAAAGTGGAGATCTCTATCCCCTCCTTCTTCTTCCTTAGTTCCTCCAGGTAGAAAGGACAATTTCTCTTCTAATGTCCAGGCTGGTGAAAGTGGTGACAATTGCCTCTCTTATTCACCCCTCCCTTTTCTTTGAGTGCAGAAGACTTGGGTTTCTAGATAGCTTTAGAACTCTTCTTATCTTTGACTTTTCCCTTTAACTTCCCTTTTCTACTGATCATCATCACAGAGTTGGGGTTGTCTTCTTTCATCTGAACTTTAGCTATTTTCAACATGCCAAGCAACTCTGACAACGGCTTGCCAAAATTGTTCATGTTGTAGTTCTCACAAACTGGCTGTATGACTCTGTAAAGGATTGTAGAGTCACATCTATGGCCAACTCTTGAATTAAAGGAAATCCCAATCTAGAAAGTTTCTCCACATACCCAATAAGCTTGAGCATATGGGAACCTACTAGATCTCCTTCTACCATGTTACACTTGAACATCACCTAGGAGACATCATATCTCTCTTGTCTTTCTTGATCTTGATACATGTTCTTAAGATGTGTTATCATCTCAATCACATCCATATTTTCATGTTGTCTCTGCAACTCATAGTTGATTGAGCACAACTTCAGACACTTGACGTCCATGATAGTTTCAGAGTACTTCTTGTAAGCGTCCCTATCAGCCTTATGCACAGTGGGAGCATGCTCATCTAGATTTGATGTTTCCAAGACATAGAGCTTGTGCTCTTGTGTGAGAACAATTCTCAGCGTTCTGAACCAATCATGAAAATGATTTCCATTCAACTTGTCCTTCTCAAGGACCGATCGCGAGGAAGACATGTTATTTGTTGTCATTTGATTCGACAAGAGAAAATTTTTAATTGTCATAACACTTTTGATTTTATTTGATTAAAATAAGATTTAACAATATTTAATAAGGCCTTTAATCAACTATCACTCCCATTATTTTGTTCAAATTGATAACACTCACTTATCAATTTGGAAGATTGCATTGTATGATCTTCTAGTGAGCCAAGATCCATATTTTATCACATCATGAGTCAACTTTGGTTGATCACACACAACATGACTATTTAGGTATGCAACTTTTGCCAATTTGATCATATGAAACTTTTGCATAGATGGTATGCAACTCTTTTTTATAGTCCATCTCTATGCTTCTAAATACTTAATCTCTTTAAGATCACCTAGTTAAGCCTGACCTAAAACCTAAGATGATAGAATATGCACCCTGCTTTGGCATATCTACATATGTACCATCACACTTCCACAAGATGGACAACGCACCATGCTTTGGAGTAACCTATGATTACTCGATCAAGCTTCTCATGTGTGCTACTTATAGAAATCATCTAAGACTCAATATTTTATTTAAGGGATTATATATATACATATACATATCCAAACACAACAGACTTGTAATATGTATCATGTACATACTACATCTGATCCACATACATGCAATCCACAAATACAAAATCATTGGTTATGGCCATACTACTGTAATTCTTTGGAGCCACAAAGGATTATTATCCACATATGGTCTTTCGCATCTCATGCAATGATAATATGTGAATATGAACCTACATTTGATCAACATCAAGATGAACAGCTTCATGGATGCCCCTTAGTGTTGGATCTTCAGTTTGCCTCTCCATAGACTCTCCTTGGAGTTAGATCATTTGCCTCTTCCCAACAAGTCTTCCAAACTAAAACTATCATTGTCTCTATTACATAATGTGAGAACCTCAAGATACATTTGAGGGGCGTTTAGAGGGAATAAATTAATTATATTGGGAGATGAAAGATGAGGCTCGACATGCAAGCCGAATACTTATATAGAGGATCCATGCACAACTGTTTACATCCAAGCACAACATCCACAAAAGGGGTCCAAACCATCATAATGCATTCATTCACCACACATAACATTTTCAATGGCGACGTGAATGATTTTATAGGTATATCTATATATACATATATACATTACGATTGCAGTCCTATTAATGTGGGACATTCCCATTAAACAATTTTGACTCCCACACAAACAAGGAGGGATACACAGGACAAGAGGTACCACACAAAATTTTAGTTTCATGCACTAAGAAAAATCATATTTTTCATAGTCAACCCCATCCGTCAGGTCAAAAATAGTAGGTTTGTGGCATATGTGGAATTAGATTTAGATATGCATATTAACAGTTTAAGTTTGCATCGCATGCAACCACATAAAATTGTATACAAAAATTTTGATCATATAAAATTAAATCCAAATACACAATAGACGCAACTTTGATACCACTGTGGGGTTTTGTGGAGGTGACAGGCGCAATGAAAGCAATAAAATTTTCCTCCACATATACCCTGCTAGAGGATCTCATCTACAACAACATATTCAAAAAGAGGGTTCAGGGATATACCTCATCCCAGAGAAAGTCCGGTGATGTCCCAGTGTGATGATGTGCATCTCTCCTAGCGTGCATAGATGGTCCTCAACCATCCTCTGAATGCAAGCACCTCAGCTTTTGTGTCTCTACTTTATCCACGCAGATGGATTGGAACTCCACACCGTGCTTCCTTAATCTGACAGGAATGAGAATCCCTCTACTTGACAACGTGCTAGCGTTGATTTCTCTTCTTCTCTCTCACTTGGGGATGATGACGGTTATGTCTCACATACAAGAGCGTGTATCCAAAATTGTACCAAAATACGGCCATCATGGCCCTATAAATAGCATAGGAAAGGATGTAGGGTTTCCCAAAACCCTTAGGAAAACAAATGGGTTGCGGGTTTGCTAAAATGAGCCTCTCATGGATAATTAAAAATATATTCTAGAATCACTTACTTAACCAATTAGTCACATTAATTGATTACCCATCTCTAGTTAATCGCTCTGGATAAGCCAACCCACTTAACAATGATATCTAATTAATTGGCTTAAACATTTTAACCAACTAACTCAGATCATATTCCAATATTATAGTAGATTACCTAAATGTTTAGTAATAAATTTGGTTCAGAATATTTTCAATCATGTCCATAATTATACTCCTATTCCAATCACATCCTATGTGTGTGACCCAGTGGGCTCCACATTACGTTGGCAGTGATATTCATAATTGTATTATGATTTTACAAGCAATATTTATATGTAGAAAGACTTCATTGCTACCCAAGTAATTGGAGAAGTTGGAGAACAACTTAACCTATCATATGTGACTGGTGTTACAATGATTGTATAGTTCCTTTGTCTTTGATATCTTGATTGAACTCGAGGCATGGAATCATCATACTCTTCAACATTCAATCCATGTTCCTTGAACTAGAGTCGAGATATTGTAAGCCCAATATCACATATTGACTCATATCAGCATGTCCATGCATTTCTCAGTCTCTCTAATCAAGTGTCCAGGATACAAAACTCATGTAGGAGGGACAAATCCCATCTACATCACTCACAATCATCCCCATGTGTCACAGTGTACCCAAGCACCACCTTTATGGCAACCTTATTCATGATCACGTTGGATGATGTCAAAGCACACCGAATGACATGTGATGAGTGTAGTGATTTCTTGTCTAAGAATAACAATCATGACCATCACTATGAGAGATGACTCTAACTACCATTCATGGTTCCATGTGTCACTCTGAAGGTGGGTCTTTCTGATACACTATTCTCAAATAAGTATCTATGTGCTTGGTTTGATATCACATCATGACTAATGAGATTTTATCATCAACCAACACACACTCTAGTCGAAAGTGTTATTGTTGTCTATTTTCCTTCCACAATAACATCCGACTAGGGACATAACGAGAATGCATATACCCTTGACATCTATATGATCTCATCGTTTAGGTCCTCAACCCTAAGACATACATCATTAAGTAATATCATTGTTTAGACATTTATTGTGTCACATCATTATCTCATAACTGATAAACAAAATAAATTGGAATATTTCCTTAATTAATGATCAAATTGTTTACAAGATATGCCATTACAATCAGCATATGATTAGCCCTCTAGGAACAATTCCTTCACTTGATCTAGACCACTACTGACATGTTGCTCGTCCCTGACTAACGAATACAATGTGATCAAGCGAGTGCATGTCATGAACCCTCCCTTGTCTCTGACCTACAGATTGGCCTTATTCCCCAAACACACGTCATGTTCTTTCCTGAACATGCTGTGTTTGGCCGTTCAAAACCAGATAGGATTCAACATAAAAGGCATGATATGTTCCTCCTCTGACACGTCGTGTGCACTATTCAAGCAGTACCAAACAATCTACCGATGGCACCAATCAAGAAAGCATCCAAACATCAATGGGGGGAGAGCTCCTCCTCAACTCCTAGCTATGTCTCCATCACTCAGTTCAGAGTAACAGAGGCATAGTACACAACTTACCAAATTCTAATCACCCATAGGGTTCTCCCTACATGGTTTGCTTGTGAGCAGACCATGGAGGCACTAGGATTTAAACATGAAGTCTTAGGTCTGCTAGAGGAGCTCAGATTAAAGTACACCTATTGCACAATGAGAAATACCTACCCTAGACTCACCTTTGAATTTCTAACTACATTGAAGGATGGAACTGACCCTAAGAAGAGCCATGAGCCATTTGTTATCGTTCAATTTCACCTCTTGGGCCAAGGATACAAAATAACATTCATACAATTTTGTGAGACATTTCAACGCCATTATGGGGGAGCTTGCTCTTATCCATTAGAGTTTGACAGTGATACTTTATGGAGCACAATCATAGATGAGAAATTCCATAAAGATAAGAAGGCCAGAGCATCCAACATCCATAATCTCATCTTCCAATATGTCCATTGCCTTCTTAGCACATGGGTTTTTGCCAAGAAAGAAACTCAGGGATTATGCGGGAGGCCAAACCTTTTCTTTCTTTGGGCAATGATGAATAATATCAAATTAAATTTAGGGTATCTCACTCTCACAAAGTTCTTTGATATCAAAAACAAGTTTTTAGATGACATCATGATTGGTGGTTTGATCACCCATATTGCTCACAAGGTTTCTCTAATATTATATGTCTAGAGGCTGCACCTGGAAATAACCTAGTTGACATCCAGTTGCTTGTTTCTTTGGGTTTGCTTGTTCAAATTCCTAATGATCCTACCAAATTCACACAATATTTTGATGATGACCAATATATTGACCTGCTTGATTTGGAGATCATTACTCTAAAAAAAGGACAATTGGAGATTTGATCTCTCTGGTTCTGAAGTGAGGAAACTACATATTTCAATCTTATGGGGGAGCAATCAGTCAGTAATGTAGTTGTAGTTTCCCTTTTATCATCTTTTTTTAGTTCTTGTTTTAGTTTGTATTCTTCTTGTGGAAAATCCAGTATGATATGAGGCTTATCTTATGTAACTGGATTGAATCCCTTCTATGTTGAACTGATTGTCCTCTCATTGTTGATAAGTATCAATTGTAGAAATTGTAGAAGGAACACATTAATCAAATGAAACTTCATGGCCACCAACATGTGTCTAATTTTGGGTTTATGATTTAGAGCCTTAACATTCATCTTTCACATCCTTGATTTCTTAACACATGTAACAGTTTCAATTTTTGTGAATAAATCAACTCTGTAACATCATTTAGAACATGGGATGCCCTTGCCAAGCTCTTAGTGCATTTTAAACCACTCTCTAAATAAAAATGTTTCATGTTAAATGAATGAGATCAGGTTAATTTTGTAATTTAGTCAATTCTCCTCTATTTTGGGAAAAAGATTAGTTAAGGCCTCATGGTTCTAAAGTAGAGCCCGGTTTGTTTTTCCATATACTTTTGGCTTATTTCACTTTCATGTGCCATTAAAGATCGCCAAACTGCCTGCATATCATACTATCCTAGTGTAAGTTTGATCGGGCCACGACAGTTAGGTGGTATGTCTTAAAAGAGGTTAAAATACCCCAACTGACACTCTAAGTGTGTATAAGCCTACATTAGCTGTCGAGTGTCAGAACCTGTAATCCATTGTCATATCCTTTTTGGGGAATAAGGAGAGAACAACTAAATTTTTTAATATTAACTAAGATTCCATAATTTAAATCCTTAATAACTGAGAGCTTTGGTTGCATCCTTTAGTTGTTTGGCTTGATCATCCAAATTTTATGTAGTGTTGTTTAATTGATTGATTCTTTTAAATTGTTATCACCCCTACTAAACTAAAATTTTCTTTCTTGTATGTTTAAGTTGAATTCATGGCTATGAGTGTAAACCTATTGATTTTGGTTGGTTTGGTCTCATATGCATCTTCATTTCATTTGATCTATGCATGAACTTGACAACTCCTTCATTTGTGTTCTATGCTTTTTTTCTTGAGGAAAAGCAATAGTTCAAGCTTAGGGGATTTAATGTGAGCATATTATATATACTTTTCACCCACTTTTACATACAAATTCAATCCATTTTTCTCTCCATTCAGCCTCTAATCATACTTGATTTACTACCTTTTTAGTTATTTTACTTGCATTGGATTTGTGATCACATGTACATGATTTTGATGAAGAAATCTGGTCAATCCAACCAAAATCCAAAATTAGTTGGACCCCTAAAGAGTTTGCATTCTTTATAGAGTTGATTCGAAGAAATTGAAGAAGACACGACGTGTGATATTTTCCACACAGCGTGTAAGTTTACAAAAACTTGCACCCCTGTTGTAGAGAAAAAGACATGATGTGTTACTACTAGAACACCGCGTGTACGCACATTCAAAACCCGCACTTCAAAGTTCTGCCAACTCACATGGAGTGTGTTTATTGAGACATGATGTGTGTCATCTACTTAGGTCGACTTTAGGTTGCAGCTACATGACGTGTATTTTAGTGACACACCGTGTACTCTTTATAGAGGTAGTTTCACCTAGTAGTTACACGTTGTGACATGATGTGTCTTCCACTGAACATGTCGTGTCTCTGTTAGTTTCTACAATTAAAAAAAACAATTGTCTCACATTTTAAATACAAAACATTTGGATGGGGAAGTTATCTCTCATCAATTGAAACATACTATAACCAGAGAGCAATGCAGAGCAAAAGGAGGGCGTTTTGGGGAGGAAGAAGAGGTTTCTTGGGAAAGAACCTCCATTCTTCACCATTTCTTCTCTAAAGAGTGCAACAAAGCTTTTCTACTCCGTCCAGATTTCTCTGGAGGGAAAGTGGTTAGAGTAGAAGCAACTATTAGGGTGGAATTCCATCCTCAAGATGGAGTTTTACCTCATCTCACTTTACTCTTTGGTTTCCTTTACTTTTCGTCTCTTTAATCATGGTGAACTCTGAAATATGTGCCTTTTAGTTGTGTTTCTTGACTATGTAAGAGTAGAACCTTTCTTCTTGTACATGGGATAATATCATCCATTCTATTACTCATGTGCACTCATAATTCTAAACTAATATTAGTTAATTTTCTTCTCTAAGATTTTTTGTAGTGTTACTTGCTTGTATATTTGCATAGACATCAAACATGCATGTTTTATGCTTCTTTATGTGATTTGGGAGAATGTATAGGGGAGTGTGGAGTAGTTGTCTTGGAAACAAACTCTTAACCACAGGAGGTTTTGGGGTATGTTGAAGATCCAAGGTTGCAGTTCAAGTATGAACATAGGCATGAGAGTTCTATGCAAGGATGAGAACCGTTTCATGTCATAGGGAGGTGTATGATTACAACAACCTCCTTGCAAGTTAATTAACAAGATAATTTCATAGTTACATGTGAGCGATAGTGTGGAAGTGAAATTTTATGACCAAGATCTTCTAAAATCTGATCTTTACCCTCTTATTTTAGTTCTCATTCCTTTTATTGCAAGTTAGTAGATCATAATCAAACTCAACTATTGCAAAATGTTTTCGATTATTGTACAGTAACATGCTTGTGCCTAATAGTGCCTTGTTCACTTAGACGATCTTGTTGCTACACACGCCCGTATATTTGTGGGGTAGTGCTCGAGTTTATAAACATTAAAACTTGTGAATTTAAGCTAATAAGGAGTGGTTTAGGAGAGAGGTTAGTGGTGAGATACAAGTATGTTCCCGTATTGTGACTAAGCGAGACACATTGAGAGGGTGACTGGTTAATAAGAGAGGTTAGAGAAAGCAAGTTGTTGATGGACATTAAGGTTATTATTGTGTTGTTGTTTTTATTTGATTTTGATGGAGATCCAAGGGTAAAAAATTGAGGTGTATAAGTAATTTGATACACTCAAGTCTTAAAGTAATGCAAATATGGATGAAAATTCTAAGATAAGATAAGATCGTATCATAACAAGAACTATTGATTAGGCCCTATCTCATGAACATGTTTTGGAAGCTTGGTGCTTCATGAGCCTTTCAATCTATGGCTTCAAGTCCAACCCTGCACACTTTGAGGTTGGTCAATGATGTTAATGTTTATAGGTTCAATCCCAAGTCTGCACACCTAGAGTGTGTTCAGAAGCATGTGTACCATGTGTGTGTTCAGTGAGACATGTCAGATTAGGTTCATTGAGTAGGTTCTCTAATAAGAATGCTTAACCAAGTTAATAATGAATCCTAAATCGATCAATAATGTTTATGCATGCTCGTATCATTTTTAAGCTTTATTTTAAGTTATGTTCATATTGCTATCGAAACCCAACTACTTACAATCAGCTTGTCAAATGCATGGCTATGTGTGGATGCACATAGATTGTATGTCACATGGCATAGCTTTTAGGAGGTGGATGCACATACAAGTTGAAGACTCGGTGGGGTTCCATCTATATGATCCTATGAAATTTTATTTGTTTTTTACTACTTCGTATAAAAATGTTTATATAAGAATTAATATAACTATATCATGTGTAAAATTATTAGTTTATTGAAATATATGATATATGTTGTTTGTGACATTCTTTGAGTGTGAATTTTATGGTCCATTCTTCTATCTTGTTATTTATGGACCAAACTCTGGTAATACTACAAAAGTAGTATCTGAGAAATAATATAGATAGACCCCGGGAAAGATAGTCATATTATTATAGTCTTCACCTATTAGATGAGTCTTAATTGTAATACATAGTGAAGTCAGACTAGATATCAGTCATAAGACCCTCTTAAAGATATAGGTGTGCTATCATTATCCCTTCTTTAAGAAATAAAGGAAATTTTTTGATATAGAAAATCCTATATAGTAGATCTGATATACCATAGACTAAAGGTCTATCTTTATTTGATCAAGCAGGATGAAATCTCTAATAAGTTAGAATTATTAATGATGGAACAATGAGTGAGTTGATGAGGTTCATGACATTTTTCTCAGGTAGAAATCCCTCACCTCTGACACATAGCTAACATCAATCTATAACTATCAATTTACATCTTTTTGGATAATGATTTTCGATCAATATTTTATGACGACTTTAGAATTTCTCTTAAGTGCTTGCTTATGATCTCTCGAGAAAAATATATTTTATAAATTTTGTATCATTCAGTGTTCAAGTTTTCTCTAAGTTTGGAATTCTCAAACTCTTTTGAAAGAATGAATGAAATAAATGTTTTGTCGGGGTTTCATGTTTAGGACTCGAAGTTGTTGAATATAGAGTTCAAGAGCCAAAGAGGGATAAGTACCCTTAGGTTTAAATATCTTTGTTATGTATTTCAAGGGTTGAATCTCTAGATCATAGCATCTCCTCTTCTCGATTGTTTGTGGTATGGAATGCAGATAAATTAGAAACCTTAGATGATATTTTATGAGACACATATTTTTATTATGCTACTCTCCTTTATTTTGGTGTTTTTTGTATGGGACACTTCTAGATACATGTAGTCATGAATATGTGTGAAGAGATACCATAAAGAGTTTATTTTAAGAGCTTATATATGTGGTCATGTGAACCTAACGGTACAAAACTTTGTAAAAGTCCACAAACCATGGTTTATAGTAGATTGTTTGACATCAATATTATAATAATGGACTTAGATAGTAACTTTCTTGGAGATACCCCTTTTCAATAATAAGACTCCTTGGCATACATCTTCATATAGTATTGCATGCTCTGGGTTATCTAGAAATGGTTGAGGAATGTTGAAAATTAAGTAATTCGTGAGAAAAAAATATACAAATATGTTTCTTTAAAAGTTATGAAATTTGTGTAAGTTCAATAAACAATGTTATCTTTTCCTAAGGTTTCTTATTAAATGAAAAAATAATATTTGACATGCATAAGTATATGGAGGACTCATTGTTAATATCTATGAAACCTAACCCATAAGAAAGGATATAACATATTCTTAAGGAATAATACCCTAATATGTTTGTTTGTGGAGATGTGAGGTGTGCAAAGGGTTATGAAAATCCAAAGGTAATGGTAAAGTTCAAACAACATTATGTTTCTTATGAAAAATAACTATATATGTATTATGGAACTTTTAAGGTAAATAACCTCTAAAGTAATTGATTGTCACTATTTTGAATAATCATGTAGATATTCATAGTTTATGATCATATTGGTATGGCATGCATCTACATCATGCTTCATGAACATAAATGCTTATGTGGATCAAAATAGTAAAGCCTATGTAAATGGAAGATTTATGAAGGACTCTGCCATGGCTTCTAGCTATTGAATTATGTGGTGGGATTCAATCTTTGTAGCCATCAACATTATGTAGTGATGATATAGCAAATCATGTGTGAGGTGGCTCACATCATAGTTTGGAAACCAACCTACTTATGTGCACCATGTTGTGAATCAGATCAGATTAGTTCCAGATGGATGTTTAAGTAAATAGTTCATGTAATGATTAAGCAAACATAAATTCCATCCTTAAACGAAGTAGATAATTCATGGTTTGATGTGTTTCATAATTTTAGTGATATTTATATTAAAAAGGACTAGTGCTAGTAGAATAATCATTTTTGTCTGTTAAATCCCTAAAATGTAAATGATTGGTCGAATCATGTGGATAAGTTGTTGGAGGTAAATATTGTATCTACTTGTATTGTATATTATGAGAATTAGGAAATCCTATAACCATGGTTTTGAGGATGAATTTACGACACAAGTGAATCTTTTTGAGGAATATTTGAAGACTGTCAAATCATGTTGTGCTTTAAGTTTAGGTTTGTAAAGTAGTAGTATGGTGATGTTTAGATACCAAGTGTAGCTATGTAGTTTGATAGTATGATGAAAAGTAAGAAACGCTTGATGAGTTTATATCTTAGTTTTAGGGAGGAATCTTCTCACAAGATAAACCATGATGTTTATTAAGGTAAATTGTGAAAGATAATTGTAATCATGTTATGATCCAAGTTTAACACAACAAGTTAGTGGTACGATGATGTCTAGAGGTTGCCAGATAGTCGTTAGGTTTATGCATGATGATTCTTAAAACATGAGGTGGTATAATTTATGAGATCGTATGGATCAATGGTCCAGGATCACAACAAAATAAGGTTTTGCATGATGTTAATGTGAAGCAGAGCTTAGAAAATATGAGTGATTAATATTTTCATTTAGTATTCCCAAGGATAATACAATTTTATGGTAACATGGTGACTACAAGTACATTGGGCTTATCTAGTTAAGAGAACCATGTTAAGATGCACAAAATGATTAAGAGTAACGTTAATTGAATAATGCAAACTCGATGGTTTTTCAAGGTAAAGGCACACTTAGGTGCAATGAGCATTTGGGTGCAATGCGCTCTTGGGAGCAATGAGCATTTCAATACAAGTTTACTTGGGGAAAATCACTTTTATTGACCCACTAATGGCAAGTAATAAGATCATGCTAATGATAAAGAATCATGAGACCGTACTTAATGCTTACTTTAAGACTAGAAGGTAGACTCATACTCGATAATATTAATACACTAGCACTTCTTAGTATGTGCAGACTATAACTTAGTTCCTTAAAATGAAGTATCATCAAGGGCCTCATGTTAGCAAGTTAACAAACCATGACCATATGGTTAATGGTTCTTACCACCTAAAAGTATAATTGGGATTCAGAGTTTTGAAGTCGTTAAAAGGTCATTCTCTTCACCTAAGTCAGTGTATTATATGACAAGATAAATAAGTAATAATGACTGCTGTTTTCCTTAAAAACAAAAATTTTTTGATGATACTTAATTTCTTGACTCATGATATCTAAAATTTTAATGATAAGCAATGGTCTTGATAGGCACCATAGTTTATTTGTCTAGAGGAATTGAGAATAATATGAGTATGATGAGCCATGTGATGTTTTTGGTAGTGGTAAGAGAAGACTTTGTCATATGTATCAAATAGTATGATTCTATTTATAAGTTGTGAGGGTGAAGAATAATGGATATACGTATACTTGACTCTTTGAGATAATGTATACTTCTACTTCTATATTCACGAAAAGAGATAATAATCTAGATCTTACAAAATAAAATATTGACCTATTTTGTTGGTTCAATGAGACTCATGTGAGTAATATGGTAGAGGTTAATAAGAAATGTGTGATTTAAATATACTATCATAAACCTAAGATGGTTAGATCTCCTATTATCGTTATTTGAATTGTGAGGATGAAATTCCTTATGATGGGTAGAATTGTAACATCCACATTTATTATAACCTAATAGAGGAAAATTAGATCAACATAATGCATGAATCTCAAAACTTGTATGCGGATGAATGGTTATATTATAGATCCCTAGGATCATGAACTGAGTCTTTCTAGCTTATATAGTCATGACATGAATCTTTTGGCAAGGAATGATGTTGTTATCTTCATTATGGCCTTTTTATGTGGTTGTGAAATTATTTCTTGATAATGTTCATTACAGATGGTTGAATAACCAAGTATGGTTATTAGAACACAAACATTGCACCATAATATGTGTTTGGAATACATATGAGGTGACATATTAGACAATTAAGTGTTATGTGGGTTTTGCGGTTGAGATATGATAATGATATTATGAAACCTATGCAATTAAGTTGAAACAACAATGAATTTGGGGTCCATAGACTCAATAGATCCTTTTCACATGATATGGTGTCACTAAATCTTATTTTAGACTTATAATGAATTTTATAATTGTATGTATCTTGACGATGATTGACAATCTGGTAGTAAATCTCAATTTGTTTCATCATTGAAACGGTCTCCTTTTTTATATTTACATTTTGGATTCAAAGGAATATATCTTAAATTCTTTTTCTCTAACAATGAATGAGATTTTATTTTGGTTAATATCTATCTTAAGTTTCATGTCATCTAGATTATTGAGTTTAGAGTTATGCATTTTGAGAAAATAATAGGGAGTAGAGGTTGCATTACCAAGAGTGTTTTGGATAATTCTACAATGTAAATATTATTACCTTTTATTGTGTAGATGTTTTAGTCAAGACTTTTGAGAAAACTTTATGTTGTAGAGTCTATCCACTGATAAGAGAAGTTAAATTAAGTTAATACAATGGATTAAAATAAATCAATAGATAAAGTGAATTAGAATAGGGGAGGTAGATGTGGAAGTTCATAACTACTAAGCTTATTCAAAGATCTATTAGTATATGTATGGGACAAAACTTGTATGACCTCTTTGGGAGGGTTGTCATTACCACTTGTGGGTTTATGATGCTCAGAAGTATGTTTGCTCAAGGACTCTGGTAACACCTTTAATGGACACAGAGAGAGGGTTCTCATGGCTAGGGAAGAGATCCATATTTCCTTTCATGGAGGTCACTGGAGAATTTCCAACATGCTTACTTGTCTTAGATCAAGTTTTAGTTGAGAATTTTTTATAGAGGCTCCTTGTGATGTTAAACCATAAGGGGTGGTGGGTGTGTGGAGTGCCCTCAAGAAGCACCATGGGCCACCATCAAGGTCCCCTATTTCTCAAGGGGAAATAGGGAATGCAGAAGAGGAGTGTTGAGGTCTGATCTGGGAGCTTCAAAAAAGTTGGTTTGATCTGTTGTAACATAAGATAATGTTGACTGATGGGATTTGGCTAGACTAAGGTTGGCCACTAGGAAGCCATGCCAACCTCCATTGACATGCATTCAAGAAGCTATCATAGAAGGAAGTCAGGCATGTAATTTCTACCTCCTATACCTTATGTGTTCCCTCATTGCCTACTGTGCTTCAATGTGTCATGCTATAAGTTTGCTTACCTCGTCTGATCAGAAGAAACATCTGGTCGTTGGACGTGATACAAGAACATGATTGCTGGTCACAAAGAAGACATGGGAGGTACGAGTTATCTAGATATGTTATTAAGTGGATCCTCCACTGGATCCATGAGAGTCATAGAAGGTATGGTGTTTTTTGGATAACCCCTTGAACTTGCAATAAACATTATAAGTGCTTAAAAGTCAAAAAAATTACAAACCATATATGAATTTTTATTGTGTTCTTAAGATATCGACAATGTGTTACCTTAGAAATCATAATTTGGCTTTATGTTCACGAATGTTTCAGAGTTCACATAATTAGGGTTTAGGATCCAAATTAATTTTACTTTGGTTTATGGTTCTAGGATAATTGAGGGTTAATATTAGGAGAATTTAGGAGAATAAGTTCCCCTAAAAATAAGTAAGTGGTTCATGCCTTGGGTTTATTATATTGCATCATTTTTTTTGTTCGCATTATCATGTTTTAAGTTTATATTATACATGATATCATGTGAATGCTTCAATGATGTATGAGGTATCTATTTATATTCATATCTTGTTAATATTTACTGTATACATGACTATATGTTAATCAGATAATTAAGAAATATATACCTCTTCATGTTTAAGTAATGCAATTATGGGATAAAACACTAAACAAGATAAGATAAGATAAGATCAAATCAGAATAGGAATCAATAATTATTCCCTATCTCATGAACATAGTATGGAAGGTTGGTGTCTCATGATCCCTTCAATTTACAGTTTCAAGCCCAAGCCTACACACTTTGAATGTGTTAAGTGATGTTAATGTTTATAGGTTCAAGCCCAAGCCTATGCACTAGGAGTGTATTTAGTAGCTTGCACACAATGTGTGTGTTCAGTGAGATCAGATCACATAGGATTCATTGAGAGGGTGCCCCAATAAGAATGATTAATCAAGATAAGAATAGATCCTAAAGCCATTAATGTTGCTTATGCATTATGATCATATCAATATTAAGCTTTACGTTAGGCTAAGTTATTTTCAGGTTATTACCAGAACCCAGCCACTTAAAATCCATTTTTCATATGCATGGCTATGCATGAATGCACATAGTTGTCTACAACATGGAATAGCTCCCAAGAGGTGGATGCACATATGATTTGAATACCTGGTGGGATGTTATCTATATGATCCAAGGAAGTTTTATTAGTTTTCTACTACTTTATGTATCAAGTTCCGTTGTTGTTCATTTTGCAAAAAGAATGTGTGTATGGGAATCAATATAACTATATCCTCTGGAAAGTTATTTTTTTTATTGGAATGAATGATAAACAATATTTGTGGTATTATCTGAATGTGAATTTTATGGTACATGCTTCTATGTTTTTATTTATGGATCATTCTTGGGGGATGTTGCAAAAGTGACATTAGAGAAATAATACAGTGGCCACCAGGAAAGTTTCCCATGTTCTTATAGTCTTCACCTCTTAGATGAGTCATAAGTGGAATCCTTAGTGAAGTCAGACCATGTATTAGTAACAAGAACCTCTTAAACGTATAGGTGCATTATCATACTCCCAAGTTCAAGAAATTATGAGAATATATGGATATGGAATATCCTAGCTACTAGATCTGATATAACCTAGATTGAAGGTCTACCTTTGTAAGAAGATAATTAAGTATAGATCAAGTAGGGTAAAATCCATAATAAGTTAGAATTATTTATGATGGAACAACGAGTGACTTCATGAGGTTGATATCATTTTGTTCAAGTAAAACATCATCACCTTCAATACATGCCTAGCATTAATATACAATTATCAATTTATGTTTTCCAAGGTACTGATTTTGGATATATGTTTTATGATTGATTTAGCATTTCCCTTCAACACTTTTAATATGATAGAACAAAAAATTATATAATTATTAACTCATAAGTGTTTGTGTTTTCTCAAACTTTTCAATTCTCAAACTCTTTTAAAAGAAGGAACTAAGAAATGTTTTTTCTGGGTTTGATGTTTTAGAAATTGAAGGTTTTACATTTATAATGCAAAAGACATAGAGGGATAAGAAACCTTAGGTTTAAGTGTCTTTGTTATGTATTTTAATTGTTGAATCCCTAGCTCATAGCATGTCCTCTTTATTTCTCAATTGTTTGTCGTATGGGACACATATAAATTGGGAATCTTATAGGATATGTTATGAGACACATTATTTTATTATGCTACTATCCTTTATTCTGGTGTTTGTGATATGAGACACTTGTACTAGGGGGACGTTGAAGATGGGTATAATAGATATAACATCTCTAGATACATATACTCACGAGTATGTGTCAAGAGATATTATAAAGAGTTAATTCTAAGAACATATACATGTGGTCACGTGAACCTAATGGTATAGAAACTATGTAGAAGTCCACAAATCATGGTTGATAGTAGATTCTTTGGCATAAATAATAGAATTGTTGAAGAGTAATAATGTGCTTGGGGATACATCAAAGTTGCAATGATAAGACTCCTTATTGTACATGTTCATCTAGTAATGCATGCTCTAGGTAATCTATAAATAATTGAGGAATGTTGAGAATTAAGTAATTCATGGAAATAAATTGTGAAAACATTTTTGTTTAAAAGTTAGGGAATGTGTTTAATTATGGTAATGGATGATATATTCTCCTAAGGGTTTATTATGGAATGAGATGATAATATTTGACATCCCACCGCATCGAGGACTTGTGTTAATACCTAGGAAATATAACCTAGAAAGAAGGGATATAACATTTTCTTAAGGAGGAATATCCCGATACGTTTTTGTATAGATATTTGAGGTGTGCAAAAGATTATGAAAATCCTGAGGTAATGGTTGGGTTAAGTTCAAAAAACATTATGTTTCTTACTTACGATAAATAGGTGTATATGTATCAGGGAACATGTTAAGGTAATTAACCTCCAAAGTAAATGAATGTAAATGTTTTTGAGTAGTTGAATATGTTCAAGTAGATATCCACAATTCAAGATCAAATTGGTATAGAATGTGTCTATATCATGATTCATGAATATAAATGCTTATGTGGATGAAAATCTTAACACCTAAGTAAATGAAGAAATTTTATGACAAACTCTACCCTGGCTTCTAGCTATATGGATGGACTCAATCTTTGTAGCCATTAACATCATGTAGTGAAGATATAGCAACTCATGTGTAAGGTGTCTCACATCATAGTATGGAGGCCAACCTACTTATGTGCACCATGTTGTGTATCTATTCAGATCTGTTCCAGTGATAAATTGAACCCTTAAACCAAGTAGATAATCCATGGCTTGATGTATTTCATGATTTATAGTGAGTTTTATATTAAAAGGAGTATTGAGGACAAAATAAGAATTTTTTTTGTTATACCTATGAATTGTAATCGATTGGTCTAATCCTTTTTGGTTTAGTGAATTAATGATTGGAGGTAAACATGGTATGTTTTGTACTATAGATATTCTGAGAATTAGAAAACCCTATTACTATGGTTCCAAGGAGGAATTTAAGGCACACGTGAATCTTTTTGGGGAATATTTTAGGACTGTCAAATCAAGTTGTGCTCTAAGTTTAGGTTTTAGTAGTAGTATGAAAATGTTTAGATACCAAGCTTAGGGTTGTATAGTATGATGAAAATCAAGAAACTGTGAATGATTTTAAATCTTAGTTTTAGGGAGGACTATTCTCACAAGTTGAACCATGATGTTTATAAAGGTATGTTGTGAAAGATAACAGTAATCATGCTATGATACAAATCTATGCTGATAAGAGTAGTATGATGATGTCCATAGGTAGACAGACGATTCCTCAGTTTATACATGATGATGCTTTAAAGATGGGGTGCTACACATTATGAGGTCGCATGGATTAGTGATCAAGGATCACAACGATATGAATATGTACATGATGCTAACATGAAGTAGAGTTTAAAAAAGATGAGTGATTAATATTTCATTTGAAATTCCCAAGAATAAAATGGTTTTATTGTAAGATGGTGACTACAAGTACATTGGGCTTATCTAGCTTATAACACCATGGTAAGATGGACAAAGTTATAAAGAGTAATGTTACGAAAGTAATGCAAATCGGTGGTTTTCCAAGGTAAAGATGCACTTGTGTGTGATGAGCACTTCATTGCAATAAGCTCGTGGGAGAAATGATCATTTCAATGCAAGTTTATTTGGAGAAAATTACTTTTATTGACCCACTAATGGCAAGTAAAAACATCATGCTAATGATAAAGAATCATGAAACAATACTTAGTGCTTATTAAGACTGGAAGGTAAACTCATACCTAATAAGTTAATTACCTTACACTTTAAGTCCATGAAAACTATAACTTAGTTCCTTAAAAGGAAGGATATCTAAGGCCTAGTGTTAGAAAGTTGACAACCCATGACCATATGGTTAATGGTTTGTACCACCTAAGAAGATAATCAGAAGTTGAAGTTTTGAACCCATTTGGAAGCTCATTCTCTTGACCTAAGTTAGTGTATTATATGATAAGAATGTAAATAAATAACAATAATTAGTGCATATGAATTCCTGCATAAAGTGGGGATTCTAATTGTAGTAGTAAGATGATGTTTTTCACAAAATACAAAAAGTTATGTTTTAGATGATAGTTAATTTCTTGACTCATGATATCCAGAAGTTGAATGATAAGTAATTCTCTTAATAGACACCACAACTTATTAATATAAAGGAATTGAGAAAAATATGAGTACGATAAGCCATGTGATGCTTTTTCTAGTGGTAAGGGAAGACTTTGGCATATGTATCAAGTAGTATGATGCTTTTTATTAGTGGTGAGGGTGAAGAATAATGGATATACAATCGTTGACTTTTTGACACAATCTATATCATTGTTTCTATATTCATGAAAAGAGATAAGAATATATTTCTTACAATACAAAATCTTGACATATGTTGTTGGTCCAAAGAGATTAACATGAGTAATGTGATGGATGTTAACAATAAGAGTTTTATTTAAATATACTAGCATAAATGTAAAGTGGGTATATCCTCTATTAGTCATTTGAATTTCAAGGAGGAAATTTGATAAGGTGGGTAGACTTGTAACACCCTCATTTATGATCACGTAATAGAGGGAAAATACATCAACATAATACATGAAGCTCAAAACCTATATGGGGATGAATAGCTATAGTACGGAGCCCTAGGATCTTGATTTGAGTATTTCTATCTTATATATTAAGCACGTGAATCTTTTGGTGAGGAATGATGATGTTATCTTTGTTGTTCCTTCTTTTATGTGGTTATGAAAATAGAGTCTTGATAATTTTCATTAAAATTTGGTTGAATAACCAAGTATGGTTATTAGAACACAAACATTGCACCATGATTTGTGTTTTGAATCCTTATGAGGTGACATATTAGACAATTATGTGCTATGTGGGCTCTGCGGTTGAGATATGTCAATGATATTATGAAACATATGAAATTAAGTTTAAACAACAATGAATGTGGGTCCATAGACTCAATAGATCCTTGCCAAACAAGATTGTGTCACCAAACCCTATTTGAGACTTACAAAGAATATTTATTATTTTATGGCACTCAAGGATGTTTTGAAAATCTGGTAATAAATCTCAATTTGTTTGATCATGGAAATGATCTTCTTATTAATAATTAAATTTTGAGTCAAAGTAATATATCTTAAATTCTTTTTTCTTTATCCAATAATGAAATTTGATACGAGTTAATAATTATCTAAAATTTCATATAATCTAGATTATTCAGTTTGGAGTAATGCATTTTGAAAAAAAAAATGAGTAGAGGATGTATTACCTAGAAATTTTGGATAATTCTGCCAATATGTCAATATTATTACTTTTTATGAAGTAAATGTTTTAGTTGAGACTTTTGAGGAAACCTTATGTGGTAGAGTTTATCTATTGATAAGAGAAGTTTTATGAATTTTATACGATAGATTCAAATAAATTAGTAGATAAAGTAAATTAGATTAGGGGAGGTAGATATGGGGGTTTGTGGAAGTTTGGAAAACTACTTGTATGCCCTCTTTGGGAGGGATATCATTAATACCTATGGGTATAATATTCTCAAAAGTATATTTTCTCGAGGACTATGATGAAGCCTTCAATTGGAATGGAGGGAGGGTCCTCATGGTTGGGGGAGAGATCCACACTATCTTTCAAGTAAGTCTACAAGAGAGTTTCAGACTGGATTACTCTTCTTCCCTAAAGTTTTAGTCGAGTCTTTTCCATAGCGACTGCTAGTGCTACTCCCCCAGAATAGGGTGGTGGGTGCAGAGTTCCCTCGAGAGGCACTAGGGCCCATTGTCAAGGTCCCTTATTTGTCAAGGATAAACATGGGATGTGGAAGAGGAGTGTTCAGGTCTGGTTAGGGAGCTTCAACATTGTTGGTCTGATCCTTTATATCATAGAAGGTGGTTTTGACTTATATGATTTGACTTCACTAAGGATGGTCATTGGGGAACCATGCTAGTCATCACTGCCATGGTTCTAAGAAGTCGTTATAGAAGGAAGTGACACATGTAACCTCCACCTCCTATACCCTGTGTTTTCCATTTTCACCTGCTATGCTTCGAGATGTCCAACTATAGGTTAGCTTGCCTCGTCGGAGTAGAAGCCACCTCCAACTTTTGCTATTTGAGAACACAACCCCCTAGTGTGTATCTTGATCATGAAGAAGAAAGGGGAGGGATGGGTATCTAGATTTGTTCTTAAGTGGATTCTCCACTGGATCCATGAGGGTTATAGAAGGTATGTTGTTTTAAAAAAAACCCATGAACTTGAATGCTAGGAAGTTGAAAAAATACAAACCATATATGAATTTTCCTTGCCTTCTTAAGGCCTATCCAATCAGATAGGTCACAAGTCATAATTTGGCTTTGTGTTTGCAAAGTTTCTAAAGTAACCTAATTAGGGTTTAAGATCCTAATTATTTTTCTTTTAGTAATAATTTAATGATAATTGAGGTTAAAGATCAGGAGAATATATGACCATCCTTTCCCCTAAAACTAGAAAAATGGTCCATGACTTGGTCATAATTCGGTTTTGTTTGCGTTATCAATG
>OY856410.1:1159487034-1159537034 GCA_963693085.1 Alisma plantago-aquatica | reverse complement strand
CAAAGCATTTATTGTAAAGAATAGGACCTTCTATTGCAGTCATCCCAACCTTCCGGATGCGTCCATAATAACAATGGTAAATGATTACCCCTGTGGAGGGGGATATAAAAATCGGACTTGCTATGATTGCTGTCAGGTCCGGTCCTAATGCTTCTTCATAGAGCAACACAACAATCCGTGATCTGGTAAGTATTTTGATACAAAAAAACCTTTACTTTTCTTGGTAAACTTATTAATTTTTAAATGCCGTCACTTCACAGTGATTGACATTTTTTGTTGTTACCCTTTCGGCCTCTCAAATATTCAACAATACTACAAAACATTTGACTGATGACGGCTTTAGGTTTAGAGTAATATGTAGTTCAGCTAGATAATAGCCTGGAAAGTTTATGTAGACGTTAAAATTCTTCATCGTCATGATAAGAAAACATGTTTTGACATTTTGAACTAAATTATGGCATTGATATTATATACATGTATGTCTCTTGATCGAGCTAGGCTTTAGGATAGTAAGGACCAATGTAACATGGAGGTGATATGGAGACACCAAAAATAATATAAGGGTCAGAATCTAAGGACCAATGTAACATGGAGGTGATATGGAGACACCAAAAATAATATAAGGGTCAGAATCTGCATATGGAGTACAAGAAGTTTATATACTAACATACATAAGGAAGTTGATTCGTTGATTTAGTTATTAAATCTTTAGCTTTGAAAGGACGAAATGGTATTATCCTCGATGATAATGATCTTGAGATGATATTTTTGGTTATTGTTTTGATTGTTTGAATTATTACATCCAAAACAATAACATTGAGAAGTTTTAGACATATGAATGCCACAAGAAGAAAAATATTTGCCGACACATTGTATCAAATCAACAACAACTTATATTTTTATTTCCTAATAACTATGTATATACGACTACATCAATATCATGGATATAATTATCACAAAATGTTTTATGTATTTTTTGTTGCATCAAGGATGATACTATTTCGTCCTTTCAAAGAGAAAAACATTATAATACATTACACAAAAGGAATTCATCACAATAAAATTATTCAATCTCAATCAAAATACAAACTTATAAAAAACTAGAGTTCTATCCGACACAGATTTATTATCCCATGCAAATTATACATACAACTAAAACATGTTTTATATATTTGGGTATTTTTTTCATCCTACATACCCCATAATCTCAATGTACAATCTTGTATATATTAATAATTTTTAGTGTAAAAAAGCATCATTTCACAAATTCAACTTTTTCGATAGTATGAAGCATATCATATACCATCATAGACAGCACACAATAGTTTATAATGAAAATGTCACTTCAATGGACCATTTTTTCACATTTTAATTTATTAATGTGGTAAACAAAAGAGTCTTTATTGATAATGCATTCTACTAATCTAACTAAAGTTCTATTTTGTTTTGTGATATGTTCTAGAATGAAACGGACTGCATGATTTTCATTCTTTTGAGATTTCTCAAAATTTTCTAAATAGTCGATGTTTTCATTATATCAAGTCAAAAAGGTATTAGATTTATGTTTACGAGAAATAATTCATACTAATAAATATTACAACATCCTTATTATTCATCATGACATTTCAAATAGCTAATTATATTGAAAAATGGTTGTAGTATTCATCATTGTAGATAAATTTTAAGAGCATAGTTATCCTTACATACTCATGAATAACATGCACATGATGTGATACCTATGTGTGTTAAGTGTTTTTATATTGGCATACACTTGATATTAATCAGAATAATAAGTTATCATATTTTTTTGAAAGTAAACCTATTACCCTATTTCACCTTTTATTGTGACCAAATTTTGACACTCTTTAAAATAAGAAATATTATAATGAACACATTTTACACTTCCTAAAATTAATTTTTTTATAATGAATAAATATGGAGACTTGTGTAAGAAGGTTATTAGATAGAAACAATATACAAAAAAACAAGTGTAAGTTTTTCCTATTAACTAGATTTCTTGATGAATTAACTTCTAATGTCAATGTTCAAATTCATTTATACCTATATAAGTAAATTGTATGCAGCCTCTTTTATTATCAATTTGTGAAATACATTTTATTTGAGAAAACACTAGAAGGCTGAACCAAAAATAAATAAGAAAATTATTGTTTGGGTCCGTACATAAAAACCATGATAGATTGAGATCAATTATTTTTTCTTTTTTTACTTGCAAAAATGTCCCCTTATCGAGTAATTAGTTTACAATCATTGAGATGTCATGAAAACATAATATTTGGGTATTTTTTAGTTCAATGTTATAATCACTAACTTGAACAAGTATTATAGATACCCACATGCTAATGATTCTTCAGGTGTGATACCAATTTTTATCAATATAGAATAATGTATGGTTGATTCTCTTAGCATGAATGATAAAAACACTAAAGTTATTGTAAGTGTGTGATTACAAACTCAAAGATAAAAAACAAAAACTTTAATACATTTTATTGTTACCCATGTTAGTCTGAAAGAAAAGATGGTCTATTTTATAATATTAGTCAAAATATGTTGTAAGCATGTCTACAATGATTGGAAGAAAATAGTGGAGTTTCTCTACTATCTAAGGGACATGTGTAGTTAAGTGTATATTACACAATGATGCAACCAATCAAATGCACAATAAATAACTAGGGCTTCTAGATTTTGGCCACAAGAATGTTATCAACATTGATAAAGGCAATTAATTCATTGGAATAGCAAAGAGGCATCACTATGATATTAGGTGAGACACTGTGCTTATGAAGGGGTTGGGAGGAAGAACACTCATTCAATTGTTCTACTTTAATTCACTTATAACTCAACCTAAACTAAAACATTTGTATATATAATATTCATGATACATATATCTAGAAAGGTGATTAGTTTTTTTTGGGTCGATCTAAAATGTGTGTTGCTATATATTACCAAAACTTTGGGCACATGGTACCCCATTACATCACAGAGGACAGCAAAATAAATCCTAGCAATGAATCCAGTGCCCCACACAGGGGGAAACACTGGATCCTCAAGATAAACCAGGAAAAGAAGGAGACCTAATAAACTCCAAGCAACTAGTTCCAGACTTTCCTACCAGAAGAAGAACTATCTCGAATTGCCATACATACAAAAAAGCACACCCACAAATGGTAAGACAGTTCAACATAGCTCATACAACCGTTATTCGATCCAGAATCAACTATTGAAGTTGCAGATCTGCTCTAGTCGCTAGAAACCATAATCCATGTTAGGATAACACCTGAAAAATGGATCTCTATGCATCACGCATATTTAGAACCAGCCTGAACCATAGATCCAGCAGAAACCGAGCATTCTTGTATAGGAGAGCGATCAAGAAGGAAAGATTGAGTTCAGCCTTTGCCGCTTTGCACATCATCACTCACAATCAAACCACCCACAAGGTGTGGTGACATGTCAAGTTTAGGGAATCCTTCAAGCTTCAATCCTCGAAAGCAGCAACCTATGTTGTCCTGCAAGGGTCCTTCATGCCACACCAGAAACATTGCTTACAAACACTGCTGAATGCAAGCAGCATTCCGTCGAACATCATAAGGATGTTCCCAGGGAGGATCTGAAGAGGAAATGAAGAAACACAACCCCCCTTGAATCCAACCTCACACACGGCACCTGCAAACACAGAACATCTCGT
This sequence comes from Alisma plantago-aquatica, assembly GCA_963693085.1. Taxonomy (NCBI): domain Eukaryota; kingdom Viridiplantae; phylum Streptophyta; class Magnoliopsida; order Alismatales; family Alismataceae; genus Alisma; species Alisma plantago-aquatica. Next base: position 1,159,533,328 of record OY856410.1, on the reverse strand, counting down.
CGAACACCTAGCAAACGTTCAAACCTAAGCTGCATAGGAGGAGACAACCACCACAGCCACAGATCGAAGCACCGAAGCAGTTGGCGAGGAGAAACTAGAGCAGTGAGCAATCAGAGCCGCATCAGGACCTGCTTGCACGACGACTCCTTGACGAAACCTTGAGGAAGGCGCCGCCTACCATCTGTCAATGGCCACCTAATGTAGAACAGAGCACGAAGGCTCACCACACACCCGCCGCTTGCAGGGCACGGCGAGGTAGAGCCGAAAGATACTCATTACCACCGCCAGCTGGAGCACGCACGTCGTGAGCCTACTCCGCCAAACAGCTCAGCGTTACCCAGCGAGGAAGCCAGCTGTGAGCGCCAAGGCGGGAGCCTGACGACGTCGTGGCTAGACCTCATCCTTGACAGCCAACGGGGAAGGGGTAAGGAGGTGCTAGTGAAGAAAGGGGAGGACGCCCCTTCCTTCCTCAGCGTGATGAAGCAGCACGCAGAGCCCGCAGGTCTGGGACAGATCGGCCGCTCGCCATCCATCACCCTTGAATGGAATGGCGTCGACAAAGTCAAGATCGCTGAGGCTCTGCCCAAATCTGATCACACTCGCGGCGCATTGCATCGTCCTACCACCCTTGACCGCCGAGGAGACGCCAGAGACTCGATCAGCCCCCTAGCTCCAGAGATCTGCCGCGATCAACCCACATAACACCACCCAAGGCCTTTGGGGGCCAGGGGGAGGAAAGCGTCGAGGAGGCACTCCCTCCCCCCAGCGATCGCCGCCGGAAGGGTAGAGAGAGGGGGGTAGAAAGGTGATTAGTCATAGTCTTTAAATTATATATGTTTAATCAATAAAACTTTCATACTACCATAGTCAAATATAAAAAATAGTTATAAGAGATATATGTTCCTACCACACAAGAATCAGTAGTGGTTTAGTTATCATTTTATATAACGCTAGATGATGGTCCATATAGAAAATTAAGAATATACTCTCCAGGTGTGATAATTGAAACATCATAGTAACGGTCATCTTGACATGGTTATCTAGTTTGGGAATCATTTAACACTATATATGAGAAAACATAGTGCTATTATGGTACTTGTGAGAATTGTATTTCTCAAAATTAATTAGTTTATTATGCCATGGTATCCTTGCTTATTTAAGTAGCATATTTACATTATATTTCATGAATGATGTGACTGAGTGGTTGCATACTTAAAAATTTGAGACAATTTCTACATTCATAGAGGGTCAAAATTGTTCTCTATAGTTGTGTCTATGCAGGAAGTTATGAGACCCCCATAGGCGTGTTGTATATTGTTTTTCCCTTCAATTTTTTTGAATTTGTTTCAATAATAATACTTTATTTTAATTCCTATAAGTGATATGGATTATCTAATACCACCTTAATAATAGATGAATACAAGCTATGGGTCTATCTTACAAAACATGATGAATGATATGAAAATAATATTGTGTAATATGAAAACAATATTATGGATCATATATGAAGACCAACTAAAAAATATTACAAGTCATATTTATAGTATCTTACAAATCAAGACAAATGATATGAAACAATATACTGTAATACTTTTGGAAGTGATATATGTAATTCTTTCAAGGGAGAGTTTAAAGAGATTACATTAAAATCATTTTATGAAGCATGATCAAATGAAGCATTCAATAATATTTTCCATGAAACAAGTAGTATTGTATCATTCGTCTTTTGAATTGGGCATATTTCTCTCAATATAAAAATGATAATTGATGTAAAAATAATTTATGTAAAGAAAACATAAAAAAACAATAACTTCCATGTTATGGTTATGGAAAGAGATTACATTAAAATCAGTTTATGATGCATGATCAAATGAAGCATTCAATAATATTTTCCATGAAACAAGTAGTATTGTATCATTCTTCTTTTGAATTGGGCATATTTCTCTCAATGTAAAAATGATAATTGATGTAAAAATATTTTTTTGGTATTACAATTAGATTTTACTACTAAATGAAATGAAAAAGAGTAATAAGCTATGTGTATGAAGTATAATATTTGAATAATATTATATTCTAAATATGTTGGTACTATTACATCTTTTTTTCATAAATTTTTTTTAAGATTTCAACCATGCATTGGTATTGTTTTAAACTTTTGAGGTTATTTAGGCCTGTAGTGGATGGTTTTCCACAAGCATTTATGTGAATTTAGTTGATACTTTGAGCTATTATATATTTTTTCTACATTGTTTTCATCAATGATATGTGCCATAACTCAATACTAAGATGAGATGGTCTAAGAATGGATATCAAGGGTGAATCCACCCTATATTAAGAAGTGAATAAAACTACATGATAAATTTATTGTTAAGTTACTCAAATCCACTATTTGAAGCAAATAAATGATTATTGGTCATTTTTTAAAATGGTGGTTTCATAAAAAGATGAACTATGTTTATTGTAATTGTTATTTTCATTTTAAAGTAATGAACCATACTAATGAAAAATAATTGGAAAATATTTGTAATATAATTTGGTTAAGAATGAAATATGTCATAAACAAAAATGACGTTGGTAATGGGGATTATAATATATTGTATATGAAAATGTTCAACATACTACAAGAAAAACCTAATCAAGACATGTGAAAATGAATAAAATATACATGCCAACACCTCAAAAAAAATTAGTAATAAGAAAAAAAGTAAAATTGCAAAGTAAAAAAAAAGTGAATGTTGAAGAGAATAACCTAGTACTTATTTGGACAATTTGTAATGTGTTTGGAAATAATGTAATACAAATGAATAATTTGTACATATAGTAGATATATTGTAACATACAGACATAAACTGTAATATGTAAAACAAGTCTGAATTATCTTTCTAAGAAGGAATATGAAATAAACTTTAAATATCAATTGTCATCATTAATTACAAATTTCTTATTCTCATTATGGATTCTCAGTTCTCATTATAAAATACAATTGTCATTGTAATTCACTATACGTCGGCAGAATACCACTTGTTTACTTGCTGCTATTTCTTATAATTATCATCTTGGTAAGGATAAATGATATGTTGTAATGAGAACAGAGAATCTGTAATGGAAAGAAGAAATTTATAACTAAGAATGACATTACGTAAGACAATCTGAAAGTATCATTTCTCTTAGATAATAGAATTTGATGCATTTAGATTTGTATTATAAAATGTCATCCTTGATTACATATCTTTCCTTTCCATTACAAATTATCTATTTTGATTACGGACATTTCTTTCTTATTACAAAATGTCATCTTTCTTTACATGTCGTTGTAATTCACTATATGTTGTCAGAATGTCACTTGCTTACTTTCTGTTGTCGGGTTTTATGTAACATTTTGTTGAATTTAAAAACTCTGTAAGGATAAATGTTATATTATAATGACAACATGGATTCTATAATAGAATAAAAATATTTGTAATGAAGGATGACATTCTGTAATAAAATCTGAAGTATTATATTATTTCCCATATGTTTATTTGTCTCCACAAAACGACACCACTGTAATGATTTTAGATCTGTTACATTGGGCATTGGTATATTTAATGATTGGTACGTGTCTAATATTGATGTGGTTGGCACCTAATATTTTTACTCTTAGATCAGTTTTGCACCACCACTCCATGTACATATAATTATTTATAAAATAATTACCAATAGTGTCACCGCTATTCCATTCCATGCACGTACAACAGCTGCAAATAATTACAATTATTGCCACCGTTACTTCAGATCAATATAACGCAATGTATAACGAGGCACGGGTAACTTTGCTTCGCTACCCACGCAGGCAGCAAGTGAATTACCATATATATATATATATATATATATATATATATATATATATATATATATATATATATCTGTGTGTGTGTGTGTGTGCGCCTGCGTGCGTGTACGCGTGTATATGTGTGTTTGCGTGTGTATTCTATATATTTGTTTCCTACCGACAAGGAGTGGCTCAAGTGGTCAAGCACGGTGTCTCCTCATGAAGGGACCCGAGTTCGAATCCCAGTTGCCGCATTGATTTACAACCCTCCCAGGCATTCGGCCTCCACCACGGGTGTGGGAGAGGGGGGAGAAATCTTTCTCTCTTAATCCCATATATTTGTTTCCTGAGTCAAGTAAAAAACTTTTGTTATGAGTGGACCTAGTTTTGAAATAGGAAGACATCAAACTGTAAAGAGATGATCAATTTTGTAATATAAAGACTCATTTTATAAACACAGCGTAAATTTTTATATCGTGTTTGCCAAAAAAATTACCAATGACACTCCTTGAAAGAAAAATATTTGCCCCAAATTATGAGTGAAAATTTATAGTTGAAATGGTTAAACTGTAACCAGAAAGGCCGGGTTATAACCCAAATTTTTAGCAATGAATTTATGTTATCTAGTTGGGTAACAAATAAATCTCTCTCTCTCTCTCTCTCTCTCTCTATATATATATATATATATATATATATATATATATATATATATATATACACATATATATACATATATATGGGGGATGTATTAGTTACCTAGTTGTTTGTAACATAAATTTAGTTACCCAGTGATTCTAGTTACAATCTGAGTATTTTAGTTATAATTTTTACATTCTGGTTACAATCTGAGTATTCTGGTTATAATTTTAACATTCTGGTTACAAATTTTCAGGCCCGGTTACAGTTTTGGGCTTCCAAGAAATGTCATTTTTACTCTTTTCACAGAAAACATTATAAAATTGACAATCTTTTTACAAAATGAGTCTTTGTATGGTGTCATCATGTTACAAAAGTGGCTCCACATAATATATATATATATATATATATATTTGTGTATTTTCATTTCACTTTCTTATATTCAATTACAACCTTTATCAGAGATTTTGACCATGTGATTAACTAATTGTTTATGTGATCGTCATTGTTGTTGATGTACATGGTTAATGATCTATGCATAGAGAGTTACAAAATTATCATCAGGTTTTCCATCCTCTCATATCCACATATGATAGCTTGATCTTAGATCACAAACATATATGCATCATAACATGGTTGTGCTATACACACTTATACAAGTGGCTCATCAAACAGCTCCTAAAACTTTACCTATATCAACTGAGGTTCCCCTAACCCTTGTCTTGAGGGCAGTTCCATGATCACTCACATTGAGATCACTCATCTCTATGAGTACCATATGTGCAAAGTCTATCTTGGCTCTTTGGTCTAGGGTTCTCAAACCTACCTCACTGGCATTAATGATCAACTTTACTAGCTTTAGCCACATAAGCACAAACTAAATCAAAACATGGCATGACATTCTCTTTATATGTTCTCTTCCCATCAGATTAACTTACTCATATTTTAAATTCCATATACAACCACCAGATTTATGTAGGGAACCACCAACCCAAGCAGGAGTTTTCACAATATAGTAACATTCAAAACCTCCTCTAGGGTCTTGGGATTCTCTTTCCTACACCTAGATGGTAGGTAATCATATTCATATCCATATACACAAAAGAAACCACTCTCTATCTATACAGTTTTCTCTTTTGATGAACATCTAGGCCTAAACAAAACTATATGAATCATGCATAAAGAAAATCAACTCATTCATTCGAGGTACACTAGTTTTGTACATATCATATCACATATTCCTCATATTTGTCATATATTAAAAGGTTAGATCGTCAGACCTCCTCTTGGTGGGTGTAACGACACTCCCCCCATTATCCCCAATTAAGGTGGACTGAGAGGGCAAGGGCTATTACCTTATTACAGGATCGATGGTTTAGCAATTAACCAAGAATAATTATTAAATTTCACTATACAAAAAAGAGTTGATAACATGATGAAATATAATATCTCCACTAAGGAGTTGTAAGATATGGAAATCTATTATCTACAATATGAAATAAAAACTATCTATCTAAATCCTCCATAATAACTTTAGATCATTTCTTTTGGTGCCTTCCTCTCTGGATGTCCATTATGTAGATTTATAAGTTAACCTAAAATGTTGTGAAACAAAAATACAGTCAATATAATAAGATATACTAGTATGTGGGGGGAACAAAATATTCACATGTAGGTGTAACAATATAATCAGCCGTAGCAACAATTATTAAAAAAAATTGAACATGCATTTTCTTTGTAATTTCTCAACTTAATCTCTATGGTACACTCCCTCACTAGAGTACCCATGGTGGGGAACCCTCTCACTAGTGTTTTTTTATGTATAGTGGACTTATCATTACCTCTTGTACCTGGGCTTGGTTTGTTATGGCCTTCCTTTCCCAGCTAGGCCTCACAATGACCATCCTATCCCAGCTTGACCTCATAATGACCATCCCATCCCGTCATGGTCTTATTGTTGATCTTCCTATCTCATCTTGATCACCCATCACCATAATGACATTTCATACATCCCACGTGTATCAATTAAATCTACTAAATATAGTTGAGTAAGTTATACTTATATAATGTATATCCATAGTGACTTTATAAATTGTAGGAAGTAAGAAAACATGCATGAATTTAATTGCAATCCAATAGGGAAAATTTTGAAAAACTATGGAAGTCATTTAATCCAAGTAGTCATAGGTGTAGCCACATACCTTTCTCAAAAGTGATCAATGGTCCAAGTAAATAAATGTAGTTGAGATTAATCAAGCAATCACCCAGAAATTAATGCATAACACCTAAGTATTACTATTTTGTTCAGAAAGTCACACTAAGACTGACTTGGGTTCCAACATAAGGTTTTGAGTCAAATTAGAGTTTCATCAGGGTTTTGTCTTTCCAAACCCTAATCATCACTTTTATTTTTTTTTAACTCATAAACCCTAATTTTGATGTTATATGCATTATTAACCTCAAATTAAGTCCAAGATATCCTTTTTATCCAAAATACAAAACTTTACCCATTAAAGTCATTTAAGCATATTATGTTCATTAAAATTAAGAAATTAGGGTTTCCATTCTTTAAATGCATTATAGTTAGTAACTTTAGGCATTTTTGGTATCTGGTGTAGATCTAGGTCTTGAAACTATTTTTATTGAAATCCTTGCATTTTCCTAATCATATTATTTGTCACCATTGGATAATCCTATAATTTCTTATGATTTTAGCAAATTTAATGATTTTTGGCCAATGAGGGTTTTCCACCTTGGCGATGAACCCAAGTCCCGGCCTTGCCAACTAGGTTGGACTGAGCCAATGGGCTCATACCAGTTCAGTGGTTCGTGCTCGTGTGGATGCTCATTAGAAAGAGCGAAGAAAGATAGGAAAATGATGGAAAATTCCTTACCTGAAAGGAGAGGAGTTGGGTCTAGTCTAGTCTTTTCACCCCTGAGATTGTCTCCAACCTTATTTCTTTTACGAGTAAGATAGAGATTGACTTTGAGGTTCTGACCTTCTAAGTGAGGAGAGATGGTTCCAACACCCTTGTCTATCCACGATGGAGTCACTAAGGGTCTCAATTACTCTAGTAACGGTCAGATTCGAGAGGATGAAAAAGAGATATTTTTTAGAGAGTCTAGGGAGAAGCTAGGGGTGAAGGACGAGGCTAGGCAAAGAATTGAGGGTAGTGAAATCATTGTGAAGTCGAGTTGAGTCTCATGAGTAGACTTAGGGTTTTGCAAAGGGTAGGCATCCCTTCATATAGTCTCGACTATAGAGGATAGGGTTTTGATCGAGTTTGTGCATTAGGAAATTCCTGTAGGGTTCACCAAGTTAGGCAAAACCTAGGGTAGGTATATGCAAATTAACCTTGTGAATCCATTGGACTAGTTTTTAGATATATTGAAGAGGGAGAGAGAGGTGGAAAGATCCATTGCAATTATTTTGTTGGTTTCCTAAATTAATTGAAGCTAGACGATGGTCGTCTGATCATCAGATTTTGATCCTACAACCAGAGATGTGTGTGATAATATAAATGTCTACAAATTGCTTTTACTAATTGGTAAAATATAGGTGACATTTATTGTATATTTTCATTAATTCATTCACTTTAGGAATTCTAGTAAATTCCATCTCTCTCTCGTTTAATCTTTTAAATTCAAATTTTAAAGGAAAGTTTTAAATATTTTTAACTACATGCATGCAAGCTTTGAGATCAAAATACATAAGTTAAAAGTGATTTTCTTTGTCTCCAAATCTCCCCTTTTTTGTAAATATCATGGAAACTAAACTGGAATCAAAATGAAAAATAGAAGGGAAGCATTTTAAATCCTTCGAATGACATGAAAGGAGGAAGGAGGGGCAAGAAGACCATGACATGCAGTCATCTGGTTGTTTAAGATAGTGTTTTTCTACCTGATCATCTAAATCCAAATCTCCCCTTTATATCCTTTATTTAAGGCATCAAATTAATTTTTTTTTCTAACTTGCCCCTATTTCTTATTTTGATTATTTTTCTCATTATAAACAATATGGAAATGAAAGAAATCCATTAGTTTCCTTCAACACCACCTTTTTAGAAAACTCCACATAGTCCTATATGTAGAATACTGTCTTTGGTAATTCACTTTATAATTTGATTTTCTCTCTTTCTTTTCCCAATTCTATTATTGGGCTAGTCAACTCAGTAAAGACCATGAAAATTATTGCAAAGGAGAAATTGCACTTTAAATCCACACTTTAAAATAAAGGACACCAAGTTTCTAATATATCCTACTTATTCAAATATTTGCATTTCATATGTAAATACATGTGAAAAACCATGTTATAACATCATTTCCCTCTTATATGAATCTTTTCTATAAAATTAAACTAATCATACAAAAAGATTAGGATTAGATTTTTTCATGTTAGTCTTTAGCTCCCATGTGGCTTCATCTTCTCCATGGTGCTTCTAAAGAACATTTATCATTTATATCTTTTTATTCATGAGTTCTTTCACTTGGGCATTCAATCCTCTTATGTGACTTAGGATATGTCAACCTCCCTTGGACTTCAATAGGCTCAATGTTTAACACATGGGTAGGATCCTTCACATAGCACTTCAGATTGGACACATGGAACACGTCATGAATTATACTATATTATGGGAGTAAAGCTAAATGATAAGTGGCCTCTCCAATCCATTCCAAGATATCAAACAGACCCATGCATCGGGGACTCAACTTTCCTCTACTTTTAGCTATAGCTCAGAGGGGTCAAATTTTCAAAAACACATGGTCACCTACAAAAAAGTGCAAATCTCACTACTACAGAAATGGCTTATAAAGTCACTTTTCAAGGTATCGGTTGTATACATAAACGGACACCTAAACTCTACAGTGTCGGTTTATAACATAAACCGACATACAATTTGTGAAGGTCGACCAGACACGGGTACCGCTTTTATTAAGTGTCACTTAATTAATAAAAAACTGACACCTAAAATCAACCGCCAAAACCAAAATTCCAGCGAAAAAATTACCTCCAAAATTTGACATATGTCGTCGGTTCATAAATAAATAACCGACGACTAAAGGGTATTCGCGAGACAGGAATAGGTGTCGGTTGACCTTTAGTTAAAAACCGACGACTATAATATAGTATAGGTGCCGATTTTTGGAATAGAACCGACAGTTGGTTTATTTGTCGGTTTATTAGAATAACCGACGCTTATTGTCAACTTAATAGCTCACCAGTGTGAGCTTCTCTTCCCCTTTTCCAGTTTCATTCCTGATTTCAGTTAGGTTCGGCGATTTCTTGCTCGCCCCCGCCGGTCGTTTCTCCTCCGCCGACGCTCCGTGCTCCTGCCCTCGTCGCTGCTCCGTGCTCACTGGCGGCCGTGCTCCTGCTCCTGCCCTCTGTGCTCACTGGCGGCCGTCCGTGCTCCTGCTCCGTGCCCTCGCTGCTTCTCTGTGCCCTCGCCGTCGTTGCTCCGTGTCCTCGTCGGCGCTTCTCCTCTCTTTGCCGCCGCCTCCGCCAGTGGTTACTGTGCTCCGGCCGCTGCTCTCCTCTGCCCTCAAGGTATGCCCGCCCGCCCTGCCTTCTTCCTTCTTCCTCTGCTCCGGCGGCTGCTTGGGCGGTGCCAAGGCACGCCCAAGCAGCTGTTGGGTGTTTTTTTATTTTTTTTGAAAGTTATTTACTTATTTGTGTTTAGGGTTTAGGTACTGATTTTGTGCTTCTACTGAGTTGAATCCTCTATTGTCTATACAATACATGTAATTTTGATCAAGTGATGATATGTAAATGTAGAAATAAGTTAGTAAGGTATCAATGATAAGTCTGCTGTAATGTGATGTAAAATAGTTATTGTATCATGCATATCTTAATACTTTTTTGTTTTATAGTTGTATAGGGCGTTTTATGTGTGACAAGTCTATTGTTTTATATATAGTTGTGCATACCTGTGAGTTATCAGGAACACCTAAATGAATGTCTAACACCTAAATGAATATCTAGTTGTGTATTTTCCTAGTATCGTGAAAGATTCTCAATCGTGTGTATCACATGGGATTCTTATCTCAACACAATGGACTGCAATATATGCATCTAATGCCTTAAATGGAAGACTCGAATGTTATAAAATCTCATCAAAGTAGGTAGAAACAACTTATATATATTCAGATCTTAATAATTCCATGAAGTGCACATTATCTTACTCAGGAAAAGTATGTGTATAATGTAGGATTAGTTCCATATAATGGTTCTATTTTAGTAAGCACCTAGAAACCCGTCCAAGATTTACTCATTAGGAGTAAATCTTGGATAGTCCACGGTTTGGGACTATTCTTGAACACCTAATCTCACTTAGGATGTAAGTGTATAATGTGTATTGGGTTTTCGAGAAAATTTCAGTAGCATTTTCTCGTTTGTTCTCTAAGTACATATGTAGACTTCTTTTCAAGCTATCATATCTACCACAATGAAGTTGGTTATGACAAGCAATAAAAGGTTAACTGATGTCATACAACTTTTTCTGAAAATATATAACATCGTTATATGTACTTACACTTTGTTAATATTAATATTATGCAGTCTCTGTCCACCCATAACAGTCACTATGAACTGGGCCTCTATGTCAATGTTAACGTTCCCTATTGAAGAACAATTGGACATCATACTAGATGATCGTTCCTTAAACCAATTGGTCATACCCAAACATTGGCGTTTTCTAAAAGGAAGACACTACATGCCTGGTAAAGTGACCCTAACTTTTGGCAATTATTCACATGTTATCGAGGTTGAGTATGATTTGGCGGGAAATCTTGTATCAAAATCCGGTTTGCATGATTGGATTGGAGAGATGCATGTGGTCCGCTGCAACAGGCTTTTTCTCCATCCAGTTGGCCATAATTCCATCAAAGTTTGGATAACCAACAGCAACTGCGAGACCCCCGATCATCTACTGCGGTATGAGCGCACGTCGTCGCATATCAGCTCGAACGAATCTGAATCTGAGGCCCCTGTCAGTTTAGATTTGTATAAATACAGTGAGGAGCTTTGTGACACAGCTTCATCATCAAAAAGACCACGGTAAGTCCAATTAACAAATATAATTGTCAACACAAAAAATGTGTGTTTACACTTTTTGTTTGAAAGAAATCAATACTCATAGCTGAGGAGAAGATCGCCACAATGATAAGTCCTCGAAGTTACTGATGCGGGACCATGTTGGTGTAGTATTTAGTTGTCTATCTATCTAGACTTGTCTGTATTAATAGTTTTTTTAATTATGTGCATGTTTAGGGGTACACCAACCCCTTTGTTTAGTTACTATTTAGGGGTACACCCCTGTGTGTGGATGTAAAAAGAGATTAATGAATGGAACTGAAAGTTGTTACATGAATGCTTATAACTGAAGTGTGTGTTCCCATGAATGTTCCCATTTGCATGATTACACTACTATTTTCTCGTATTGTATAGTCTATTTTAATATGACATAATTACTCATATGGTATATGTTGGGTAAGTTTACTTTACTTATATCTTTAACTTAAGTATAGTATATATATGCATACCTGTGCATTTTTTTTATAAAATTGTATAGAAAATCAAAATCCGTTCTTGGTGAGAATCCTAATCACCCTTCTTGCTTAATGATGAACTATAAAGACATCAATAATCACCCTAACTTGAAGAACTAGGATTTTAGGTATAAGAATGACAACACATTATTTGTTGGCCTAGAAACCCGTCTAAGATTTACTCATTAGGAGTAAATCTTGGATAGTCCCCAGTTTGGGACTGTTCTTGAACACCTAATATCGCTTAGGATGTAAGTGTATAATGTGTATTGGGTTTTCAAGAAAATTTCGGCAGCATTTCCCCGTTTGTTCTCTAAGTACATATGTACTTGGAGAACAGCGGGGAAATGCTGCCAAAATTTTCTTGAAAACCCAATACACATTATACACTTACTAGTGAGATTAGGTGTTCAAGAATGGATAGGTGGTACACATTTATTATATATAATAATGACATCACATGTATTTGTTAACCCTAGACCCTAATCTTGTCCTAGTATATACTTATTTTATCTTTGATCATAGAATGGATAGATCATGGATGTCCATTCGCAATCGCTGCACCCCAGAGTTTATTTTTGGTCTTGGCCAGTTCATTAGATTTGCCGAGGAACATAGGAAACAACCTGGAGATAGGTTCTACTATCCATGTAGGCATTGCGGTAACAACTTGAAAGTCAACACTGGTGACGAAATCAAAACTCATGTCATGTGCAACGGGATTATACAAGGCTATACAGAATGGCACTGGCATGGAGAGATTTCAAACCTGAAACCAGTGGATGTCGATAGCAGTGCTTGTGTGGAAGAAGAAATTTCCTACAATGACGTAGATGTGAATGAACCAGTTCCAATAGACATCGTTGATGCGATGCTGGATAGTTGTGGGGTAGAGCACACCGATCCACCTCCCATTTTTAGAAACATTGTGCATGATGCTGAGATGCCGTTATACACAGGTTGTACTAAGTCTACGAAGCTTAACGTTGTGTTGAGATTGTATAAGTTGAAAGCTAACAATAGATGGAGCGACAAAAGCTTCACGTCATTGTTGTCTTTGTTGAAAGAAATGCTTCCTGAAGGAAACGAGCTGCCAATCTCAACATACCAGGTAAAGAAATTGTTGTGCCCAATGGGAATGGATGCCAAGAAGATACATGCATGCCCGAATGATTGTGTATTATTTCAAAAGGACTATGCGGATTTGAAAGATTGTCCAAAATGTGGTGTGTCACGGTATAAATTGACGACTTCGGAGGAGTCCAAAACTGGTTCTCCTGCCAAGGTGATGTGGTATCTACCTATAATATCACGGTTTCAACGCTTGTTTGCCAATCCGATAGATGCGAAGAATTTGAGGTGGCATGCATATGTTAAAAAAAATAATGATGGGATCCTACGACATGCGTTTGATTCCCCACAGTGGAAGAAGATTGATGTATTGTACCCTAAATTTGGTGAAGAAGTCAGGAATCTAAGACTTGGGATTTGTACATACGGGATGAATCCGTACGGGACATTGAGCAGCCAACATAGCACTTGGCCAGTCATGCTTGTTATATACAATCTTCCTCCCTGGCTGTGTATGAAAAATAAGTACGTAATGCTGTCGTTGTTGATATCGGGCCCTAAACAACCTGGAAATGACATCGATGTTTATCTTGAACCTCTGATTGATGACTTAAAGAAACTCTGGGGTGAAGGTGTGATGACCTATGATGCTTCACGAAGAGAGACATTTCGTTTGCATGCTATGTTGTTTTGCACTATTAATGACTTTCCAGCATATGGGAATTTGTCTGGATATAGTGTCAAAGGAGCTAAAGCATGTCCTATATGTGAAGAGAACACTGATTCAACAAGACTAAAACATGGCGGTAAGAATGTATATCTCGGTCATCGAAGGTTTCTTCCAAAATTCCATCCGTATCGTAGGAAGCGCAAAGCATTCAATGGATTGAATGAGGAATGCAGTGCACCTAAACCTATACCAAGGGAGGTTGTTTATGAAAGAGTAAAAGACTTTGTCAATGAATTTGGTAAGAGATCACAATGTACTACACGGAGTGACAATTCTTCATTCAAGAAGAAGTCAATATTTTGGGATCTTCCTTATTGGAGTTCTTTGACAGTCAGACATTGTATCGATATAATGCACGTTGAGAAAAATGTTTGTGATAGCATCATTGGTACTCTGTTAAATATACCAGGTAAGACTAAAGATGGGATAAAATCCAGACTGGACCTACGTGAAATGGGAATAAGGTCAGAATTAACAGAATTACGTGAAATGGGTAATAAAAGAACATACTTACCTCCCGCTTGTTACACGTTGTCTAGAAAGGAGAAGAAAGCTTTTTGTGAATGCTTGGTAAATGTTAAGGTGCCACATGGTTACTCATCCAACATCTATAGATTGGTATCAATGAAAGATCTGAAGTTGATAGGTCTTAAATCTCATGATTGTCACACTCTAATGTAACAAATATTGTCTGTGGCAATTCGATCTATATTGCCAAAGCATGTAAGGTTTGCAATCACCAGACTTTGTTTCTTTTTCAATAGTCTGTGCAGCAAAGTTATTGACCCGGATACTCTCGATAATTTGCAAAGAGAAGTGGTTGTTACCCTATGTCAGCTTGAGATGTATTTTCCTCCGTCGTTCTTTGATATCATGGTACATCTTGTTGTCCACTTGACTAGGGAAGTGAAAATGTTGGGACCAGTTGTCTTGCATTGGATGTATCCCTTTGAACGATACATGAGCATTTTTAAAAGTGATGTTCAAAACCGTTATCGGCCTGAAGGGAGTATTATTGAGGGTTATGTGGTGAGAGAGGTTATGGATTTTTGCAATGACTTTCTCAGTGGTAATGACACTCCTGGTAATGACAAGAATATTGAGGAGCAATTTGGTAAAGGAATTTTGGGATCACGGGTGAAAGTAATCAGCCGTGAGCAATTGGAACAAGGTCACTTGTATATTTTACAACATGGATGAAGTGAGTGTTTATATCGAGGAACATCCGTAGATTGGTATCAATGGATGAAGTGAGTGTTTATATACAAGGTCACTTGTATATTTTACATGTTGTCTAGAAAAGAGAAGAAAGATTTTTGTGAATGCTTGATAAATGTTAAGGTGCCACATGGTTACTCATCCAACATCCGTAGATTGGTATCAATGAAAGATCTGAAGTTGATATGACTTAAATCTCATGATTGTCACACTCTAATGCAACAAATATTGCCCGTGGCAATTTGATCTATATTACCGAAGCATGTAAGGTTTGCAATCACCAGACTTTGTTTCTTTTTCAACAGTCTCTGTAGCAAAGTTATTGACCCTGAGACTCTCGATAATTTGCAAAGAGAAGTGGTTGTTACCCTATGTCAGCTTGAGATGTATTTCCCTCCTTCGTTCTTTGATATCATGGTACATCTTGTTGTCCACTTGACTAGGGAAGTGAAAATCTTGGGACCGGTTTTCTTGCATTGGATGTATCCCTTTGAACGATACATGAGTGTTTTTAAAGGTGATGTTCAAAACCGTTATCGGCCTGAAGGGAGTATTATTGAAGGTTATGTGGCGAGAGAGGTTATGGATTTCTGCAATGACTTTCTCAGTGGTAATGACACTCCTGATAATGACAAGAATATTGACGAGCTATTTGGCAAAGGAATTTTGGGATCACGTGTGAAAGTAATCAGTCGTGAGTAGTTGGAACAAGGTCATTTGTATATTTTACACAACATGGACGAAGTGAACGTTTATATCGAGGAACATACCAATTTCATCAAAAGACAATATCCTCGAGCCAATACAATGTGGCTTGCTAGAGAGCATAACAAGACTTTTATTAAGTGGTTTGAAGATAAAGTCTTACATCAACTATCTCAAACACCAGATGATATTACTGAAACTATCAAATGCCTCGCCTTTAAACCAAAGTTGATTGTTATGTCTTATGAAGGGTATGACATTAATGGATTCACATATTACACAAAGCGCCAAGATGATAAGAGTGTCGTCCAAAACAGTGGGGTCACCCTTCAAGCATCGACTATGTTTTTTGCAAGTGCAAAGGATAAGAGTCCACGTGAAGCTAAAATGTCATATTACGGTGTCACTGAAGAGATATGGGAATTTGACTACATAGATTTCAGAATTCCACTCTTCAAATGTAATTGGGTTGATAACACCAAAGGAGTTATAGTGGATGAATTGGGTTTCACTTTAGTGAACTTTGAAAAGATTGGCGAGAAGGATGAACCATTCATATTGGCATCACAGACGAAACAAGTATTTTATATCGATGATCCTGCAAATGATAAATGGTCGGTTGTTTTTCATGGTAAAAGACAGTTCATTGAAGATCCTATAGATGAAGAAGAGTACTATGATAAATATGATGACTCCAGTCCATTCTCAGTTGGGTTGCCAACTCCACAAAATATTGAAGCTAATGATGACTTATATGTGCGCGGAGATCACAATGAAGGATTGTTAATTGATAAAAGCACAATTTTAGAGGCATGCATGTTTATATTTTTTTATTGAAGCTAAATGTTTACTTTTTTAATATCAATATCATTTTCTGATTTGATGTTTCATTATCTTCTAGTTAATACAAATGCTAAACATTGTGGGAGGGTGCTAAAGAACTATAGGACCAATCTCACCCGAGATTACATACGCGATGCTGAGAATAGGTTCTTGATTGATTCCAATTCTAGACATTGATCAGTATTTCACTAACTCTACACTAATAATTTTTATTTGTATTCTCTTTGAAAAATAAATATAGGAAGAAGGAAGCCACACAGCAATGGAACTACTTGGACCCCAAAGACTGGGAGGAGTTTGTTACCCAAAGAAAAACAGATGAATTCAAGGTATTAAGCGCCACTCCCAATTTAATTAATATACATTTTTATGTATTCACCTATTCAAGATTAACCTTTATTGTTACTAACCAAATCAATGTGCTAACTAACTAGGTTATCAGCGATGCTCAACGACAACTACATGTTACGACCACATAATGGGTCCAAGAGGATATGCAGGCGTTCGCCAAAGGTTATATAGATATATAGGCAGCAAGCCATGAAATAGCAAAAGAAGCCCCAATGAAGAGAAGCAGGATGCAAATACAATACATAAAGTACAACACACACAAGTGCTTCAGATTCATATAACAACATGACAGACTAACACATATATAGTGCATAACAACAGCAGCGTCGAATTTACATACAACACTAGCTTAGTACATATATAGTGGGACTAAGGTGACGATCCCACCTGCTAAAACAGGTTACCGACAACTACATGTTACGACTGGGAGGTCGTGATTCAGCAACTGTATGCATTAGCAGGTGGATCTGTTTGTCCTCCTGCTAATGAATACGGTTGCTGAATCACGACCTCCCAGTCGTAACATGTAGTTGTCGGTAACCTGTTTTAGTAGGTGGGATCGTCACCTTAGTCCCACTATATATGTACTAAGCTAGTGTTGTATGTAAATTCGACGTTGCTGTTGTTATGTACTATATATGTGTTAGTCTGTCATGTTGTATGGACATCGATTGTATTGCTCAGGTATTATATAGTCTCATTAGATAATATAAAATATATCAATCTTATTTATAGCTCATTAATTATATATATACATCATTCTCTTTACAGGTGTTTAAAGTTGACCCCACTACAGGAACGGACTAACCAGATGTACATGCTCCCTATACAATGGGAGAATTAATTGAAGTAAGAGAAGAATGGGCAACAGCCATACAAATAGTGGGGGTTTTAAAATATAATTGGGATGTTGATAGCGAATAATGACTAAAGAATGATATTTTGTAAATGAATTTCTGAATTATAATATATGTGTGAATGTTTCTACATGTCTAGATGTTTCTACATGTGTCTGAGTGAAAATGAATGAAAGTGTTGGTTGCTATATGAATGTTTCTACATGTGTGAATGTGAATGAATGGAACTACAGATTGCTAGCTACATGAATGTTTCTAAATGTGTGAAAATAAAATGGAACTGCAGGTTGTATTGCTAAATGCATGTGTGAATATTTTTGTTGTTAAATTTGCAGGTTTGTGGCATGTTGTTGGTTGATATCAATGGATGTCGTAAAACCTACAGTTAACTGCAGGTTTCTCATCCTGCGACCAGCCACAGTAGGTCTGCAGACTGACAGAAAAAAACAAAACAAAACAATAGGCGTCGGTTATTTGTATAACACCGACACACAAAGTTATAGTGTCGGTTTTATATAAATAACCGACGCCTGTTTCCTGTGGTGCGAAGGTATATGGTGTCGGTTTATTATCTAATAACCCACGCTGATAGTGGCCAAGATGGCGCCCTTTATGTGGCTCGAAGGTATATGGCTTCGGTTTATTATCTAATAACCGACGCTGATAGTGGCCAAGATGGCGCCCTTTCTGTGGCACGAAGGTATATGGCGTTGGTTTATTATCTAATAATCGACGCTGATAGTGGGCAAGATGGCGCCCTTTCTGTGGCGCGAAGGTATATGGTGTCGGTTTCTTATCTAATAATCGACGCCTATACCTTCGCGCCACAGGAAACAGGCGCGATTTTGGTGGCACGCGAAGAGTTTGGGCGTCGGTTTTGGAACCGACGCGTAATGGGTGAGCTTTTAGTGTCGCCCACATAGGTGTCGCTTAGAAACCGACACTAAAGGCCTTAAATAACCGACACTAAAGGTAGGTTCTGTAGTAGTGTCTGTATGCTTTGCATCAACATACGAATTATGTTGATCCTGGGCTCTCTTCAGCCTCTACTTGATCAAAGCTACCTTATCAGCATATAACTATAGTTCCTATGACCTCATCAAGGTCCTTTCACCGACATCATCCAAATGAAGCGGTGGCCAACATGACCTCACATAAAGAGCTTCATATGGAGCATCCTGATACTGGCTTGGTAGGTGTTATTATAGGCTAACTCGGCTAAGGGAAGGTATTTCCCTGATAGTCCACCCCAATTGAGCACACATGCTTTCAACAGGTCTTCTAAGTTCTAGATTGTTCAATCTGACTGTCCATCAGTCTGGGGTTGATCAGTTGTGTTGAATTTGAACCTAGTAATGAGTTCCTCTTGAACTATTTCCACAACTTTGATGTGAAATTAGGGCCAGTGTGACACCCTATGTCACACAAAGTGAGATTACTCAAAACTTAAACCACAATTAACCATTAAAAGTAGATTATCAGAAATCACAACAAATTAAAACCGATTTGCAACAAGTACTAAGAGCTAAGAATTATTACACAAGAGACAATACTTGCATTTCATAACATATATTCAAGGTGCTACATCATCATATTCCAATCAACTTGTTACATAAGATAACAGTTCCACGTGTATATACATACTACCCAAGGAACACAAGCTAGAAACCATGTATCGATCATCATGTCTACAAAACACATCGAGAACATCCCCAAGGACCTGAGTGTACAGGGATGACACATAGGACTATATTACTAGACACTATTCATATACCATGATCCACTAGGTGTAGTTCCTCTTCATATATATATATATATATATATATATATATATATATATATATATATATATCCCCAACTATCCAATCTTTAGCTTGGCATGCACATCCACCTAAAAGATTTTTGACCAACAGGGTGAGACAACAGTCCTAGTGAGAGATATAACTCTCCGCCAACTCTATTATTATCACATATAACTAAGTAGATAGATTAATATATTGAGTAGATTGAAAAGAATTAACTAAACGACATATATCTTATGAATAAGGTAAATAGAGCAATAATATGCACTTGCTAATGAGTAATAGAACATCTAATAATTTAAAAAGGAATATGAAGAACATGTATGACTGTTATAAACTAAACAATATAAAAGCAAGGAAAGGCTTCATCCAATGTTTTCGTGTTTGATCCAATACATGCACACTACACAGTTGATTACATATTTATTATGCCCTGAGGATTTGAATCATACCACCCAAATCCATATGACCACTGCTAAGTCAAAATCAGTGCCATACAAGGTCAATGGAAAAGTCAGAATCCATGACCTTCTCACACCTCATGGCCAGTACTTGAGAACACCACAGAGACATATCAGTCAACTCCAAAGTGACATACAATCACATCAAAGGGGTTGGATAATGCATGGTCACCCATATAATATATGGCCCACCTTAGTACAAGTAATGACACTAGGAGAACAGGCTCACACATGGCCATTCTAACAAGGAATGGCTCACGCATGGCCATCCTTATCACACCGAGATTGACTCACGCATGGCCGTCTCATACAACATGATATAAGGATGCAAGAGAATAGTCGAATTGCATCCCGCATATTCAATAATATGCGCTTGGAGTTAAACTTGTTTCACCATCCAGCAATAAAACTGACACTAGAATGGATTTACGGCACAAGGCAAGCTACATGACTAGATTCCACTTGATTAATTAGATCAATTAAGGTGTCTTTTAGCATCAATCAAGTAACAACATATAAAACCATAGAAAATTCTATAAAATAAGGGCATAAAACACTTTTTACAGATGTAAACATATAGGGTGTGAGCTTGTCACACTATCACCACATAATGTCTGTAGCATTGCCATTCACATTACCATCACCACTGATATACAACTTCCCAGGGCTAACACCAATGTCACATCACTATGGGATATCAATTCCTCATTCCATCTTTAGAGGATATCACCTCAACTAGGCACTAAGCCCTTTCCAGGTCCTAAGACCCATCACATCACACTTATGATTCATGGTTATCTAATCATGCTTTGTTGGGCACATAAGCAATACTTATGCCAATAATCACTGATTCTACATCACATACACTTTCCATAGAAATCATTAGCTATTACATTCATCTCTGTAACAAAGCTAATATTATATAAATAGAGAGAGAATATGTTTCAACACATCAAACCTCTTTAAGTAAAACAAGTAATGCATCTTATGTTCTTTACCTAATGGTTGGGCTTCATGATGATTTCACAGAAGCTCCCCAAGCATCATTCTACCTCAATTATCTGACTTCACTACCTCCTCATAAGTTGGAGTGTAAGGCTAAGAATTAGTCAATGTAACTAAGTATGTAAATCCACATATTCAAACTTCTTCTGTTCCCTTATCAAGGTTCATTGCCAAAGCTTATTATTATTTAACCATCTTCATAGTAATCACAAGTTATAACACCCAATTAACCCATTAGGTTAAAGTCATATAATTTAAGAGAGAGAGAGAGTACAACATCATGATTTCTACTCATACACATACAATAATATGACCTTCTCTTAGAATTATGGTCAATGCTTTCCACATATAGCCGATTAGGGTTTTACCTCATGGTTACATAACCCATTCTAATCACACCAATTCCCACCTATCTGAAACTGATTTAGGTTGAACAACATTAGTTAGATATGAATCACTCATTGTACCATCGGTACCAGGTATCACCCTTTCATAAATGCATATGGGTGTCATCATCATCATTAAGTTATGTGTTGGTTACAACAGTGCATTACATAAACATGTTGACTATTTCACCACTATGACGTTTCATCATTATGTGACACATATGTTATTACTTCTTACAAATCATTAACCACATATCATACTAAGGGAAGTCAAACCTTGGGTTACATAACTAGAGTGTTTCACTTCAAACTATCCACAAGACTTATGAGGTCATTAGACTTTTTATATGATTCTACACGAATGTTGTCATCTTTTATTCCAACAAGGCTTATCATTACCTACATAAACATATATATTCACATAGTTGTGTCACTAACCCTCACTCCACAAGTTAAGATTATATGAAAAGGGAATATAGAGGACACTTGTTATGGATTATACACTTTCATTAAGATGCACACTTGGGTCATACTCTTCCATGAATAAGGTTATCATATGGATGCTCAACCTTTAAACCCTACATCCATCACTTCCCATAGTGTTGGGGGGTTTAGAATTAAACACTTTAGTTAAGGATGGGTCACTCACAGTAACATCATCCTATGGTGTACTAGGTTTAGGAGAAGCAATTAAGATTAATCATACATTATCCAAAACAACACTCTTCTATATCATGCATTGCTCATATGTGTACATCATTGAGTTATCCAAGCATACCCTTTAACCCTCATCATGTGATATCAGTGTCACCTCATTCACATGTGTCGGTTTGACCACATTATGGTGTGTCAGACAAGCTCACCCAAGGTACCGATTTTGACCCTCTTGTGGTGTATCGGTTTAGACCACCATGTGGTGTATCGGTTTAGACCATCTTCACCAAGCATTTTAGGTTGACTACACATTAGGTGTGACAATTTAGCTACAATTGAAGTGTCATGTTAACCACACAAGGAATGTATCAGTTTAGCACTCAAGGGGTGTATCAATTTTGATCCTTTTGAAAGTGTAACAGGAAACACAAGGTATGGCAAGTTGTTAGGGTTAGGGTTAGGGTTAGGGTTAGGTCATGCTGGCCTCTTGCACATCAAGGTGTCACAGGTTAGCACTCAAAACAGACCAGCTCACATAATATGTCCTCATGGTCATGATGGGCTAGTAAGAAATATCAGTCTACCCCTTCTTGGTCATGTTAGGTTAGCACCATCCAAGCCTATTGGCTTAGCAACATATATGTCTAAGCGCCTCTAGAGCATGACGGGTTATCTCCATATCAAGGCATGTCAGCCTAACTAATCATATCGGTTTAGGCATCTCTAAGGTGTGACGGTTTAGCACCCATCCAGCCCTATCGGTGTAAACATTCCCAAGTCATGACAACTTGATACATGTTGTGTCGATTTAAGCATCATGACTCATGACGACCATTCACCACCTAAGTGTCAACTTAGTCATCTTCATCCTTAGGAAACTTAGTCACCAGTTGATCTACTAACAATGCAAGAAAGACCAAGACATGGGAAGCAACTTAAATGAAGTTCCTTCATCAAAATTGTCCTCAAAACAATCACTAACTACTAACATAGAAGAGGTACACGATCTAGAGATGAAGAAAATTAGAAGCATATAAAGAGTGATAAGAACAAAGGAGGTTAAGAGTTATATAACCCGGCTCAAGAAGGTCTTCATTAAGGGTTCAAGATCCATGATCAAAGTTCCAAAGAAAACGTTCTCAAGGTGGAAGATAGCCCATCAAGAGTCCCAACTCAATCTCAACATCACCTCAAGAAAGAAAAAGAAGATGTCATGGATAACTCAAGAAGGAAGTAAAGAGGGAGAACCACATCCTAATCATCCTTCATCCAAGGTATGATCCATGGCCAAGAGAGGAAGAAGAAGATAAACAAGAGAGCTCAAAAGAATGGCCATCAAAGAAACATAACTTACCAAGATGGAAGTTGAACCAAGAATCACCATGAGCAAGGAACTCGACCTCCCAAGCTCCATGGGTACTTCCTCTAGCTCCTTAAGCTCCCAAGCTCATCCACCAAGAGGAGAGAAATAAGGATGGAAGAAAGGGTTTACTTGTGTGAATAAGGAGGGGGTTATATACTCAAGGAAAGGAAGAGAGATCAAAGGAGAGGTGCCATCACCTTAGGATCTTAGGTGACACTTGTCCATAAGAAAGGGGCCACATGAAACAACATGCAAGACATGTTCACAATATCTAGGATATATCTCACCCTCTAGGTTTCCTTCCAAGATCATGGCTGATATGCCAAAACCCTACACCCTTCCCAAACCGATAGAGCACAGTGATACACACTTCACAAACTGATAGGGCACAACCCTAAACACTCACAAACTGATAGGGAATAACCCTACACACTCACAAACCGATAGGCAACCTCTCCAAGGTTCTCTAACCTGAGATAACTCATCTAAGATCAAAACACATCTCACTCTTGTGCTCCATATATCACCAGTAATGTTACCATACAACCAAGATCCAAACAAGGTGGCCACCTCTTCCTTTATCCTCTAGATGATGTCAAACAAGAGAGGGAACACTCTAGATATGGTAATTTGCATATTAACCCTTCACTTTAGGTAGATTGCAATTCACACCAAAACTAGCACATAAAACACAAGCATCATCAACACGTGCTCAACTTAATACTCGACGCCCCATAGAATCATTCTCTCTATTATTATTCTATAGCACTAAGGGCACACTCATCATGTGACATATTGCAAGATAACTCCTTATCTTGGGTAAATTGCACTCTGGTCCAAAACAAGCAAACATTGCTCAAACAACATTCAACCAGGACCAAACTTGAAACTACAAAACCTATCATTCTTCTATTGTGCTACTCTGATCCACTAACTCAACACTAGTATTACTCTTACCAACTATCCTGCCAACATACTCACTCTCAGTTGTACATTCTCTTGTCATAAGAAGAGACCACTTATCCAAGAAAAGCTATCTCAGAGGTAACTCAAGATGTTATGTGTCTCCTTAAATGACCTAGATAGGGAGTGGAAACTTTGTTTATCCATCTATAGCCAGTGTACAATATTCTTGGAACCTTTGTTACTTGCACTCCTAATAGGAGTACTCCAAGGGATTATACTCAGCATGATGAACTTTACCCAAGAAGGTCTTGCAACTATCTCTTCAACTTATGCATCCTTGTCGATGTTATATTTATGCACAACATAAACCCCTAACATGTGATATCCCTACTATAGGTTAGGTACTTGTAACCAGATTGATCCAAAGTGCATCCTTTTGGGTATTCAAACACCTAATCATCCTATCAAGTGACATGTTCTCACTCTCCCATACAACTGGCACTACTTGGATACTAGGATTCCTTACCTTGGTATACATCACATGTGTCTGAAACACATCACATTCCTATCACATCCATCTTCAGTTGTTTTTACCAAAATCAAACATGTCAAAAGGATCTTTCTTACATATTGAGACATATCCTATCACAAATATCCCTATCTTGGAACAAAACCCAAGACTAATTGCTACTTAGCAGAGTATCCATCTTAAGATCACTCTAAACCATACACATCAAGTGACATAAGACCCACTTGGCTACCACATCCTTGAAAGGACATAACACAAGGGAACATATTCCTCTTATCACTACATCATTACCTAGAGTTTTCTTATCAAAGTGAAGGGATTATCAACTTCTTTGATTATTTCACGAGTTTTCAACTATTCATGTGTCATTTAAACTTGTTCTCACCTAGGTTTTCTTGCCATTAGCATACGTACTATAAATATGAGTACAAGTCATTACTCCCTTCTTTGTTACTATCTATCATGTTCATGAACATTTACTTTTTTTACCACATTTTTCATCTTTACATCATGAAAAGGATCATTATTATTTACATATTATTTATTGATCAGGGATTATCTCCCTTGCTTTCTTTCACATATCATGAGGATTACACTTTACAATTTCATATACTCATAGGTTGGTCTGAGATTATCTCAGGTTTCATCTTATTTATTCATAATTAGTTCTCATTTGTATTTTCACTTCATTCTTGTTTTGGGAACTCTGTTCATCTTAGGTGGATTTTACACCTTGGCTTACTTTATTAGCACATATCCATCTATCTTTTTCTCCATACATTGCCTAAAATTACAGCTTCAAGAACTTTTCTTATCATATTCTCACTTAGATTTAGGTTTCATAGAGATGTATCTTCCTCTTTTAATCACCGAACATTCAAGTTTTAGTGAATTATGATGCAGTTCTTATCTCTGTTTATAGTATGATGGAGGTATTAACTTCATGATTCCTGATTGTTATGCTCTTTAGATTGTTCCAAAATGATTACTTCATCAGAGTAATCAAAGAGAAATCAGTCTAAGAGTTCCACACTTACTTTTTCTTCAACATTTGAATACCTAGCCAGGGTACTCAAGTACTGAGATTAGGTAGTATGCACCATATCTTATATCATGTTTTCATCTTAGATACCATCCTAATACTAGTCCTAGTGTCCATGTAGACTCAGCAGACCTAGAGCTCTAATATAACCCATATGTGACACCCTTTGTCACACAAAGTGAGATTACCCATATGTGAACCTAGTCTCAAGTAAGTGCACCAACAAGGTATGACCTTGGTGGATCCACCTGAATGGGTAAAACCCATAGGGTGCTATAGGTTCTTTAGGAAGAAGACCAACATGGAAGGATAGATTGGTTGCGAAGAGTTTCAGACAAGTTAAAGGTGTTGAACATGATGAAATCCTTTCATCAGTTACCATGGTTGAATCCATCAGGATCATGCTTGCCATTATAGCTTATTATGACTATGATATTTGGCATATGGATGTTAAAACCACATTCCTTAACTGGATTAATTGTGAGTATGTGTGAGTGACACAACCTAAAGGTTTTATAAATCCTATAATGCAAATAAACTCTATAAGTTGCAAAGGTCAATATGTAGATTGAACCAAGCATTTCATAGATGGAATCTTCAATTTGACAAGACAGTCAAAGAGTTTGACTTTAGTCAAAATGAGGATGAAATATGTGATTATAAAAGATTTAGTGGGAGCATATTTGTATTCAGCATGATGATTAGAAATAACATACTTATACTACAAATGTTCAAGCCTGGACAGGAAGTACCTTCTCTATGAAGGGTTTAGGAAAAGCATCCTATGTGATAGGAATCAAGATCTATAGAGATAGATCTGGAAAGTTTCTTGAGCTGAGATAGAGAACATACATTGACAATATGCTGAAGGGGTTCATCATGTAGGACTCAATTAGAGAAAATCTATCCATGTCCCATGGGATTAGTCTCTCAATAGTCCAATGTCCCATTTCTTGTAAAGAATGGGAGAACATGAGTAAGATGACATATGCATTCATAATTAGATATGTCATGTAAAAAATGTTATGTACTCAGCCATTAACTTGTATGTAATGGACATGATGAGAGGATATGTACTCATCCAATTATCTTGTATGTATTGAACATGAAAAGTGGATACCTGTCAGATCCCAGTGAAAGTAATTGGACTATCATAAAAGGATTAGTTCCTTAATCATGGTAATAAGGAAGAGTTGGGTGTAAGTGGTTACACCAATGCAATCTTCCAAAATGACAAATAAATTTAGTGATCACAATGTAGATTTGTGTTTGACCACTACTACAGAAACAATGTTCAATGTAACTTTTAGAGGCCTCAGTTTTTTAGTAAAACCAATGATGTTAACATTAAACGTCAGTTAATAAGGACATACGAAGTCTATATTTGAAGACCAGCCAGACACGGGTATCGCTTTTCATTCAGTGTCAGTTGAAGAAAAGAAACTGACGCCTAAAGTAGCACGTGAAATCCAATTTTTTTGAGCAAAAAATAATTGTGTCAAAGTATCAGATACAACGTCGGTGTTTTACCTAATAACTGGCTTTGAATGTAGATAAAATTTGTGCCAAAAGTTCTGATATGGGCATCGGTTGTCTTAGCATAACTGACGCTATAAGGGTGTGTGCGCCGTCCCCACCAAAAAAATTAGGATAAAGGAACGTCGGTTTGTTACTATCAACCGACACTTAAGGTTTTAGGTGTCAGTTTTGTAGAGAATCGACATCATTTACAAACTTAATAGACCCGTGATCACCTGAGTCTTCCCCTTTCTTCTATTTTATCGCTCCTCTCCTGCTACTCGCCTAAAATTGCCCGACGACGCCCGCAGTCAACCTGCTGGTCGCCGCCGTTACTGCTGGTGCGTCTGTTGCTCGCCGTCGGCGCCTCTACTGTTGTTGCTCTCCTTGCCGACACCGCTTCTGCTATTGCTCTCCTCGCCGGCGGTCTCCTGCTCCTCCCCTGGATCTCCTTCTCTGCAGACGGTCGACGCCTCTCTTTCTCTGCTCGGCACCCTTCTCCTGCCGCTGGTGTGCTCGGTGCCCTTCTCCTCACACCGCCGCCTCCGTCTCCACGCTGCTACCAACGGTAGGCCGCTGCCCTTCATCTTCCTCCACCTCTTCTTCCTCCTACTCCCTCTCCTTACCAAATGGATTAAAGCAAGGCCACGACCGTGTGGGCTGGCCACGGCCGTGGCTGTGTTGGCCTACCATGGTTGTGCTGGCCAGCACAGTTGTGGTAGGCCAACACAGCCACAGTCATGGCCTTACTTTTATCCATTTGGTCAGGAGGGAGCAGGAAGTAGAAGATACATTTGCAATTGAATACTAATGCTTGACCTAATTTTGTAAATTTTGATGCATGTTGAATTAAGATATTAAAACTCTAATATACATTTCACCATAATCTTGAATTAACTATATTGCTGAAATCTTGTGATCAATTTATGTAAGATATTAAAGCCCTAATGTTAAATCTCTGATTTTTTAGTGATGTGTCACCCTAACATCTACATGAATCCCTATTATATGATATAGATTGATGATAATGCATGAGCTAGTTTGAAATTTTGAAATCAATTATGAATCTCTTCATCCCTAGGTCATACTAATTTATGTGCAATCTTTATCTTGATGATGAACATGCATGGACACTCGAAATGTTGAAATCAATGTTATAGAATGACAACACATGTATTTGTTGGCCTAGAAACTCGTCCAAGATTTACTCATTAGGAGTAAATCTTGGATAGTCCCCAGTTTGGGACTGTTCTTGAACACCTAATCTCACTTAGGATGTAAGTGTATAATGTGTATTGGGTTTTCAAGAAAATTTCGGCAGCATTTCCCCGTTTGTTCTCTAAGTACATATGTACTTAGAGAACAACGGGAAAATGCTGCCGAAATTTTCTTGAAAATCCAATACACATTATACACTTACTAGTGAGATTAGGTGTTCAAGAATGGGATAGGTGGTACACATTTATTATATATAAGAATGACTACACATGTATTTGTTGGCCTAGAAACCCGTCCAAGATTTACTCATTAGGAGTAAATCTTGGATAGTCCCCGATTTGGGACTATTCTTGAACACCTAATCTCACTTAGGATTTAATTGTATAATGTGTATTTGGTTTTCAAGAAAATTCCGGTAGCATTTCCCCGTTTGTTCTCTACGTACATTTGTACTTGGAGAACAGCGGGGAAATACTGCTGAAATTTTCTTGAAAACCCAATACACATTATACACTTACTAGTGAGATTAGGTGTTCAAGAATGGGATAGGTGGTACACATTTATTATATATAAGAATGACAGCACATGTATTTTTTGACCTAAAGTTTTAACCATGCAAAAACTATAATTTGTTAACCCTAGA
Organism: Alisma plantago-aquatica; assembly: GCA_963693085.1. Taxonomy (NCBI): domain Eukaryota; kingdom Viridiplantae; phylum Streptophyta; class Magnoliopsida; order Alismatales; family Alismataceae; genus Alisma; species Alisma plantago-aquatica. Next base: position 1,159,504,031 of record OY856410.1, on the reverse strand, counting down.
CCCTAATCTTGTTGTAATATATACTTGTTTTCTCTTTGATCATAGAATGGATAGATCATCGATGTCCATTCGCAATCACTGCACCCCAGAGTTTATATCTGGTCTTGACCAGTTTATTAGATTTGCCGAGGAACATAGGAAACAACCTGGAGATAGGTTCTACTGTCCATGTAGGCATTGCGGTAACAACTTGAAAGTCAGCACTGGTGACGAAATTAAAAGTCATGTCATGTGCAACGGGATTATACAAGGTTATACAGAATGGCACTGGCATGGAGAGATTTCAAACTCAAAACCAGTGGATGTCGATAGCAGTGCTTGTGTGGAAGAAGAAATTGCCTCCGATGATGTAGATGTGAATGAACTAGTTCCAGTAGACATCGTTGATGCGATGCTGGATAGTTGTGGGGTAGAGCATACCGATCCACCTCCCACTTTTAGAAATATTGTGCATGATGCTGAGATACCGTTATACACAGGTTGTACTAAGTTTACGAAGCTTAGCGTTGTGTTGAGATTATATAAGCTGAAAGCTAACAATAGATGGAGCGACAAAAGCTCCACGTCATTAGTGTCTTTGTTGAAAGAAATGCTTCTTGAAGGAAACGAGCTGCCAATCTCAACATACCAGGTAAAGAAATTGTTGTGTCCAATGGGAATGGATGCTAAGAAGATACATGCATACTCGAATGATTGTGTATTATTTCAAAAGGACTACGTGGATTTGAAAGATTGTCCAAAATGTGGTGTGTCACGGTATAAATTGACGACTTCGGGAGAGTCCAAAATTGGTTCTCCTGCCAAGGTGATGTGGTATCTACTTATAATATCACGGTTTCAACGCTTGTTTTCCAATCCGATAGATGCGAAGAATTTGAGGTGGCATGCAGATGTTAAGAAAAATAATGATGGAATCCTACGACATGCGTCTGATTCCCTACAGTGGAAGAAGATTGATCTATTGTACCCTAAATTTGGTGAAGAAGTCAGGAATCTAAGACTTGGGCTTTGTACAGATGGGATGAATCTGTACGGGACATTGAGCAGCCAACATAGTACTTGGTCAGTCATGCTTGTTATATACAATCTTCCTCCCTGGTTGTGTATGAAAAATAAGTATGTAATGATGTCATTGTTGATATCGGGCCCTAAACAACCTGGAAATGATATCGATGTTTATCTTGAACCTCTGATTGATGACTTAAAGAAACTCTGGGGTGAAGGTGTGATGACCTATGATGCTTCACGAAGAGAGATATTTCGTTTGCATGCTATGTTGTTTTGCACTATTAATGACTTTCCAGCATATGGGAATTTGTCTGGATATAGTGTCAAAGGAGCTAAAGTGTGTCCTATATGTGAAGAGATCACTGATTCAATAAGACTAAAACATGGCGGTAAGACTGTATATCTCAGTCATCGAAGGTTTCTTACAAAATTCCATTCGTATCGTAGGAAGCGCAAAGCATTCAATGGATTGAATGAGGAACAGAGTACACCTAAACCTATACCATGGGAGGTTGTTTATGAAAGAGTAAAAGACTTTGTCAATGAATTTGGTAAGAGATCACAATGTACTATGGCCACGTGGAGTGACAAATCTTTATTCAAGAAGAAGTCAATATTTTGAGATCTTCCTTATTGGAGTTCTTTGACAGTCAGGCATTGTATCGATGTCATGCACGTTGAGAAAAATGTATGTGATAGTGTCATTGGTACTTTTTTGAATATACCATGTAAGACTAAAGATGGGCTAAAATCTAGACGGGACCTACGTGAAATGGGAATAAAGTCAGAATTAACAGAATCACGTGAAATGGGAAATCGGAGAACATACTTACCTCCCGCTTGTTACACATTGTCTAGAAAGGAGAAGAAAGCTTTTTGTGAATGTTTGATAATGTTAAGGTGCCACATGGTTACTCATCCAACATCCGTAGATTGGTATCAATGAAAGATCTGAAGTTGATAGGTCTTAAATCTCATGATTGTCACACTCTAATGTAACAAATATTGTCTGTGGCAATTCGATCTATATTGCCAAAGCATGTAAGGTTTGCAATCACCAGACTTTGTTTCTTTTTCAATAGTCTGTGCAGCAAAGTTATTGACCCGGATACTCTCGATAATTTGCAAAGAGAAGTGGTTGTTACCCTATGTCAGCTTGAGATGTATTTTCCTCCGTCGTTCTTTGATATCATGGTACATCTTGTTGTCCACTTGACTAGGGAAGTGAAAATGTTGGGACCAGTTGTCTTGCATTGGATGTATCCCTTTGAACGATACATGAGCATTTTTAAAAGTGATGTTCAAAACCGTTATCGGCCTGAAGGGAGTATTATTGAGGGTTATGTGGTGAGAGAGGTTATGGATTTTTGCAATGACTTTCTCAGTGGTAATGACACTCCTGGTAATGACAAGAATATTGAGGAGCAATTTGGTAAAGGAATTTTGGGATCACGGGTGAAAGTAATCAGCCGTGAGCAATTGGAACAAGGTCACTTGTATATTTTACAACATGGATGAAGTGAGTGTTTATATCGAGGAACATACCAATTGCATCAAAAGGACAATATCCTCAAGCCAATACAATGTGGCTTGCTAGAGAGCATAACAAGACATTTATTAAGTGGTTTGAAGAGAAAGTCTTACATCAACTATCTCAAACACCACATGATATTACTAAAACTATCAAATGACTCGCCTTTAAACCGAAATTGACTGTTATGTCTTATGAAGGGTATGACATTAATGGATTCACATATTACACAAAGTGCCAAGATGATAAGAGCGTCGTCCAAAATAGTGGGGTCACCCTTCAAGCGTCGACTATGTTTTTTGCAAGTGCAAAGGATAAGAGTTCACGTGAAGCTAAAATGTCATATTACGGTGTCATTGAAGACATATTGGAGTTTGACTACATAGATTTCAGAATTCTGCTCTTCAAATGTAATTGGATTGATAACACCAAAGGAGTTATAGTGGATGAATTGGGTTTCACTTTAGTGAATTTTGAAAAGATTGGCCAGAAGGGTGAACCATTCGTATTGTCATAACAGGCGAAACAAGTATTTTATATCGATGATCCTGCAAATGATATATGGTCGGTTGTTCTTCATGGTAAAATATAGTTCATTGAAGATCCTATAGATGAAGAAGAGTACTATGATAAGTATGATGACTCCAGTCCATTCTCAGTTGGGTTTCCAACACCAGCAAATATTGAAGTTAATGATGACTTGTATGTACGCGGAGATCACAATGAAGGATTGTTAATTGATAAAAAATCGCAATATTATAGGCATGTTTATATTTTTTATATGTTTTGTTTTTCTGAATATGAACTTTACAATGTGAATTGCTTTATAATGTGAATGTGAACTTTACAATATGAATTACTTTACAATGTGAATGTGAACTTTACAATGTGAGCTTTACAATGTGAATTACTTTACAATGTGAACTTTACAATGTGAATTACTTTACAATGTGAATGTGAACTTTACAATGTGAGCTTTATAATGTGAATTACTTTACAATGTGAACTTTACAATGTTAATTACTTTACAATGTGAATTTTACAATGTGAATTATTTTACAATGTGAATGTGAAGTTGGTTTACAAATAACACAATATAAAAAGTCGATATTCCTCTAGATGATGGTCACAACGTCGTTCAATTTCTAATAACACTATTGTCTTCATCAAAGTTAACGATGGAAACCATGTAAATGTCCTACACGTCCTAGGTATCTATCTAATAACATCCTGTCATATGATACAGTGTAAAACCGATGTCTATCCTCATAAATGTTTTGGTCTGGCATTCTCACCTAATAGACTTTCTTCTACTTTAAACTCTGCGTGAAGAGAAAAACCTCCAGGCTCGTCAACACTCTAGAAAACTAATGCCACTTTAGGGCTCGTTTGGTTCTGCAACAAACCAACTCATGCAGCTGCAAGTACACGGTGAGTTGCAATTCACATGTTTGGTTGGACATTGTTCCAACCCATAATGTGGAAACGAACCGCATGGTGATCTTTGATTCCGCAGAAATTTGAGGGAACGGACTGCGCAGTTTTTGGGCTCGGTTCCAATTCCACGAGATCTATTGCAGACAACCTGTCTCTTTGTGTCTATCTGTTACTTGTTTTTCGCTGACATCATACACACTGCTGCTTCAAACGTGAGTTGTCGTTGCTGTTAGTACATATGTACATCAGTAAATTGCAGTCAACCAAACGTAAACAAACTAAACTGATTCGTTCAATCTTCTTAGAACCAAATAAAAACAATTGGATCCCAACTCACTGTTTTCAGTTTCCTATTTTGCAATTCAAAGTGTTGGCTGATTTTACATCCAACCAAATTAGCCCTTAGTTGGGCGAGTCATCCTCGTTAATGCTTCTCGGACTAATGTTACTCCATACTACATTAGTTGCATCTTCTATAAAAAGTTATAAAAGAAACAAATTTCAAGGTAATTTCCTTTGCGTCGATGCCCCTGATCAAAGTAAAATGCATATGATAGACCACTCTTTGTAGGCTCAAAACCAATGGAGGATGATTGTCACTTGTCAGTATTATTAAGAATAATGGACTAGAAGAATGGACTAGCATGATCCAATTTACTACGAACCCTTGCATCGTACAGGACTCTTGGGCCACCCCTGGTGAGTGGTGGCGCCAATACCTGTTGTACTTCATTTTTGCTTCTGTTTCTTCAGCAGTCTTTAAGGAGGCAACTACTGGTCTTAATCAATATAAAAATTGCTGCCTGGTCAAAAAAAAAAGCAAGAAGAAACACTTCGAGGCAGTGTTTAAAATATGCTACCTATCATCACACGATGAGCGTTCGCCTTGCATACGATGGATGGGTGAATGGGCAATGATAACATATGCAACCTTGTAACCAACTTATACAATCACAATTAAATCTCCCTCCAGAGAAGTCGAGTCAAAACAAAGAAGCTGCTTATCGTCTACAATAGCACCAATACCAGCTAGATTGTGGTTTGGTTTCCACCTTTGTTCTAGAAAGAAAATCATAAATACATGACAATTTTTAGAACATTTACAATAAGTCGGAATGTTGAATCATTTGATCAAATACTAAACTATAGTTTAGATTGGTGTTGAATATGAAAATAGTGTAAGTATTGTATATCACGTTGTAAAACGATAGCAAATAAAAGAGACACAGATTCAAGTAGTCTACCCTTTGAAAGAACATTTGAAGTGTTGGAACCTAACGACGAACATGTATTATCAGCAAAAAAAAGTCTTATTTGATCATTTTACAGAGGACAAATTTGAGCCAAGAAGCGTTGCCATATGTCTGTTTTGAAACAAGAAGAAACGTTCCTATTCAGAATGCTAAAAGATTCTCGAGAAATTTTATCACTGAATGACCTTAAAAGCAATGCCAATGGGTAGATTATGACAATGTATAAAAACCAAACCCAACTTTTATGCATCATTAAGAGATTAGAAGACGTTGTCCACAGAAACACCGGATCAAAACAAAGAAATGGCTTACCTTCGAGTATAGCAGCTACATTATGCTTTTCTCTTTATTCGATTTGCATATCAAGCGTACTATGTTGGAATCTGTTCAACAAGAACTTCATATTCTTGAAAGGACATACCAAACATGGAAGACTAAAACATACTATTTACATATACAAGAGTAACTACATAAACAGAAATTCTTATGGACCGTGTGACAACTAACCACAATTTACTAGTCTCTCCGAAAGAAAACAAGACAGAGAACGTCTGACTAAGATACAATAACAGCCACGGTAACATTTTATCGAAACTTCGGCCTCTTGGGAGGGGCTCGCTTTACATCCCGCCTGTCAGGTACTCGAGGTTTACTGCCAAAAGCTTTCATTTTCCTCCTCTTGCGGTCGTCCTCGCTGTCTGATGAATCACCCTTCTCCCTGTCAGCATTAGAAGCCTCCCTTTCCAATTCCTCCCATGTCTTACCCTTCTCTTCCTCGGAGTCTTCCTCAGAGTCTTCATCTTCATCCTCATCAGACTCAACTAGAGATTCACTGTCATCATCCTCTTCTTCTGAATCAGATTCGGATTGCACATCTGATGGTTGATAACCCTGGTCAGATTCCTGCGAACCGTCTTCGTCAGATTCACTAGCATCCATGTTCAAGAATTCCCAGCCACCATCCTCGATGAATTTTTCTGGGTCCTCAATAATTGTTTTGAGAATTGGACGCCAATTCAGATTAAGTCTACTCTCATAATATTTCAGATCAGTAGTATCAAGCCACTCTTTAATGCCATCCAGGGAAGCCGATGGAATCGAATCAATCCGAAGAACATCTTTTTTAAAATCTTTAAATACGACTGCCATGTCAAAGCTTTTCTGCCCGAGTGCAACTCTCTCCAGGTTGACAATTTCAATCTCACTCAAAGTGATCACCACGAAAGGAGTCTCAATTAATTCAACTAAGCAGTTAGACGTGGGAACAAGGAAAGCTGATGCCTTGTGGGGAACACCATGGAAACCAAGCTCCCTAAGGGGCTGATCAAATTCCAGATCCAGATCCCTGAATTGTGGCTGACCCCATATGTCGTGAACTTTGTTTACAAAACTCTGGAATTCCACATTAATCTTGTTTTTACGGTCCCTCTCCCGCTGCTCTTCCTCAATCTCATCTGGATCCATGGCAGATCTCCTTCCTCCCCCTAGTGTCTGAACAACATCCATAACCTCAACATAAAATTGAACATCTTTGGTCTTCTTGTTACCAACCATTATGTGATTGTGCAAGTGGAAATGAACAAGTGTGATCATTTCTCTTTCTGCCGGCTGGAAAAATGCATGTTTGATGTTCCTATACATGATGTCAACTCGCTCATCAGGCCTCGGAGTTGAGAAGCGGAACCCATTGGCATGAGCTTCCAACGTGCCCGGTAGCTTCCTTCCTCGACCACCAAAAGGAGGACGGATCCATAAATCAGATAGTCTCACTGGCTTCATCTTCGCACCAGAAAGTTGCAGTCTTTCCTGAGTAACCAGGGTTGCTCTCTCAGCTCTTTCCGACTCCCTAGAAGCAACCTGCCTTCTCAATGTCCTGATCATGGGAACAACTTCATTACTGTGTCTAGCATCCTTTGTACGAAAGGAAATCTCCTTCAGGTAGATAGCACCTTGGGTTTTTATTGTATTGGCGTCATGGGGGTTGAATGGAGTTCCAGGGACATTAAAAACTATGCGAATGGTTGCAACCTGGTTATCCTGATGGGTACTGACGCTCTTGATGGTGGACACATGAAACGGTACCATACTCCCATATATTGGAAGAAGAACAGCTTCATTCTTGTTGTCAACTTGAATCATCAAGGTATCCTTTGTGTAGGGAACATCACTAACATTTTTGTAAGCCATAAGATCACTGGAAGCCTTAACAGAGCCCCGACCATCCCCAGAACCTGAGCCACCACCAGCAAGTCTCCTAGCAATTTCTTCATTCTTTTGGCGAGCAAGTTCAGCCTGGTGCTGTCTACGTAATTCTTCCTTTGACATTTCCTGATTATCAGACCTCAGAGTAGCCTTAGAAGGAAGGGAATCTAATTTGACAGCAGGTTTAGCCTGCTTTGGTTCGTCATCATCAAAAGAGTATGCTACATCGTCCACCTTTTTAGAGCAGGTGGAGGTTAATACTTCAGGAACTTTTTCTCCAACAATGACGGTATCAGCCAATAATAAAGAGAACTTTTGGGTTTTGGGTTTGTTGGTGTCAGCTTCCAGGTTATGGAAACCAAGTGAAACATTAAAGACCATACCTGCCTTCAGAATCCTGTCATTTCTAGAGTTTATATTCAGCCCTGACTCACGAAACTCAAGGCCAATCCCAGTTCCTGCAGATTTGGTAAGAAACTGAACAAAGTCAACATCTTCTCTTTTTACGACAGAGAGTGCAGCTTCGTAAGCAGCAGAAATCTTGCTTCCGGGCTTTAATGCGTTTATACAAGCATCTTGTGCTTTCAGAAGAACGATGTATGCCTTTCTCTGTTTGGGATTGGCATCAATTAAATATGTTCTAGCAATATTGGAGCAGTAACTATTGTAGCGTGAGCCAACTGCACAGATAATCACACTTGTGGATTCATAATACAATTTTTCATCATTAGTAGAAGCACTCGGTCGCAAATCATATTCACCGCCACTCTGAAATATTGGTGGGTAACAAATATCAATATTCTCAGCTTTTAGTTTAACATTGATCTTCCCTGGTTCCAGGATCACTTTCTCTGTCTCATCCATCAGTGATGAATGTGTCACATCTTTTTCTTCGTCTATAGTCTTCTCAAGCTTTGGAACAACAAAGTTCTTAACAGCAGAGGAAGTAAGATATGATGCCTTCTTGACACACATTAGTTCAATTGAATCCTTAACAGCAAATAATTCAGAGAAACCATTGGTCGCATCACAGAGAGTACAGCTTTTTAGTTTCTCGGACCAGGACTCTAAGAGTTTCCCCTCAGGGGCTTCCTTTGCAATATGCCCTATTACGTGATTATCAGATTCACACTGAGAATGAAAAGAATTTATTATCTGCTCCATTGCAGCAGCAACTGCAGTACCATCATCATTCCTAGGTTTGACATGAATCACCACATCAACTCCTGCTGCTTCCTTGGAAGGTTTCTTAATTTTCTCAAGCAAGCTACACTTTTTTTGGCTGCATAAGAAATGGATCTGGCTGCTCAAGAAAACCATTATGGTCTCTGGGAATTCATAACCAAATAGCCAAATATTAAGAGCTGAAGATTTTAGATAACGAAGATCTTCAGAAGTTGGGGGGGTAGCTACTGAAATTCCGTCTGCATTACTCCAGAAACTGGACTTGTTTTGTTTCCAGTGAGAATAAAAAGTCTTCAAGCGTTTGCTGAAGCTTTCAGGATTAATAGAATAAGCAGAAGCAGCATTGGAAGCATTTCCAGCAGACGGTTTTGTATTTCCATTTCGATCACCCATTGATTATATCTACATGGCAAGGTAATACATAGCAGAGATTAGTAAAAGAGTATAAGAATACATGAAATAAAAGTAGGAGGATGTCTAAGTGGAAGAAACAGGAAGACAAGTATTGAAATGCAAAGCACACAAAAGTGTAAGGCTGTAAGCACAATATTCCTTGGAAAAATGGGACACTGACAGCAGCTACACAGTTATATGTATGGGGGGACAGGAGACAAGACCAACCAATGAGCACTTACAAAAAAACTCCACATAACTAAAACCACTCAAGCCATTAATTAGACAATGTGAAAGACATGAAACAAAGCTATGACCAGTGATGAAAAAAACAAAGCTATGATCATTTTTTTAGAGGTGAAAAATGTCATGGAATCCCATTTCAACTTGCAAGATTCGCTACACAAAATGAAGGAAAACAAGAAGCATCCCTACAGCTAAACTGATATTACTTTTAAGAGCGGTGATTTGTTTCATAAGAAAGGGGAAAAGGCTAGACAATATATGGCCCACAAAGTGGAACCCCAGGCAGATAGCATATATTGGTTTCTGGTTCTTGCATTAGAGAATGTCATTCCTCAAAGTTTCTAGCAAGTAACAAGGTCACACCTGATGGATTGGTTGTGCCATGAAAGAGAGCACTTGTGTTTCTTTATGCCCATCTAACGTTTGATAAGTGCGAAGCGGGAAACGGAGCTTAAGCACGTAGTGGCTAATTAAGTGGATGCTATTTGAGAAAGTGGACAATGCAGCGAAATAATTAAGATATTTATGTGTTAGTAATACTACATTACCAATTTATTGGATAACCACTCGATTACCAAGCAATAGGAATGACATTCACTAGATTTGGAAACAGAAGTATGTAGACATAGTGATGCATACTCAATTTGTAAAATGAAATTCACTCATCTAATCAACTGCCAGAAAACACCCCCAGGTGTGGGTTTATATAGAGAACTCGGCCGAAGACCTAATTGGCTTATTTCCACTAATGACGCAGCTAAATTAAGAAGTAAACTATTTAATTCAGAACTTTCAATCAAGTTCCAACTATTACATATGACTCCTAAGACTAATACAATTACAAATAAAACCCTCAGATTGTGTTGAGAGTTATTTAGTTAGTGTTTTATTATTAGTTTGTAATATGGGCCTAAGTGTCTTGGCCCATTAGGGTTGTCTTATGTCCTATACGCTTCCATGTTCTCCTATTTATAGGAGCAGGGTTTCTCCTATCTAATACTACGATTAGCCATCTTTTACTTTCTAAGATGGTATCAGACAGAGATCTGAAACCCTAGCCGTCAAGTAAAAAGAAGAAAAAAAAGAGCAGTAGCCGGCGGGCGGCCCCTTCTTCATTCTTGGCCGCCCGCAGACCTTGTCCACTCATCAATCCATGGCATCTGCTGCTCCTTCCTCTCCTTCTTTTTCTGCTGTTGACACTCCTATTGTTTCTACTTGACTGGAGATTGTTGCCCCATGCTTCTCTATATCATTTCTTTCATTTTCTACTGCTTCGGGCGCCCTTTCCTTCAGATCTGGCGTACTGCTACAGTACGTTATTGTAGCACGGCGGGATTTTGGGAGCTTCCAGTCCTCTCCTTCATGGTTTCTGCCAGCCTCCAGTGCCCCCCTTCTCTTCCTCAACACCTTAGCGGCTTCTAGGATAGGGAGAAGTCTTCCACGTGCCTTGGAGAAGAAGTTAATGCATCTTTTTTTGGCCGTCTGTACAAGTTTGTCCCTGCTCTTGATCTCCGGCTCGATTACAGCCTACCAAGGTGTTGTCTCTCCTTAGGACCTGCTCCATTTAGGTCATCTATGTCTTGAGCATCTCCTACCTTAGCTGCCAAACCATCAAATCTCTATGGAATGAGTTGGAGTTTGATCTTCTAACCTCTATGCTACCGCTGGTACTGTAGCAGCGTGTACTGCTGCACATTTTTTGAAGTTTTGACATTTTCCTTGTTGAGGTGCTCTTCTTTTCTGCTATTGGTTTGGAATAGTTTGGCCTTTAAGCCCTCTACTGCTGCTGCAATTGCGTTGCTGTGTTTTTCTTTTTTGTTGCTGCTACAAATACCATTTATTTGTCGCTACTACTGCTCGAATGCTATTGCTGCTAAGATGGCTGCCTCGGATAATCCGCATACCATGGTCCACATTTTGATTATGTGAGGTTTTACACTACTTGCAACTCTTTTGTTTGATTTCCTAAATCCAGTGGAACTTGTGTTTGTCCACCCCAACTGTTGATCTTCTCTGTGGTTCGTGTGAGGGGGAGAAACGGAGGAGAGATGAAGAAAGAAGAAGAAGAATTTAGTCATGCTGCTACATGGATCTTCATGCCAATTATACTACTGATATATGGATCCTTTTGTTACTATATTGTGTTCATTTTGCTTCTATGTGGATCCGTCTATTGTTATGTGGCTTGTTCATGATTGTGTTGTTGTTATATGAAATTTTCTGCTACTATTATTGATTATTCATCATCTACCTCGAACGTTGCTATGAAGTTACATATTTGGACATCATTGATACTACTTGTGCTATGATTAGCACATTTTACCTGTTGCTTTGTGCTTTTACACTATCTGTTTTCCGTGCTCTATTTTGCACGTTGATTTTCTACTGTGGACCAGCACTCTCTGGAATTTGTGAACCAGCACTCTCTGGACTTTGACGCCCACTATTGTGATGAATATTTTATGAAGAGGGAAGATGATGAAGACTTTTGTTGTGACTTTACATGGAGCTTTGTCTACATTGCATACTGAAGTTATTTATTTGCTTGCTACTTTGTACATTGGTCTTCTATCTGCCTACGTCGTCGACTTTTGCTGTTGTGAGCCAGCTCTCTCTGGCATGTTCGTGCCCTGTTTCGCACGCTGACTACTACTGCTACTGTGATCCAGCACTCTTTGGGCTCTGCTACTGTGATCTAGCACTCTCTGGCTACTACAACGACGACTTTGATGAAGACCTTGGTGCCTATCAGCTATTTAATCTTTTTCTCCAGATGATCGTGTTGCTGCTTACTTCTGCTCCAGATGATCGAGAAGCTTCTGCTAGCGTGCTTGCCTACTTGCTTGGAGTATCTACATGAGGAGGAGTGTCTGAGTGCTTTAATGTAATATTGAGGGGGAGAAAATTCTTATATGGGCTTAGTTTATCGTTTTATTTTGTTTCTTTGTTTTCTTTGTCCAACTCTCTATTTGCAAGCTGATTTGGGATTCTCCCAACTTCAGCTTGAGGGGGGGGGGGTTGAGAGTTATTTAGTTCGTGTTTTATTATTAGTTTGTAATATGGGCCTAAGTGTCTTGGCCCATTAGGGTTGTCTTATGTCCTTTACGCTTCCATGTTCTCCTATTTATAGGAGCAGGGTTTCTCCTATCTAATACAATGATTAGCCATCTTCTCCATTTAGGTCATCTATGTCTTGAGCATCTCCTACCTTAGTTGCCAAACCATCAAATCTCTATGGAATGAGCTGGAGTTTGATCTTCTAACCTCTATGCTACCGCTAGTACTGTAGCAGCGTGTACTGCTGCACATTTTTTGAAGTTTTGACGTTTTCCTTGTTGAGATGCTCTTCTTTTCTGCTATTGGTTTGGAATAGTTTGGCCTTTAAGCCCTCTACTGCTGCTGCAATTGCGTTGTGTTTTTCCTTTTTGTTGCTGCTACAAATACCATTTATTTGTTGCTGCTACTGCTCGAATGTTATTGTTGCTAAGATGGCTGCCTCAGATAATCCGCACACCATGGTCCACATTTTGATTATGTGAGGTTTTACATTACTTGCAACTCTTTTGTTTGATTTCCTAAATCCAGTGGAACTTGTGTTTGTCCACCCCAACCGTTGATCTTCTTCGTGGTTGGTGTGAGGGAGAGAAACGGAGGAGATAATGAAGAAAGAAGAAGAAGAATTCAGTTATGCTGCTACATGGATCTTCATGCCACTTATACTACTGATATATGGATCCTTTTGTTACTATATGGTGTTCATTTTGCTTCTATGTGGATCCGTCCATTGTTATGTGGCTTGTTCATGATTGTGTTGTTATATGAAATTTTCTACTTCTATTATTGATTATTCATCATCTACCTCGAACGCTGCTATGAAGTTACATATTTGGACGTCATTGATACTACTTGTGCTATGATTAGCACATTTTACCTGTTGCTTTGTGCTTTTGCACTACATGTTTTCCGTGCTCTATTTTGCACGTTGACTATCTACTGTGGACCAGCACTCTCTAGAATCTGTGAACCAGCACTCTCTGGACTTTGACGCCCACTACTGTGATGAATATTTTATGAAGAGGGAAGATGATGAAGACTCTTGTTGTGACTTTACATGGAGCTTCGTCTACATTGCATACTGAAGTTATTTATTTGCTTGCTACTTTGTACACTGGTCTTCTATCTGCCTACGTCGTCGACTTTTGTTGTTGTGCGCCAGCACTCTCTGGCATGTTCGTGTCGTGTTTCGCACGTTGACTACTACTGCTACTGTGATCCAGCACTCTCTGGGCTCTACTACTGTGATCCAGCACTCTCTGGCTACTACAACGACGATTTTGATGAAGACCTTGGTGCCTATCAGCTATTTAATCTTTTGATCCAGATGATCGTGTTGCTGCTTATTTCTGCTCCAAATGATCGAGAAGCTTCTGCTAGCGTGTTGGCCTACTTGCTTGGAGTATCTACATGAGGGTGAGTGCCTGAGTGTTTGAGTGCTTTGATGTAATATTGAGGGGGAGAAAATTCTTATATGGGATTAGTTTATCGTTTTATTTTGTTTCTTTGTTTTCTTTGTCCAACTCTCTATTTGCAAGCTGATTTGGGATTCTCCCAACTTCAGCTTGAGGGGGAGTGTTGAGAGTTATTTAGTTAGTATTTTATTATTAGTTTGTAATATGGGCCTAAGTGTCTTGGCCCATTAGGGTTGTCTTATGTCATGTACGCTTCCATGTTCTCCTATTTATAGGAGCAGGGTTTCTCCTATCTAATACAACGATTAGCCATCTTTTACTTTCTAAGAGACTGAAACCATCAAAAGATGAACATCAAAAGATAAACATGATGCGCACTATTCAAGAGACGACAAACCCTAGCCAGGCTCTGCATGAGCAACCTTTTCTGCATCAACTCCCCCACAGTTGACAATACGAGCCTCCAGCAAGTGGGGATGTAGTTGTGTACTCCATGCCATTTTGACTTAGGTGGTATATGTCTGATAATACGACATAACCACATAGGCGGTCCACCGACAGAGGATGCCAGCGAAAAGGCGTACAAACTAGTGGGAAAGCGTAAATATTAGTGAAGTCGTCATGCAATGTGTGATAGTCATATTGTGAAGGCCATCTGAGCATGATATGTGCCACATCACAAGGCACAACATCACACAACACAGAGTTGGTATAGACTCCATGGTAAGATAGAGTCACCCAACAACACTAACTCACCTACTCGATGTAACCCCCGAAAGTCAATTGTCATCTCTGATACAACGTTGGCAAAGCTCTCATTGTTGATTAAAGGTTGCATATATGTCCTATACATGCGACCTTAGACAAGAAGAGGTCTGTGTTCAGTGGAGCTTCACAGATTGAGCTATTTTAAGGAAGTGGTGCTACATATAGAGTGTTGTGACGTAGGTCCTCATCCAGCACACAGTAACTAGGCTCGGTTACCGCGAGGACGTTTGTTTATTCTTTGTCGTTTTCCTTGGTATTTGAATTTTTTATCATCTGAAAAATGGAGCATTGATCAGAGCGATGGTCAAACCCCTTACAAAGAAGCATTGACTTCAAAACTAGACGTGAATGTGGTGGGATCAATGGAGGGGACTTATGTCGAGGAAGATCATCACCAAGAGGTAAGGTCATTGTGTTGTTTCTGCTCATACTCTATCTGTGCAACTAAATGTATTGTGTTGTCAATAAATGAAATCTGTGAGGTAGCCAATGCAGCAACAATAGACGAATAGAGCCCATGATGGTACATGGTAAACTTTCAATATGGCGTCTATCTTATAGATCAAGTTGTAGAACTTGTTGGTTGTTTGTCTATAGAATCCAATCCATGTTGTAAGTTCTACAAACTTTGGTATCGATGTATTGTAAATTAGGTGGAAGCTAGTGCCATTTGAAGAACAACTTCACGTTGTAGAGCCAATTGTGGAAGATGTTAGGGTCACTGGTGCCTTGAAATTGTGTAATGCCGAACTTGAGGAGTCATTCATCTCCTAAAGGAGCATCTTGTTGAGGTGGACAACATGCCAAAAGGTTGCTCATGGAGGAAACCAACTCTGCTTGCATGTCTCCAATCAAGGCTTCTAGATAGTCAAACCACTTGTCAGGCTCATCAAGTCGTCGTTCCACCTCCACTACTTTGGGGTCAAACTTTTCATTCCGCGCCATGATATGTATAGAATGTGTCAGTGAAGTTTGAGCGCAACCAAAATTTTAAAATCCAAGCCAGGGGAGATTTCAGATCGACTGAAGCAAGGTTTGAAAATCCCAACATGTTGCTGAAGACTCCTCAAGTTGTGGTTGATTCAAAGGTAAGATAGAAGTCACCCAAAAAATTGATTTAGGAGGCATCATAGAACAGTGAAAAGTAACGACATATTGTTTACGACTATGTAGCATGGACATGTTACAGACACAAGAAATGGTGACTTTTATAAAAATAGGGTATGACAAACAAATTGTTTGAATTTTAACAATACATATTTCAAATATTTAATTAAAAAAATCAACTTTATACCAATTTCATACATGTATTCAACTTACAAACTAGGAAAATTTAAACAAATTGCAAAGTGCAAATATTCATTATCAAATATAATCAATGCCCGGTTTGACACTTCTAATAGTTAAAACTTGAAAGTAAAAAATTCAAGATAAGATATTAGAGTTTCAATTTTCAATAACATGTCTTTCAATTTTGAACAAATTGACAAAATGTATTGCCAATTCGCCACAAGTCTTGATGTGGCTACATATACTTTTTTATCATCCCTATTGTAGTGTTGTAGCGTGATATCTACAAATAAGTTACAAGTCAACCTATGGCTATCTTTACATGTCATCTAATCACCCATTGCAACATTGCATTTCAGTCTACAATGAACTAGACCGTTGTAGCCAAAGATTTATATGACAGAGTGACTCTAAAAGAAAGGAAAAATCTGGTCGTGTGCAATAAAATTACATCAAATAAAAGAAGGGTGGGCTACGTCAAATCTATCTCTCTCTCTCTCGATATATATAGAGAGAGAATCAGGCTAGAATACACTCGAGTGTACAGATCGCACCATACACTCAAGTGGTGTTTACATATTAAGATTAATTATTAATGAAATCCAAACCGTTGATATTCATTGTTATCGTAATAATAGGCTACCTGCAAAATTGGAGTTCACTTGGATGTTTGTAAGCCACTCAACCAAGACCAACAAAATCAACTTACGGAACTAATTTCAAGTGAATCATTTTTGTTATCTTTAGATCGATGACCTATAAGTGTCCAAATGATCTCAAATTTTATATTTAGTCTATTCATAAGTATTTAAGAAGATCAATGCTTTAGATTTTTGAAAAAATTATGGCATGATGGAAAACGACTTAAGTGTATCCTAGCCTCTCTCTCTCTCTCTCTCTCTCTCTCTCTCTCTATATATATATATATATATATATATATATATATATATAGTTGAGTTAGAATACACTCGAGAATGCAAATATATATAGAGAGAGAGAGAGTCAGGCTAGAATACACTCGAGTGTACAGATCGCACGGATACATTCAAGTGTATTTGCATATCAAGACTATTTTTTGCAAGATGTAAGCCATTGATCTTCATTGTCATACTATAATTAGGCTACATACACATTTTGAGCCCATTTGGATGAGTTGAAGTCACTCATCCAAGGACAACAAAATCGACGCACGAAACTAATTTGAAATGCATAATT